>JBCEWD010000051.1:3512601-3529418 GCA_039654425.1 Cataglyphis rosenhaueri
CATGCATACAAACAAACAAACAAACAAACAAACAAACATACATACATACATACATACATACATACATACATACATACACATACATACACACACATACATACATACACATACATACATATATATACATATACATACATATATATATATGCATAGTTATATTGGGTATATACAGATATAAACATTTTGAAGTACATAAATATATAAGTCTTATTAACAATGTGATTATTTTTTTATGATTTAATATGTATTTAATATGTAGTATTTAATATGTTTGCTTATATTTATAAATTGCACTTTCTTATAAAATGATATACATATGAGCTTTCTTCAATATTTGGCTTACTGAGTAGTAATCTTATATCTAGAGTAGATATAATTTGCATTTTTTAAATAATTTTTTAATTAATTCCAGTCTTTGGGCATCAAATAACGGGCACTATCAAATTATATGGTTTAAATTTTGTTTATAAGCGTTACATTCGCATTTTGTTTCTTTTATAATGCTTACTCGTGATAATGATGCAGCGAGATTTTTATGGTTTGATTTGCTGCGGTTTCTCGTGTGAGACCTTTATTTGTAAACCATGGTTTACTGTTATTTTTGTATTTGAAATAAACTTTGTCTTTTATTTGACCCTTTAATGTACCTTTTGATGCTTAGGTTGCATTTATATTTGAGTGATTCACGGAAATCGATAAAAGGAATATAAATACAATTGTCAGGCTGTGCTTTGTAGTGGCTTATGCTTGTTGCTGTTTTAGCTAAAATATCAGCCTTCTCGTTCCTTTGTATGCCTATATGCGATGAAATTCACAATAGTTTTATATTACTGTTTGTGGATTTTTGCTTAAATTTATTATATTTCTTTTTAATTTCAAAAAACAATTTATTTTTATGTCTATTTTGAGGTTTTGAAGATAAAAAAGCGCACTGAGGAAGTCGGAAAAAATTTTGAAATTGTGATCTGAATTGAGAAGAGCAATATCTAGAGCATCATTGCAATACGTTCCGTCAAAACGAAAGAAGTATTTGTAATGCTTCTTTTTTTAATCATGTTAATTCCTGGCAAATACAAGCTGTTCCAACTAAGTTTGAGCCGCCAATTTTACTTCCATCTATATATATCGTGTATGAATTATGTTTTGAAATATATTTATTGAGTGTAGTGTTAGGGATTGCATTTTGCTTAAGATTTCCAATTTTAATGTTGATCGAGATTGAGGTAATAATTGTTATGCTCAAAAAACGAATAGTTTCACTAGATTTAATAGTATGCTCATCGATTTTGATTTCAATCTGACCCGGAATAACCTGTTTATTATTAAAATGTAGTAGTGTTGTTTTTTGTAGGCAGAGTTCAAGTTCTAGGAAATTTAGGTTATTTTTTATTATTGTTATTGTTTTTTCAATAAAATTTTTGCATTTTTTAAAAGAAGAAAGGATTCCGTATCATTCTTATGGGAAAATGGCTTTCGGCTAATTTTTGGATATGTTGTAATCTTCGTCATTTTAAACAAATGTCTCAATGGGCACAACTCGATTCTATGATCCGTTTCCGCGCTGCAAGCTCTGAGAGGTCGAAAATTAACATGTAAAAATATAAACATTTTGATTCGATATATGTGACCTTCGATCGAACATCGCATTCGATCTCAGAGCTTGTTGTGCGGAAACGGCTTATAGGATCAAGTTGTGCTCATTGAGACGTTTGTTCAGAATGACGAGAACTACAACATATCCAAAAATTAACCAAATGCACTGAAAGTCCTTTTTGAGTAGATTGCTATATCGTCGGCAAATTGGGAGTCGTAAAAACGTGTTTTCATATATTATTTGTTATGTCAGAAACATGTAATATATAAAAAGGGGAGTTGCGAACTCCTCCTTAAGGTAGGCATTTATAAACTAGTCTGATTTTGTTTTTTAATATATCAGTGTGAATATTTTTTTTTTATGTAAGAAATTTTATAAATTGTATTAGATGATCTGTTTAGCCAATGAAAACTAATTTATTTAAGATATTCCTGTTTACGTTATCAAATGCGCCTTGAATATCTAAAAATGCAGGTAGGACATCTTTTTTGTGTAACAGTCCTATGTAAGATTTACTAGATTGTCTACACAGGATTGACCTTTACGGAAACCTGTTTAGTTGACAAGTAGTAAATTATTATGTTTAGTCCAATATTGTAATCTATTTTTAATAAAAGTTTCAAAAAGTTTATAGAGGCATGAGGTAAATGTTATCGGATGAACACATTTTCCATCTTGTTTTTTCACGAAATTAATGTAAGAATGCTTCCAATCTGTTGGATAATTGTTTGTTGTGTACATTTGATTATAGATATTTAACAAAATAAATTTATACTTTATGGCTAAATTTTGAATAACTTCGTAGTTAATTCCATATAGGCCTGGAGCAGATTTAGCATTACGTAAATCTAAGGCTATGCTAAACTCTATTAGATCAAAGAATTTGTCGAAAAATTTATTAGGTTTGCTTTCGGATAGGTAATCTGGATCATTAGGGATCCGTAGAGAACTAATTTTACTAAAAGCGATTGCGCTTTGATTATCGATTTGTAAATTTTCCGTTACGTGCGTTGTATTTGTTTTAGTCTATTTGTTTTTTAAGATTTTACTTCTATTCCAGGTGAATTTTATATCAGTATGAAAATTAATGCGTTTTGCGAATTTTTTAAAGTTTTCTTTTTTCTATATTTTAATAATTTTTTTGTTTATTATAATTTATCAGATTTTTTAAATTTTTTGTAAATAATTTTTTGTTTATCAGATCTTTAAAATCTTTTTCCCATTTTTTATAAGCGCCTTTTCTTAATCTTTTAATTTTGTTGCATTCAAAATCTCACTAAAGAACCAGATTTTTATGCAAAGAGCGATTAACAATTCTTTTTTCTGAAGTATAGAGTTTAATAGTGTTTGTTATTGAGTTAATAAAGATTTTATAATAAAGATTTTCGCTAATAGTAAGTCATAATCCACCGCAAAAATTTCTTCATAAGATTCTTTTAGGCACCTTAAAACTTTTTCCCGATCGATACGAATAGATTGTAATTTAAATGTTTTTTTTTTTTTATAATAGGAATTTTTTTCAGTATTTATATTTATAAAGAAGAATAATCAGAACTCCAGGTTTCATCATGAGTTGATACATGAATTTTATTTATATTGCTCATTGTTGATAATAAGATCAAGATTTGATTTTTTATTTCTGGATGTTATTTATGGAAGTCTATATGTAGAATTAAAATTATGAAGAATAAGGTCCTGATTATCAATAGCATGTAATAATCTTTCACCATTATTATCATTGTTCAAACAATTCCACAGCTTATGGTGAAATTGTTATTAAAATCCCACATAAGTATACAGTCCTTTTCTCTTTCAATATTATTTATTATGTGTTCCTATTGTGTTTGAGAGAGGATAAACCTTGAAGTTCTATAACACATCACTATTTAAAAACTTTTTAAAAAAAGGGTTTATATTGTAAAAAACAGTAGTGTCTCGCGCCAAGTTCAATGCAAAACAGCGAGGCACTCCGGGTATTTTCACGCGAATCGGCATGATGCAAGTATTATTAGATATCGGATCTCAATAAAGCTGAATCGATCGTTTTTTTAGTAGGCTCAATTGATAGCTTAGGTTTGAATTATGTAATAAAAATGTCTTTACTTTTTTCTTACTTATATCATGAATGGAGATAATATAATAAATGTAATATGCAAAATAATATGCAAAGTCGAAATGTCTAAAATTTTATTTAAGATACATCTTTGTCATCATCGCCGCCTCAAGTCCTCAATGCACATGTACGAAAATACGTACGATTGAAGCGTTTGCTTTAAGATTGCATTAATGGCACTTCATGATGTGACTGCTCGCGTCCGTACCTGCTTTTAACAAGTACAGGTTAATTTAACAAGGTTAATAATTTTCAACAACGCAACAGTACAATAGTAAATGAAATATTTAATAAAAATATCGCGGAATAGTACAAGAAAAAATGTTCTCTATTTCGCCAAGCAAAGATCGCGCGCCGCGACGACGAGCCCGTGAGTATAATGCAGAATAATGCAACAAGAAGAAAAATGATAAAATGATTAAGTTAAAGTCGTAAGAAACTATTAACGATTATAAATTATAAAAGTATCGCGGAATAGTGCATGGAAAAAAAATGATTTTTTTAAATCGATTATTTTGGACAAAATTAGATTATTGTGATTATCGAGAACAAATTAATATTAATAAAAATTTACTCTTGTGATCATATAGAATGCCTTTCGGGAGGATATCAATATAAAAATTTCAGTAAATTAAGGCGCTTCAAATATCTTGATTAAAAAGCCAAAATAACATTTGTGCAACCAGATTTTAATATTTTAATATAATAGTATAAATAGTATAGATAATATAAATTCTTTTTCATTAAGCTATTAATATTTTATATGCATTACATTATTTCCCAAAATATAAAGTAAAAGAATTAATTTTTTTTAAGCATTGAGTTATTTTATATAATATCTGTTTTTTTTACACAGTTGTATTTTATTGTCCATTAAAATTTGAAACATTGAATATATGTTTTTTTTTTCGACACATTGGAATATTTTAAATTAAAATGTTTTTTTGCGCACTAGAGTAATTTGCATTAATATCTACATGTATTTTATTTTGGTAAATATTCAGATTAGGTTATACATCACCGATAACCTTGACCTTCACATATATTGTCTAGGACATGACCCTAAGTAACTTTTAACATTATAAATTTATCGACAGTCTCTTATAGTTTTTTAAATATTTAATGTTAAAATTTTACAGTTTTAATGTATTTTCGGTAATTATTTACTTTTAGAGAAGCACCTTGAACGACCTTGACATATGTTGTCAAGGTCGTTCTGACTCTGAGTAACATAAAAAAAATTTTAGCCTCGGTCGCTCATCATTAAAAATTTATTAACAAAAAAGTTTGAAATATATTAAAGTGCATGGACAGGAAGGACGCACGCGCGTGCGCGTACACACACACACGGGATGGAAGAGGGTGCAAGGGGACCTTTGGCCCCCCTCCTACATCCACCCCGCCGACAGGGTGGACCTTGCTTCACAACTTGCAAAGTACATTGTAAAGCAAGGTCCCCTGCCTACCGGCGGGGATGCGGGAGGAAGGCCGAAGAGCCCCTTGCTTTACTCCGCGCGCGCGCGCGCGTGTGTATGTGTGCGTGTGTGTGTATGTGTGCGTGTGTGTGTATATGTGCGTGTGTGTGTATGTGCGCGTGTGTGTGTATGTGTGCGTGTGTGTGTATGTGTGCGTGTGTGTGTATGTGTGCGTGTGTGTGTATGTGTGCGTGTGTATGTGTGCGTGTGTGTGTATGTGCGCGTGTGCGCGCGCGCGTGCTTCCTGTCTATGCATGTACCTTGGTATATTTCAAATTATAATAATTTTTTGTTAATAACTTTTTAATGATGAGTAACCAACGGCTAAAATTTTTATGTTACTCAGGGTCATGTCCTTAACATATGTCAAGGTCAAGGTCGTTATGACCATCAAGATGCTTTTTTAAAAGTAAATAATTACCGAAAATACATTAAAATACTGTAAAACTTTAATATTAAATATCTAAAAAACTATAAGAGACCGCCGATAAATTTATAATGAAAAGTTACTCAGGGTCATGTCCTTGACAACATATGTCAAGGTCAAGATCATCGGTAATGTGTAACCTAATCTGAATATTTACCGATATTTTTATATGCACTGAAGTATTTTGCATTAATTTCTACACATTCGACTATTAATGTGAATTTTTTCTATGTATTATATTTTTATTTTTTATACTCCAGTTTTCTTATATATTAATATTTTAATCACAATAATACTTTAATAATATTTTAATACGCACTGAAATATTAACGTTTCTTTTTTCTATGCATTATATTTATTTTTCAATTATTTTTATATTGTTTATATTTATATAATAATCATCCTATCTCGAGATATTCAGCATCCTGTTACGAATTAGCTTATTCGTCGCTATCTAATTTATCCTCACTTTGTTCTAATACTTCTGCATTTTTAATTTCTATATCTTTTATATTTTCTGCTTTTCTTAATTAGAACTTTATAATATTATGTTAATAAATCTATATTGTTTATAGAACATGTAAATTTAAAATAAAAACACTTGTTTAATTAAAATACTTTTATAATATTATTAATTGATTTATTTGCGCTTTATATACAGCTCCAAAATTGCTAATTTTTAATATTATTTTATTACTTTTAAATTACTTTTTATTATATAAACTCAAGCTCTTGATTAAGCTTATTAGTTTGAATGATTACTTTACATAAAGTAATCAAAATTAAAATATTTAAGATTTAATTAAGATATAGTAAAAAAGGAATGATATATCCCTAAAAACTTACCCTTTTTTTAAAAATGTAAGAAAGCGCCAAGTACGCGCCAAGTACGCACCAATTTTGAAAAACTTATATATGTTTATAAAACTGTTAAATTATTCAAAATAAAATCTTATAAAAGTATATATTATTTTTTTAACAAAAAAAGTTGTACAAATATATTCTACAAAAATAATGATATAAAAAATTGCGTCAGATAAATAAGAATTTATGCTATAAAATTTATTTTTTTTATTATTATTTAAATAAAAATTTTTTAACTAAAAAAACTGTTATACAAAGTTGTTGTTTTAATTTCCTAGAAAAAAAATTAAATTGAAAAATTGTATCAAGTATATAAAAATATAATAACAATTTATTATATACATTTATTATATATATTTATTATATATATTTATTATATATATATTTATTATATATATTTATTATATATATTAATCCAATTTTTTTATTTTATTATTTCTGATATTAAGAAAGATTATATTTAATAAATCAAAATATAATTAAAGTAATAGGGCGTATAGCTAAAATAAACTTATTTTATAATTAACTAAATGCACAGTATACACATATCTAACGCATCATCTTGGGATGTATTTATTGAAAGATATTTTCTCATAAACTATAAATCGCATAAAACAAACTTGTATCGAAACAAAGTATAGAAACGTGTGCCTGGGTCGCATCAAACATATTGTCTTATATATATTTATACCACACAAATAAATCTCTACAATATCTCATATTATGTAAAAATTAGGTACATCATTCATATAATAAAAATATTATTATATTAAATATTTACATTTTATAAAATTTTATTTAGTTTGTACAAATCAATTATATACAATTATAATACAATTTTGTACAAAAAACATGTATCAAAAAAAAAAAAAAAAAAAAAAAATATATATATATATATATATATGTATATAATAATTTGAAAATCTACTAAAATTTAAATTATATAAATTATCTACATATATATCATTCACATACAATACTTAAAAAAAAAATGCTACAATATTAATTCATAATCAGTGCGATTAAGATTCCTTTAATTTGCAAAATATATCTTATAGAATGTATAATTTGAATGAAAATTTTCGTATAATTTATATAGATTTTATTTTGTATAAAAGTTTATTAAATTTTATACAAAAAGCATATTATATAAAAAAAATTTATAAAGATTTACAAGTCTATTAAAATTTCAATTTATAAATACATATATATTTATATATTATCTACATATATTATCATTCACATATGTTATGCGAGTCAGTCAGTTGAAAATATCTCATTTTCAGTTTTATTATCATTTATTTTCAATAACCGCTGAACGGATAGAATTCTTATTAAACTTAATCAATAGCTTGAATGATAGTATTCGACAAAAACGATGGACTCTAAATCTTATATCTGTCCTCCCATCTAAGCACGTAATTTGTACATATAATTTGCTAAGCATATACTTTGTACATATAATGTAGCATGTATATTGTAAGTTGTAAAGTGAGGACCCCCTTGCCTACCGGCGAAATGGATGCGGGAGGAGGACCAAAGGTCCACCTTGCAACCCCCCTCCGCGGCGTGCGTACGCGCGTGCGTGCGTGCGTGCGTGCGTGCGATTTTGAGACATTGCTGACAGTTTAAAAAAAAGTTCATATAGTGAAAATTAATTTGTTTTACGCAAGCTATCATGTGCAATAAAAAAATTTTGAGTAAAAATTTTTTTTCATAAAAAAATCAATGTTACCTTAAATTTTTTAAATGGCATCATGCCAATTTTTTTTCAAAATATTGTAGAAGACTTCAAGACAAATTCAATGCGCTATAAATAAAATTTTTACAAAAACAAAGCTTTCTCTGAGAAAGCAAAAATTAAAAATTTATCCCAAAAATTAAACACTGTAAAACTTACATAACAATCACAAATTAATACAAAATAAAAAAATAAAAAAGATTTAATTAAAAATTTTGGCGCTGCTAAACTATACACAAAAATAAAATTAATTATGGAACGTACTTATTTGTATATGCTAACTTGGCAAATTTACAAATCGTTAAATTAGAAACGTATAATAATTATTTTAAACAAAAAAACTTGCGCTCTGAATACTGCGCTAAGCTCAAAATTAGCCGTTTACCCCATTTACTATATTTTTGTATATGAGCTTTACATTAATATTAAATTTTTTTTTCAAATTTTGATGCCAATGTGTTCAGAATGTTTTAAAAAGTCAAAAAACATATTTTTACAAAATGTCCGTATGTATGTATGTGTATGTGTACAAAAAAGACATGATTGCTCTAACTTCCATAAATTCTGAGAACAGGCTAAATTTTTTTTATATTAATATAGTATCATTAAAAGTTGGTTTATATTGTACTTGGCTAAGATCAGTGAAGAAGTTTATTTTTTATAAAATTTTGAATTTTTTAAAAAGAGGTTGTTCTAATTTCGCAAATTTTGAGATATTGGTTTAAATATTTTTATATGAATAAAATATCAGCAGAGGATGATTGATATTGAATTTGATGAAAATAAATCATAGGGTTTATTTTTTATGAAATTTTGAATTTTTCAATAAATGTTTGTGCATGCTTTAAGTTCCACAAATTTTAAAATATCGGGCTAAATATATTTGCATTAATAGAAAAAATTATTAAAGAATGATTGCTATTGAATTTGATGAGAATTGATAAGAGTTCATTTTTTATAAAATTTTTAATTTGTCTAAAAAAAGATTACTAATATTATAAAGGGATAGAATCAAAATTATGAGGAAGCAATGTGCTATTTTTTAATTTGCACAATTTTTTACTTGTTAATTTTTATATAATTTTTTTTTTTAATTTAATTATTTGTATTAGCATTTTTTCATTAAACTTTTCAGAATTTACAATATCATTATTAGAATGTATACATATGTAATTGTTTATTTATTATTATTATATCATTTTGCATAATTTTTTATAAGAAACACATCTTAAACGTTATATATGTGTATATTATAATATAATTATTGCACTTAGTTAACTATAAAATAGTTCTATTTTAATTATATTGCAATTTATTAAATATAATTTTTTCTAATATTAAAATAATAATAAAAATAAAAATTAATAACAATAAAAATAAAAATTTTTATTTATTTGGCGCAATTTTTTAATATCATTATTTTTTAAGAAGTTTAAACAACTATTTTGTACAACAATATTTTTTTGGTTAAAATAACACTGTTTCGAATAGAGTTATATTGACATAATTTTGCAGAGCAAATTTTTTATAATAATTTTATAGTATTTTTATAGTAATTTTAAAAATAAATATAAAATCAAAAATAAAATTTTAAAACAATTTTTTGAGTAATATTTTTTTACATATTTTACACAAGGACTTAAGATCTGTTAAACATAAGATCTGTTCTCGATTTGTATCGCATACATTAATAAACACTTGATCAAGAAATTGCTTGGTTGAAACATTCATAGTACTTGATCATCTGCCATATTTTATTTGGCATCCTGCAATTATTAGCTGTTTTCAAAATTGAGTATTCCAATAAAAGGAACACACTGCTGATCTCGACAATTCAAACGGCAAGAGTTCTTGAAACGATTCTAAAAAAGAACCTTCAAAAGTAAATTCGCTCACTGATAAGTGTCCAATTGTATTGATGCCGAAAATATATTTTGAATAAAATAATTTATTTTGCTATTATGACTATTGTTTTATAGCTTCAATTCTTTTATTTTATAGCCATTTTTTTATAATATATAATATATAATATATATATATATATATATATATATATTTATTTATATATATATTATGTATATATATTTAAAAAAAAGAGATAAAGATTTTAAAAATGTTTTTATTTTTTTAAATATATATATGTATTTATTCAAAAAGCAAATTATCCCCTTAATATTACAAGAATGATCCAATAACAAAAGTTTATTATACGTTACTTGTGCGAACAGAATCTTGCAATATTGAACACACATACATATATATAACGTGAAAGTACATGAAGAAGAAATATTATTTCAAGTTAAGGAAGAATAGTACTATTAATGAGAGAGTGGTGAGGGAGGGAGAGGATTATTATTTCAAGTTTGAGATGAACGCAGTTATTTAGAAATTTCTGCAAGCAGAATCAAAATGAGAGATTTATCGCAGATTAGGAAATGTTCATAGTGAGAATGTTTCTAGCCAAAAATGTTTTAAGTAGAAAATTTGGTTGGCAAAGCAAAACTGGAAAATTCTGCAGCACTCACCTGATATCTCGCATAGTCCTGATTTCGTGGCCTTAGATGTTTTTTATTAGATGTCTACCTCTTTGTTTCAAGAATTTCTTATCAGGAAAATAATTCGAAGACCAAAACTAATTGAAAATCACAGTTGTGCAATACTTCACGAACTTTAAATAGAAAAACCTTAGTGAAGGTACGTTTACCGTATTAAAGATATGTTTAAACTTGTAAAATACTGATAAATGTCCAAATATTCAATATATCACTATATTGATAAATCTATGTTCATCTAATTGTATTTATTGTAAATTGTATGTACATGTATTAAAATACTTATACTTATTATAAATTATGTCCAATATTAAAATTTTTATTCACAGTTTATATTCTCTCAAATCATACTTTACATACGGACTTTTATTATTTAATAATCTTTTAAAATAAACAGAGAATGACGATTAAAATCTTTTGAATGTTACTTATTCAGGATCATGATCTTTTGACAACATACATATATCAAAGTTAAGGTTATAAGAGCTGGTTTTTCTAATGGAAATATTTATCAATTATTCGAATATATTAATATACAAAGTCTGATAATTAAGGTACAGAGAGGTAGAAAAATCATATTGACACATTGTATTGCAAAAAATGTGGGAAAAATACAATAAGTACTATATTGAAAAATAAATAATATTTATTTATCAATATAGTGATATATTGAGAGACATCTTTATATATTTGTATAAATATGTATTATATAAGTCCCTTCATGTATATTTATATATAAATGTACATAACAATTCATATATATACTGTAACATATAATTACAAGACTTTCATATATAACTCTTTATATGTATATATAAATTTATATAAAGTTATATGATCATTGTACTCAAAAAGAAGAAAAGAGAAAGAGAAGAAGACAGAGAGAGAGAGAGAGAGAGAGAGAGAGAGAGAGAGAGAGAGAGAGAGAGAAAGCTTTATTTATTATGCGCTCTGGAATTTTCTCAAGCACAAAAATAAAAATACATTGAAAAGTTCAATAACATGGTTATATGATGTGCATAGAGAATGATCATGTAAGTGAGTATGTGTGTAAATGTACAAATGTGTATAAAATATATAAGTATGCATATGTGCAAAAAAAACAATATATCAATGTCTAAATATAAATATAAAGTATAAGTTATAAAAAGATTAAAAATGTTCTAGATATTATGTTTAAAATCTAAGGCTGCAGCGCTTGAAAGTAGAGTAAATATATGAAAAAGATGAACAGGATGAATGACATGCCCGAGAGAGTCACCAAAGTGATAAAAACATTAAGAGACACGATATTAGTCATAAAGATGCACAAATAAGCAAATGCGCAAAGAATCTTTGTTTAAAATCAGTCAATGTCCTCGCATTTCGAATAGACGAAGGAAAACCATTTTACAGCCTAGCGGAAGAAAGCCTATAAGAGTGAACAATTCAGTTCTGCATTGTAACTAAATTAAAATATATTTGGTGCTCTAGTAACGCGATTTTATGTCCTTGCAATTAAAGTTAGAGTCCATAAGACTCGGTTGTTTAGTCTGTAATATCTTGTATAAGCACTCCACAAAGTAGGCTCTTTGAGAATCAATTTCAAACCATTTTAACTTTTCATAATAGGGCGTAATGTCATCAGTTTTCATATTATAAATAAATCTGATACAAGAGTTTATAGTTCTGTAAAGTCTCAAATTGTGCTCCACCATCATGTCAGTATAAGTTGCACAGCAATAATCAACATGAGGATAGATCAGTGAGATGACAAGCCTGGATTTAAGAGCTTCAGAAAGTACATAGCTGCAGAGTTTTTTAATTAATGTAAAACAAAATGTATTCTGTTTGCCATACTAGTGACTTGCTTCTCTCAAGACAGAGTATTCATGATCGTTACTCCAAGATATTTAATAGTTGTAGAATACTGAATAATTGATCTATCCATTTTAATCACTAGGAGGATAGTCAAATTAATGGTGTTGATAAATCTCAATATTTCCTTAATAATTATAATCTGAGTTTTATCAGAATTTAAGATAAGTTTATTAGCAGATCAGTAATAACATCAATGCCCTCATTGATTTTCTGGATAATATCAAATAAGTTCCTAAATTCATAATGGATGTAGATTTGAAAATCTTCAGCATAAAAGTTAAATTTGCAATACTTATTCACACGACTGAAGTCAGCCAAGTATAAAGTGAAAAGCAGGGAATCCAAAACAGAGCTCTGAGGCACCCCAGCCCAGAGATGGAGACGATACAGTATTATTCATTGCATCTCTAACCGCCTGAGACCAACCAGTCCAGTATATTCAACTCAAAGTATTATCAGAAAAGTTTAAATTTTTCTACTTGATCAGCAGGATTTGACTCTGTCAAAAACCTTCGAAAAATCAAAGAACATAGACACAATGATCATCCTACGATCTGCTGCCTGTCTCACTCCGTCCAGTATCCGAATCAGACAAGTATGTGTAGAATAATCGTTCGGACAAGCAGACTGACTTGAATGATGGAGATCAGAGTTCAGAGTTCAGAGTTCAGAGTTCAGAGTTCAGAGAGAGGGGGAGAGAGGGAAAGAGAGGGAGGGAGGAAGAGAGGGAAAGGTGGAGAGGGGGAGGGAGAGGGAGAGGGGAGAGAGAGAGAGAGGAGAGGAAGAGGGAGTGAGGGAGGGGAAGAGGTGGAGAGTGGAAATGGAGAGGGGGAGAAAGAGAGAGAGAGACTAAAAAACACTTTTCATACCCTAAAAATTGAGCCATTTTCACATTGCTGAAACTCGGAAAATTATTGTAAATAAAAAATTAGAAAAGCATTTTCAACTTGAATTTTGAAGTTTCACTCTATTATCTATCTAACTCATTTATGTCTTAAAACTGATATCATTCTTGAATAATTGCAACTTGCCTGCCAGATTTCATTTGATTTATTTGACTTTTTGTATTTTTTATAGTGCTGAAATTAGATTGCAAGAAGAAAAACACTTAGTATATTTTAAGAATTAAATAATGTTAATAAAATTCAATAAAAAATAAACTTGTGTAATTATACAGGATGTCCAATAAAGATTTTGCTAACACTCGTGAACGGGTAGCACAGTAAACTAAATAGAAAAATTCATTATTATTTTTTTATAACATTTAATAAAGGAATTACTAATAAGTAAATTCTGGTCAATCATCGCCGATCTTTAGACGAGTGCACGGTGAATAATCGCGTGCCTGATAAGGACCCGATGCGCCGGTGGCGGCGTATTATTATCAAGATCACGAGCGTTAGCACAATCTTTATCGGACACTCTGTATATAATTAAATTTGACGCGATAAAATCTAGTCATATCTATACTGGGTGTCCCAAAACTACCGGACTTCCTCTTAATGACAGATTCCTTAAAATTTGAAGACGAAAATCCTAATACAAAAATGAGGCTATAATAGTTTTTAAACAGGAAGCAATTATATTTTACGAATGAGAAGATTGAGATTTCGCGCGCTCAGGCACGGCGAAGTAACAAGTGAAATAAGTGCTTTATAAATGGGATGCTCTTTTTATATTATTATGATTATTGTAAATTTACAATAGCATTTTTTTACGAATAATGGATGCGAGAACTAAAGGCATTTAAAAAATAATTCAAAAATCTGCGACATATTTCAACTTCAGCTATCAAAGTGATCGATATTACAATAAAGTAGTGTCTACTATGATATATTATGAAAACGGTTATAATTTGTATTTTATTATAGATTGCAAAATGCAAAATAAATAAATGTTAAATCTAATTCTATTATAATTTATTTGTCTTATATAGCATATCGTAGCAAACACCTTCATGATAACATTGATCGATCACTTTGACAGCAGAAGTCGCAAAATTTTACTTGAATGATTTTTTAAGAGTCTTTAGTTCTCGCATTCAGTATTCATAAAGAGAATATACTAATGCGTAAAGAAGCGGGAAAACATATAATGACAATGCTATTGTAAATTTATACGCTAATCATAATATCATAAAAAGGATATCCCATTTATACAGCACTTTTTCACTTGTTATTTCGTCGTGATTGAACGCACGAAATCTCAGCCCTCTCATTCGTCAGATATAATCCCTTCCCATTTAAAAATTATTATAGCTTTGATATTTTTTGTATTAGGATTTTCATCTTAAAATGTTTTAAGGAATCTGTCATTAAAAGGAAATCCGGTAGTTTTGGGACACCCTGTATAATTATATTGACATTTCACATGATATTATCTTATTTTTATATAACTAGACAATACAAACCGCGCACTTTGCGCGCGCCATTAATTTTTTTTTTTATTATAGATTTTTAATAACATATTTTAATACTCTTGACCCCTTGATACATAACTATCAAAATATGCAATAACAGCTCACAAAGTAAGCGCAATGACAGTACCAATCAGCATCGCGGAAAAAAGAAAACAATAAAGGCGATATATCCGACTTTGCATGTCTTTTGTAGAAAGGAATCATATTCGGCTAGATTTGATTATACAAGATGTTCTTTTAAAAAATTTCTATCCTGTTTATTTTACCAACTAATTTTTGAGGAGAATAGAGATCAAAAGAGATTAATTTTGTTTTCAAGGAAGAGGTGCAATGGTATTGCTTCAGCTTCTTCGTCAAGGTAACTACTTCTTCAAAAATTTTAAATTGCAATAGAAGTCAAGTAAAATTTTTTTTTTGAAAATATTTTGGTTTTTTCACAATTATTTACGTTTTTTTTTCTTCTCTTTTTAAGATATTTTTCGAAAAATCGCACTTGAAAATTTCAAGTATCAAAGAAAAATTTTTATATACAAACATATAATTTAGAATACAATTTAATTACAGTGTATTTATTGTAACAAATGTGCAAAATGTAATCCGTTGTTTGCTAAACAATAATAAAGACGATTCTCAAATTTTAAACAAACATTTTAGACATCTGCTGGAATAACTCCTGTAAAATTCTTTTAATATGCTGTAAAATTCTTTTAATACGCAAATCGTTTATATTTTCTAGTGAAATTTTATAAATAATGGAATTTAAGTGTTTTCACAGAAAAAAGTCGAGAGAACTTAGATCGGTGTAGATCTCGGGAGCCATATCGATAGGAGGAAGTATAAGTATATTTCTATCTATTCTCTAAAAAAACGTGTGAGTGCTTGAATATTTAAATTAGGGTGCGAATTAGGTTGCAAATTCTCCTGAGGTAAAATTAGATCAGAAATAAAATTTTGCATTGTTGCGTATTTATTTATCTCAGGTTCTAATGCACTGTTTTTTCTTATTTTTATGTTTTACAATTTTTTTTAGGATACTTTTCGATTTTAGGATAAGTCTAATAATTTTAGTGTTGTTTTAAGTTTTCTGATGAAAATTTTTTGTTATTTTTTTTTTAGAATTTTCTTCAAAACGAAGCGAAAACGAGCAAATCTCCAAAGGATTTCATTTTCTTATTTCATAGGTCCCCTAAACGCTTTCAAAGTTTTGACGTTTAAATACCCTGTATATTATTTCTTTTAGATTAAACAATTTTCTTTTTGATTCGTTACAAAACTATTTATGCATTAAAGAAGGAAAATACTTGCTAGCTCATTTATCTCATGAATTTCAATGTTGAGTTCATTAATGAATCTTGATGTTAAACTTGATGCTTTTACTGATTATTGTGGGTGCTGTTTATTTTGTAACACAATTTTTTTAATTTTTTTCTTGTGCTCATTACACATATATACACTTTTTATATGAAGAATTTTTATCAATACTGTGCATCAATACTAAATTTGTCAATTGTGTTACAAATAATAAAAGCTATACTTTTGCTATATATTCTCTAAAATATATCCGTCTTAGCAAGCAAAACTTGAATCATATTTCATCTACATTCATGAAGGATTTTTTTCTGTCTCTTTCTCTTTTTTTTTCTTTGCCTTTCTCTCTCTTTTTTTATTTACTTTCTCATTGTTTCTTTTGATAATATAGAATTTTTTTCTTATATATATATATATATATATATATATATATATATACAATATAGAAAATATATATATAAGAT
>JBCEWD010000051.1:3540249-3562315 GCA_039654425.1 Cataglyphis rosenhaueri
CCCGTACACCCCTTTTCTTTCAAAAACTAAGCATTTTAGAGAAAAACGTTTTGAACAAAAATTGTATGGTTTTGAGGCGAACATAAAATGGTGTCATTGGTTTGACCTTGGATGGCATAGTTAAGGTCAAGTCAAGAACATCTTTAATTTCTTAAATGGAAACCCCCATTTTTTATTACATATTCTTGTAGCTTATCTCGAGTTTTTTAAAACACTAATAAAGTATTATTTTATTAAGAATTTTTTGAGTTATTTTGTATCTTAATCTGACATATTTTAATATAAAATATAAAATATCTGGAAAAGTATTTAGTTTTCGATAATTGTATCGTAATACTTTTATGTACAGAATAATAAGCTGAATATTGATCGCTATGAATTTGATCGCATCAACTATTATTGAGGTTTGATAATTTGAGTTACTCTCAATTGACCGACTCGCGTACAAATACCTAGATAACTCGCTATTGCTGTGTTGTGACTTGATGCGAGACATTACTGTCTCTTGATAAATATCGAGCGGAGTATCTACTTCCGTATCCAAAGTCAATGGCAAAGAGACAGCAAAAATCAAATATGATATGTTATCTCGTTGTTAAAATACGGCAAAAATGGTGCATGATTTCTATTATTAATTAAATATTATTAATAATAATATTACAAATAGGCTTTAAGTATGAATAATAAAAATGGTTGTGTAAAAGGCAAATAAGAGTCGGATGTAAATTAATACATCATTAGTTAATAAAGTAAGGCTCAAGACATTCTTTACATTAAATTCGAAATTCGGACGTTTCGATCCTCTTTTGGATCATCTTTAGCGGATCAATATAAAAATAATAAAAATGAATTTGAGTACCGACATTTGGCCTCACCCTTCGACTCCACAGTGAGTCTCCTATCGATTCCGATTGTTAAGAAAAAGTGTGAAATCCCCGATATCGGACATAATAACATCGGAGGGAACACAAGCTTGTAAAAATTTCATCGAGAGAAAAAATAAAAAACTAATAAATTAACGAAGAGGCTCACCGAAATTGGTTGAAAAGACAGAGAACAGAGAAAGTGAAAGCACAGTTTCAAAGTCAAACGATATTTGACGATACAAAACAAACTAGACAGTAACAGGACCCAGAACAGTGATGCGCTGCTGCGGAATTTTTCCCCGCGTAGAAATCTCCGTGCGCATGTGTAAGCTGACATCGCAGTTATACGTCACACGTTACTACAGATATACCTAGCTAGATGCAAGTTAGGTGCGTAAGGGTTCTCGCTTCTTTAGTTTTCTCGCGTCTTTCTAATGAAATAATAACGCGTGTTGACTGTGTTGTTATTAATAAGTATAATATTAAAGTAATATTAAAAGCGTATGTGACAATAAAATTCAAAGCTGTAAATATTTTTGTTGATGACAAGATTATTATTATATATATTTAATGTATTTTATTTTTTTAATAGAAACATTTGATAGAAACTGATAGAAATATTCCTTACAAATTCCTTCATATTTCTTTTATCGCTGGAGGAGAGTCTAACGATATCTTATATTTCATCGAACTAGGTACATTAGTAAGCATACATAACGTTTAGTGCGCATGCGCGACTTTATTCCCACGACAGCGCATCACTGACACAGAGCACTACTTAGTCAAAACAGAGGCGGCACAATAAATGGAGCACGAGATTTATTTACAATTTTGTTAAATTTTCTATAATTACGTCATACGCATCATGGAGACATTCAATATCCGTTCTCTTAAGACTATTTATTTGACGTCTGATAAAAATCATTTCGGATATCAATCTTTTATTAGGAATAGCTTCCTCGTCCAAAACTTCAATATTTACCTAGTCAAATTCATGATTAGTTAATCTATGGTCCGTGATCACTGAATTTAGCGTTGTATTTCTTTTAATGTGATTGCAATGTTCGCTAATGCATGTTTTTAGTAATCTACCCATTGGCCTACATATGATGCGTCACAGTTTTGCAAGAAATTTTACGATGTTCATACGTGACTGTCGAGTTTTTAACGACCGCTTGTGTGGATATAGTAGATACTTCAAACTTGCTTCCATCCGTTAACATCGACAATTCGAATTTATCAAATTTCTTTTTTTTTTCAAATGTTTGGGCTTTTGCAGACTTTTCTATCTTGTTATTCGTCTGTGTTTCTATATTTTCATTTATGATCCAGAAAACGTCGTTCTCGCTATCGATTTCTTTGCTTTCATTATCGTCATTGCTTATTTCTCAATTATCAGGAGAGTCACAACTAGCCTGAGTATCGCTATTAACAATATTATTTTGTACAGCCAGCCAATATTTTAATTTGTACGCGTTGTGTAATGCACAATGGAAGATTGCGAATTTTCGAAATCCATGATAACCGCAATATTATCCGCTCTTTTCTCCCGTTGTCAGATTTTTGAATGCAAGGAAAATACATTCCAAATTATATACATATATCTCTGGAGAGTAGATTCTGCAACTTGCTTTTTCGTTACCTCTGACGTAAATGTAGCCAGCATGTCTTGTAATTTTACATGCGTTGTAAAATATTTTGGATTAGCTTCACCGTCGAACCACTCGGTCCCATGATAATTACGTGTGAGCCAATTATTCTCGTGTTTCGCTTTTTCCGGTAATTCGCCAAACGGATGCGGATAATTTAATGATGCGTCAATCGCGACAACAACGACTTCTTTAGGGATAAACTTCTCTTCAACTTCGCGGAAACTTTGTATGTTGACGACTATTCATATTGTCACGGAAACTGAAGCGCTTTCGTGATTTAAGATCTTCGCAATGCAACGATGTTCGTTTCTCAAATCAAACTGAATTTTTTTTTGTTACTTTGCACATCTTTTTGATATTTTAGACAATGCCGTCGCCATCGAGTTTGATTGGGCATGGAGAGAGAAAAAGGTGCGAAATTTTCTAACCGTATGTTATATTGTAATGGACAAATACACGAGTGTGCGATAGCTAACCGGCACATCGACGATGACTTGATGAGACGAGTCAATTTTTATAACATTATCGAATTCAATAAATAATATAGTTAACGGTCTCGCTAAGAGCCTTCTAGAAGCCTTGCACTTCTAAGCGCAAACTGCCGCGTCTTACGAGATTCCAGTGTCCGGCATAATTAGCCGACAAATTGGGCGTGAGATCAAAAGCGAATAGCGTGTAATCTTTGAAATAATCGTCTTTATTTATAGAATTTTTTTTCAAAAAATGGATACCCGTTCCCGAAGAGCGTTTGATAAGCTTCGACGTAAAGCGGTTTCTCCGACGTGAAAACCGGTTACAACGGTTTAATGAAAATTTGCATATCATCGACGTACAGGAAGAAGAAATTTATTCCGTAATTTTTAAAATTACATAGATTTAATTTTCTATCGCCGTTAAACGCTTTATTATTGACAAAATTACTACTATTCTTTTTGGAAGTTGACCTAGTATTACATTATCTAACGATTCGCCCACAACACCGCTATGTATCGTGAACGTTTTAACCCTCGTGAGTGGATATTTGGCTAACTCTGCTCAACATTCTAACATGTGCTAGCAACAGTCCAGCTTATCTTTGCCCTTCTCACAAGCTTGCGTCCAGTATATGAATTTTTGACGATTAGCCATTACTTTCCGTGAGGCAGAACGAATCTTTCGAACGGACGAGTCTTAAACGTACTTCTACGCCGTTAATTAAAAATTTGTCTTGATTGAAAATTGCAATGGAAATGTCCTATGAGATTCAGTCCTCCTCGAATATAATGAGCGCGTCTCACAAGAGCGGAACTTGCCGTTTTTTGTTTCTAAGGGTTTGTCCATTTGTCCGGGAGTATCATAGACACGAGGTTAGATGGGAAGTTTTTACAGGTGAAGAATAATTTAACAACGCCTCAATGTATTCGCGGTATGCGTAAGCGTTGTTTCGTAGCAATACGAGCTTTTGATTGAAATATACATTGATCTGATTGAAGATAGAAGTAAATGATTTACGGAGCCTACATTATCCGCTGCTGCGCTGCCGCTTGTCCCTATAGCATGTCCCGCGGAATCGCTTAACGTTTCTATACGTGAAGATTCAGCATGGTGTGCGTGAGATCTAAATATTCTTCTCCGTGGCTGGAAATGACGAATTCTATCGTCCCAGAGCGAAGTCACAGGTTTGTAATAACTCCATTGTGAACTCTCGATTTGCATGAGCGATAAGGAGAAGAGATCAAGTTCACTTTTTAAACACTCGCTCGAATGCATGTGAAGAAAGGATATGTTTTTAGCGCAAATTTTTACTTTGTCGTCATTGTAATTACCGCTTTCGAATATGCTTAGAATATGATCGTTTAAGAAAATATGTCAAATACGCTTTTTACCGATTTTATGGCGTTTCGCGGATGTCTTAAGCTTTTTCATTGCTTTCCTCCTGTTAATGCTTGCCGACCGTGTATTCGTTCTTTTCTTTCTCCGCGTCTTGATCTTTGATGAATTTTTTTTAGTTGTCCTATGATGTTTATGCGATCCCGCAGATTTAGCAATGCGCGTGTCGAGCCCGATGAAAGGAAAAGCTACATGCATTTTCGCATTTGCCTTATATCCCGAACCTTTCATACACCTCTATTTAAATATGGTAGTACATGTCTGAGCAACCCCTCGAGAAAACTATCGATAACGTGACCGTGTTGAGAGGATGATTCAATAAAAACTCACGGAATTCCGCCGACTACTGCCATTTTGTAATTCATCATAATACATCGAATAATAATCCATAATGTTCAAATTTTTTTTTCTTCTTTTATCGTAGATATAAAATATTTTTGTAATATCTAGTTGATACGTCTAAATTGCAAAGTCATCGTTAACGTTCCGAATTCGAATGATATACTCTTTCCCAGCTAATCTCTTATATCAATTTCGATTGTACGAAAACACGTTTGGCGCAATGCTATGTATTGCGGGGATGAAAAATGCTTTATCGGCATAGATGCAAACGCTTAATTGTTTTGAACGTGTGACTATTTGTAGAAGAGGAGATTGTACATCGCCCATAATATAAGGTTTGCAAATATCGTAATAGACAGAATTTATCGGAAATACCGCGCAACTAACTAGCCAGTTTGTTGACTATTACCATGCAACTACGTTGGAGTACGTAAAATAGCAATAAATAAATTTCATCGTAAACCCACACTGTAAAACGTCAGATATAACGAAACTACTTTCTTTAAGTTTAATGAGTTTTTTTTAAGTTTCTTTGTATTTTTCTGTATATCGATACTGATTTCGTAAAATCATGTTGAAAAGCTTTGTGGAATAGGATCGCTATCGAGCTGAATCAAATCTCTATGCTTACCATGTTTGTCAAAACTAAGTATTTGCTGAAGTTTGTCGGAGAAATTTACATAATGAGTTATATCGCATTTCTTTTCTTCACAGGAAAGTTTCTGTATATATAATAATGATTTTATATAAATAATGATTATAATAATAATAATGATAATAATGATTTTACCACCAATGACAACCTCAAATTCCAATCGCTAAACGATATGCGAAGTCACTGATTTGACTGTATAATTCACAATCTCTATAATATCGCGTACAATCGAGTAAATATTCGAAGATACTTGCACTTTTATGTTAATTGTTTTATCGCGCTCTGTAATATCGATGAATCTCATTAATCCTTCTCCGGGGCGTATATATAAAAAACTACACGGAAATTAAATCTCCGTAAGCGCTACTTCCTAGCGTCCGTGCAAATCTACACGCTGAGGTAATTCGGTGATGAAACATGTGATTTTATTCTGCGAAAAGTAGCGCATACTGCTGCTCGGAAGAATTATATGAAATTCATCCTTCCTCATTTTTATTTAAAGACTTTAAACTCAAAGAGCCCAATTCAAAAACCCAAGAATCGAATTTTGAAGGATATTCTTGCCAACTAATTAATAATCGTTTATTATTACCACGACCTCTGCTTTTTATCACACGATCGATGATAAATTCTTCTCCCTGTAAATCTTTAATAATCGGTTCTAATTTTTGTTCCTAAAAAATCCCTTCTATAACTTCGTCAGCTAAATCACTTAGTTCGTATACACGCAATTTTCTCCACTCGGAGAACACGGGAAATATTTTTGAAATATTTCTTCGCTCCACTTTCCCTCGTATTCTTTCTCAAAGGTTACTTTTGCCCTAACTGATTTGCAAAAAATTGCCTACGTATGTTTAGCTTTTATATCCGCGATTCTTTTTCTGAACATCATTGACGTTGCTGTCCCAACGGCGATTCATATTTTTACGTGTATTTTCTAACGTAACGACTGCAAGCTGCATTTTGATAGTGGAATGCTTGGTATGAGTGTAAGATATCGATCGACACGAACGATATCCTGCAAAACATCGATGTAGCTTATTTATATTATGCGTAAAATAACGCCACATCCGTTCCTTGAGTGTTCTATTAAAGCGTTCCACTATAACTGCTTTAACATCAAGATTATGAGTTACGCAAAAATGAATGTCTTTTTCTTTTAAGATATTCTGTACATGATGAACAATAAATGCTTTATTTTTGTCAGTCTGCAGGTCAGTCTACGGGAAGGTGATTATTCTTTCTTGAGAATATATGTTAAAAGGCTACACAAGTGTTGGTTTTGGGGCGTAAAGGTTCTACCCATACGAATTTACTAAGCACATCAAGAACCGTCATTAGATACGAATATCCATTGTTATAGTTCTTGAGAATATGAAGGTCGATCAAATCAGCTTCCCATAAATCATCGATATTCGTCATGTTTACAATATAAACGTGGACATTTTTGACGCATCGGTCGATATCGATGAAGCGTATACGCATTTTGCGTTTAGCCAATCGACAACTTTGTTACACATGAAATTCGGTTTCGCGGCTCGAGATAAACTTTCTGTTGTCGAATAGCTTGCATAGTGCGAGGGATTGTAATATAATTTTTCGAATTCCATCATTCGAATTTGCTTCTGTCGAGTAAGCCTAACATTTATATCGCGCTAGCGTTTTTGTATGCGCGTACGAGCAGAAATCGATCGATTAGCTAATAAGCAGCCGTGGAAGCGACGCGAGTCAGCAAATCCGTGAGAATAAGCGCGCGTTTTTCGAGCACCGCTGCTTAGAGGCGGTGCTCCATGAACTGCTTTATGCCTAAAATAAAATGTTTGTTCAAACACTCCGGCTATCATTCTAATTTACGTTTCGCTACTAATTTACGTCGCGCGATATCTTAGACAGTTATGAAGAAATGAAAGAAATAAATTAAGGTAAAGTAAAAGAGAAAATAATCAGCCGCTTTTTTTAAAACAAAAAATTCTATGTTTATTGATAACAATTTTATTTTTCACGCAATTAAGATTTGTATTTTTTAGCAAAATTATATACAGAGGGCGTATTCCATTTGGACACGTAACGATTGGACTCCGCTCGATTGGACACGGATTACTGGACACGTTTTATTGGACACTATTCGATTGGACACCTCTCAATTGGACACCACACGATTGGATATGCACATTGCACGATTGGACACGACACGGTCGGACACTACACGATTAGATACGTACATTGCACGCTTGGACACCGTACAATTGAACACTGCACGATTGGACATCGCATGATTAGATACGACAATGGAGACATGATAGACAAGCTCGAAAGCTACAGCCGTGGTTATATCGAGACGTTTATATCCGGCGGTCCGAAATTTTACATTGTTTGCACGCCCGACAATAGACCGTATGAAAATAGAACGTATGTTGTAAAGTTAAGGGCATAACTCTGAATTAAGAAAACTCACAGTTAATCAATTTCAATAGTATTAAAAATTTGTTAATAACTAAAGAAAGAATATAGAAAAACGAAGATAACGAAGAAGAAACGACTGGAACATCGATAAACCTATGCTTTAGAGCAATTTGTCGTACCGTGTTTCATGAAATCATAACATGAGACAAAACTAAAGTATGCGTTCCTGTATTACTAAAACTTAGGTTTATCGACAGTCGTTTTTTCGTTACCATACGGCTATATATTGGAATGATAATTTTACATTATTTATTTTATAGTAATAACAAACAAACGTCCTGTCAGACGCTCTGTCTATGGATCGAAAAATAGACTCTCCGATGATCAAGCGAACTGGTCACCCTAGACGGTGATCGATATGATATCGATATGATATGATGTGTCCGTTTTATATTATGTAAAATAGGGACTCAAAAAACCTCGCAAATTTCTTGTGGAAAATGTCTCTCAATCGATTTTCCTAAAATTGAAATATGTTGCTGTTTATTACCTACTGATGAAATGTTCTCATGGGCGCAACTCAAAATAAGTTTCAGTAAAATAACTTTCATAAGGTTCCAGTTTCGAGCTAGAGAACGCCGTAGTTGTTAACATACGTAATACGTTAAAGATTTATATAAATATATAAATAATATTGTTAGCGCGTGAGTGCGTGTGTCTGTATGTGTTTATTTACGTGCATATTTAGATTACTGCATTCTGTTCTCGAGTGCCGAAAAGTCAAAATTCATCTTTTTTTTTGCTACAAACAGCCATTTCGTTTATTTAAAAATATTATTATTTCTTATATTTCACTCTAGTGGTAAAAGTTATCTATTTTCTCAATATATCTCATAAATACATTATTTAACCTTACCCTATTAAGATTTCATTTAGCTCACCATACTAGGACCATGATTAGAAACGCAGAGGACCCTGGATCGAGACCGAGCATTGTCACGCAGCAGAAAAAAATAAATAAATTATTATTATTTTCCGATCTATAACTATCCATGTGGTGGACTTCAATATGACGGACTCTTATCATAAATATCTCATTCAACCTTACTTTACTAAGATCTTGTTTAACTCACCATACTAGGACCATGATTTAAAATGCTGAGGACCTAGGTTCGAGATCGAGTATTGTTCAGCCGGAAAAAAAAATAATAATTAAGTTAATAACCTCATAGTCTACGTCACTGTCTCTTTTCCTCTCCACCAGTTCAATCAGACTTGCTTTTTTTTCCTGCTGACTACTACAATCATGACGTCGTATAGGATCTATCATAACTTGTGCACATAGACGACAATATTTGTTTGATGGCTCAATAATGCTCATATAGCCAATAGCCCTCTATGACATCACCGTCTAGAACGCTTCATGCACGTCTATGACAACATTGTTGATAATCCCATAGTGGCCCTCTATGACATCACTGAGACACGTGGTGAAGGTTTGTTTTGACGGTTCCATAGTGGTCCTCTCTGACATCATAGGGACACATGGTGGGGGTTTGACGCCCCATAGTGGTCTCTATATGCTCTATCTACTACTGCTGTGTTTCTGCCATTATATGACCATATATGTTTCTGCTTTGTTTTCTTGTTGTCTTTCTAAATGGCATGCTCAATTTTTGCTACATTTTTGCTATCATGCTGTGTTTGCAGATGAATTCGATTTTTGACAACATTGTTACTGCAGCATAACATCATGTTATGTGTAGTTTTGATTGTTTTTATTGCATATTATGCTATCTCGTTCCAATATAAAATATTTAAATATTATTGTTTTTGTGCTAAGAATTTGTTTAATATTTTTTAAAGTATATTATATTATAACACAAAAATTGTTTATTTTCTGATGCATTTCTAGACATTTAAAACGGTAAAACTATACTTAACTGCTTTTAAAATTTTAACATAATATGTAACATATTTGTGATACATGTCTTTGACAGATTTAGCTATCTGGATTTATATGTATAGCGTTCTTATATGTTGTCTACAATAATGTAGAAAAGTTTAAGCTGTATGAAATTGATCAATCAGTTGAATGTGAAAAGAATACTCGAATATGACGTTAATTTCTTACTGCTTAAACCTTACACCTATTGTAGATGACGCATAACAGTCTCTAGAACAATTTTCATATTTTGTCGTTGTTTCCTCAATTTGGAAATCCAGATTTTCTGTTATAGTCCTCTCCTTCTTTTATCTACAGAAGCCCAAATAATAAACAGAGATGGATGTAGTGAAAGGTGGCACAAATACAAGACTAGATACACTCGTAGTAAAATGTATCCATGACAGAGACACTGATGTAACTGGGAACATTTGTATTGTTTTTAGCCTAACAAATAAGTTAGACGCTAAATATTAGCTAAATATTTGCTCTCACTTTTAATTATGGCACTGTATCTATTGGCAGAATTGAAGAATGTTATTTTAGAAGAACATTTCTTAGGATTTTGCAAAGTGCTTCATCTCGCAGTATAATAAGTGTTGAACATATCAAAATATACAGTGGTGAAAGAAATATTAAAATCAATATGCAAATTTAATCAATTATTCTTAAAAGATAAAATTAAAAAAACAATTATAAATATAGAGAAATAAATAGAAAAATTTGCATTTTAATATATATTTTTAAAATACATAATGAATAATCACAAAAAAATGTTTTTCTGGAAAGATCAAGAAAAAAAGAAGAAATAGTTATCTTAAAATAGTTTTAAAATCATTCAGTTTTAAAATCATACAATTATTCGGAAGATTTATATATTTTTATTTAATAAGATAACTACTACTATATTATATATACTTTATTATAACTATTATACTATATATATTATACATACATATCATACATATGGTATCAATCGCATTACCCGTCGTGTGCAGGTAGAGCAGACAAAGCTGAGAAGAAAAGTTTTGTACCATTTATTTTGTTATGTTTAATAAAATAACGTTTAATAAAAGAGTTATTATTGAGTGAAGTCTGGCAATTCAGCGCCGATCTTTAGCTGGATGCATGTCCAGCAATGAGCCGTGCGCCTAGCATGTATGCGTGAGCGCTCAGCTGTTTACAGCGTTTCTGACGTGCGTCTGGCTAAAGATCGGCGATGATTAGCCAGATTTTACTCAATAATAACTCTCTTATTAAGCATTATAAAAAAAATAATACAGAACCTTGCCCTTCAGTTTTATCTGCTTTATTTGCATATGACGGGTGACGCCGGACCCTGTATACTATACTGTATATATTATATATATATTATATATATAGTATATATACTATATATATACTATATATATAATATATATAGTATATATATATAATATATATAGTATATATAGTATATATACTATATATACTATATATACTATATATACTATAACTACTATACTATAATTACTATACATTGTGTACATGTATATGATAAATGTAACGAAAATTACCAGAATATATTATATCGTAACTTCTCTTTTTATTATGATATTATACTAAATTTTTTATTGTTTGCGATTTACTGTTTACTTAAATTAAATATTAATTTTCCAATATTAAATATAAAAACATGGTTTCTTTTATAAGATTGTTCTTCCTCTTATCTCTTTAAGATTTACAATCCAGTTATCTTCGACTAATACGGGTAAATATGCAAAAAAGGTTACGTGAAGACAGTATGTTCCACCTCCCTGCGGGGGGGGGGGGCTCCGCTATCAAGAAATTAGACACATAGGTTTGCGTTAAATTTCGTTTCGCGAGGAAAGTAGAAGAATCCAAGAAGCTTCGTCTCCGGAAATGTAAACACTTTTTCCATGTCTGCTCTACTCAAATACAACGTAAACAAACTTTATTTTTCCTTATTTTATAACAGAAAATACATTAAAACTGTGAAACTTTAACATTAAATATTTCGGAAACTATAAGAGACTCCCAATTAAGTTACTTAGAATCATGTCCTTAACAACATATGTCAAGGTCAAAGTCATCGGTGACGTTAACCTTTTATGCATATTTACCATTTCCCATTTAATCGGTATTCTCTGTATAAACGACCAAGCGTGCAACCGAAAAAGTGAAAAGGAAAAAATAACGCTATGAGTCTAGATTGATCCTGGTTTTTAGATATGACTTGCATTTTCGACTATTTCATAGCTCTTGTCGAATTCCTTTAATATTTCAATTTCAATGGCGATAATAACAAAATGTTTTTTTTTTCGAATTGTACACGCAATTTACAGAAAATTTTAACACTGGATACTTTTTTATTTACTAAATTTATAATTATTTATTATGGCATAAACAAATATATTTACTATTGGTACATCGTGTTTTTATTAACTGACAAGTCCTGAGTTTTTTTGTGATCATGGATCACAAAAAATCTCTTTTATGTTCACACGTCAATGCAGGCATTTTGACTTTACTTACCTTCTTGCTATTTTGTATGAGAAGTTTTATTTATATTTGTATTATTCTTTTTTATTTTATATATATTTTATATATATTTTTTATTTTATACATATTTATTTTATATATATTTGTACACAATGACAACAACAAAAAGTTGTAACTTGCAAAAAAAATATTATTTAAGAAAATGGACAGGATGTCTGGAGTCGATCGCACCGCCCGTCATGCAGGAAGAGCAGATAAAACTGAGAACAAAAGTTCTTGACTATTATGCAATTTTCTCAATAATTATCGAGAATTAAAAAAGATCGGCTAATGTGCACAAATATTAGCGCGTAGTGAGAAATGACTGCTCAGAGGCAATCCAAAAGTTTGCTGTCCCTAGGCACACGACGAAGTTTTGGAAGGTCTCAAATGACAAGGGTTACATACGAGCGATACATAATGATGAATTCTCGCGTGCTAGTAACCATCAATGGATTGTCCTTTTTTACTGCATGCTTATATTCACGCAAATTAGTCAATTGTTTAAAATTAATTTCTCAATAATTATTATGAAAATCGCAAAATGATAAAAAATTTTCCTGTTGGTTTAATTCACTCTATCTGCACGTTATGTGTGGGGAAATTATTATCAGACACCTGTATACATTTATGACACATTTTATTATTAGTTTTATAATACAAAAAAAGTATTAGCGATAAATTGAGTTAGTTTAATGAACTTATGTCATTCAAAGTAACAAGACTAAAAATGTTTGTAATAAGTTAAGTTCTATATTTGCGTGATTGAAAATAATTACATTAAACGTAAAATTTAGGTCAGATGTCAGCATTTGAAATAAATCTCCGCAATGAAACCTATAGAATAGAAATATATTATAATTTATAGAGTTTATTTCTATCTAATACAAATTTAAAAATATTCAAAATGCGCTTTTCTCTCAAATATTTTATCAAATTTTATTAACAAATCATCTATTAATTAATTTTTTATATATAAATAAATCATAACAGACATATGTCCACACAAATATATTTTTTTTCAGAGTTATAGCTCTTTAAAAAATTTTTTATTTCTTATCATTATATAATTTTTATTACATATACGATTTATAATCCATTATATTCACTCCATTATAATCCACATATTCAAACAATGTTAAATATTATATGCTCAAGGATATATTTGATATTTTAAAATTTATGTTAAATTTTTTACTACATAAATTTTTACAACTTTTAACGCTTGCAACTCGGAAAAAAATGCTATATTTCTATAATATTTTTCATTTATATAATTTTAATAGACATGTTATTAAAGTTTATTTAAAAATATTCTACATAAAAAATAAAAAAATAATATCTAATAAAATATCTAGAAAAGGAAAAAAAGGTCAAGGTAAAATATTTTAAAATTTTAATATTTAAAAATTAACATTCCATAAAATTTAAATTATTATTTGTTGACATTATTTTACTTTGTAATAATATATTTAAAAAAGATATATAAAAAATGTAATTTTTGTTTAACACAAAAATATTAAAAAAATATTATATAAATATTAATAATTATACAAATATTATTATAGATATTGAAAAAATATTACAATTTTTAAAGAAGTTATTTGTTGACATAATTATTGCTGAAAAATCAACTATACAGGGTTTCCTAAAAATTTTTACACCGAATATTTTGACTTCATAAAAAATTCTGCTATCCTTGATAATCAAATATTTTATTTTTTTTACACAGAAACCACAGTGTTTTTTATTTAAATTAATTGTTTTTGAATAAATAATAACAGCTTCTATTTTTAACTAAATAATAAAAAAAAGAGTTTTCGAAATTGTTTGAGGGATAATCAGAGGGGTTTTGATCTTGACAATATACAGGATGGTCATGTTTGACGGATTACTTGTGTACGTCTCTTAGTAACAAAAGCATCATCTAAGTGAGAGATGGAATCATGCTGTCACCTCTTGTTTAGATGATACTTTCGTTGCTAAGAAATCCTTCGTACATGCCTGCTGATGCCGGCCTACTGCTTTCCAACGCGCTCATATTTTAGCTCACATATTTTAATTAATAACGCAAAAACTATTGCGAATTTTGCAAAATGGTACAGAACTTTTCGACTCAGTCTGATCCAATCTACCTTCATACTTCGGGTGTGTAAAAATTTTTAGGACACCCTGTATTTTATCTGCAATACTGCATAAAAAATAAATCTTTTTTACTTTTGTTCTAATTTTTATATTTTTTATATTATTTTTTTGTAATGAGATTAGCAACATTAGTTAAAGTACATCATAAATTGACATATCACTTATAAGATCATAGTATTATATATGTGTATTATTAAGATTCTTTGTGACGTGTTTTGCTCAATGTATTTCAGTCTTCTCAAACGATGTCGTCTTTACACAGTGCTGTGAAGCAATTAAAAATTAACAAAAACTTTAAGCTTATCGCTTTACAAATAATGTATTTATTGATACTGGTAAATTTTACTTTTCTTTCTAACTATTTACCATGCACATGCTTCTCTTGCTTTCTCTTTTCTGTTAAACGCTCTATTTTTTTACTTGAGAGCTTTCTCAATGTTTTTCATCGGATTTTATTTTTTCTTTTTCTTTCACTCTTTTTAGTTTGCGCAATTCTTTCAATATTCTATTAATTTCTTTGATTTATTATATGTACTTCTCTATTAGTCTTACAAAATTATTTTTCAATATATATATATATATTTTAAATGCTCTGATCATTGTATTGATTTTATAAATAATTATACAATAAAATTTAATTTTATAATATTAATATTAATACAGTAATTGTAACATTTTGTACTACAGGAATACCATCTACGTTGAATTATATACCGTTGGACGTTAATCAAGGTGTATCGCCGAAGCTTATACCTTATCCGAGTTGGTCCCAGAACAGGGCTGGTGCCTGCGGCAGCGGATTGACTACCGTCTACAGGTGACATCGCTTAATGTGAATAAGTTTGAAGACATTTTATAAGACATTCTATAAATATTTTTGTTTAGGATTCACGCAGATGCATGTGACAGACTGTGGGTGTTAGATACCGGGACTATAGGAATCGGTGAAACTACTATGCAAGCCTGTCCTTATACTTTAAATGTATTTGACTTGAAAACTGATAAAATTATAAGGCAATACAGGCTCAGACCAGAAGATATCAATCAGGTATGCAGCATTTTTGTGCGCTCGATTTGTGTTACATTTTTTATTTTTAATTCATTTGAACGTTCCTCTTTTTTTTCTCCTATTGTATCTAGAATACCTTTATCGCCAATATCGCGGTTGATTTGGGAAAAAATAGTTGCGAGGATGCCTTCGCTTACATGTCCGACGAACTCGGCTATGGTTTGATCGTATATTCCTGGCAGCAAAATACATCCTGGAGAATAACGCATAGCTACTTCATGCCGGATCCTCTGGCGGGCGATTATAATATCGGAGGCTTGAACTTCCAGTGGGGAGAGGAAGGTATTTTTGGTATGAGTCTGACACCGATAAAATCAGATGGCTATCGGACTCTCTTCTTCCATCCCCTCAGCAGCTATCGGGAATTTGCGGTTTCCACGAGTATCTTGAGAGACCAGCAGTTGTCTCAAAACAGCTATCATGAATTTCAGGTATTTTAATTTTAGTTCTTTGTACTTTAATACTGTACTTTAATACAGTACTAAACTACTGTTAATTAATTATTTAATAAATTCTTTATCTGTTCTTCATTTTACTGTCTAAACTTCCTTACACTATTGTTACAATAAAATAAGCCTTTATTTTATATTATTTATAAAAGTGTAATATTACATTCTTTTTTGAAAGATATTTAAAAATATTTTTGATGATATTTTGAATGCTTTGATATTCATAATTGCAACAAGACATTATTTACTTATTTATCTTTGTTTGATTTGCAAAAAATTCTTTGACTCATATTATTTAAAATTACGGATATCTCGAGATTTTGTTGAGAAAAATTTTATACTAACCCAAATAAAAAATCTGTTATTACTAATCACGTACATACAATTATCACGCATACAATTATCATATATTAATACTAATTTTCATGTAGGTGTTGCCATCAAGAGGACCGCTATCTCATTGCACGGCGTCTGTGATGGACGAGAACGGACTTCAATTCTTTAATTTGATCGATCAAAATGCGGTTGGCTGTTGGAATTCCATGCTACCTTACACACCAATCAATCAAGCAGTTATCGCGAGACACGACGAGGCTATGATATTCCCAGCAGACATCAAGGTAATGTTTATGGTTACATAGATTATGTATTTTCTCGTCATACTTTCATTCGCTTTTTATTGCCCTCTTTCTCACTGCTCTACTATAGGTGAAACACGACTTGCTCTGGATTATATCGGATCGTATGCCGATATTTTTGCTGTCGACTCTAAATTACACGGATGTGAACTTTAGAATACTTACGACACCGGTTCAAGCAGCGATAGCGAGAACGGTCTGCGACCACGTGCCGTTGAGATATGTCAGCAATAAGATGTGGAATTGATAATTTGTTGCGTGTGTTGATATTTACACTCGTGTGGTGATAATATCATCAATAAATTGAAAAAAAATGATAATCAAAAACATTTGTCTCAAAACACGGTTATCACGAGTTTCAGGTATTCCAGTTTCAATTTTTTTATATTTGTTTAATAATTATTCGATAAATTTTTCGCATCTTGTCTTTTTTGACCGGTTTATCTAGACTTTCTCGCATAATTGTTACAATAAAGAAAGTCTTTATTGTTTTACATATTGTTTTATTGTTTTATGCATTTATAAATATACAATGTTACATACTTTAACAAATAAAAATATTTTTTGAATGCTACTTGAAATTCGTGTATCAACAAGATGCAACAAGAAAAAAAACGTATTTCCTTGTTTTTCCCTATACTTTCTTCAAGCATAGAGCTCCTGGACATATCTGACGTGAGAGGCGACTAGTTTTTCGGCTCGTGCGGTGCGAAAATGGCGAATGGATTAGCGTGAATCAGCATCGTCGAGCCAGGAGGCAGAAGCTAAACGGTTTAACGTGGGACCCATTAGTTTTGGCCCTTGTTTCCGATAATTTGAAGGCCGTTCCTGCGGCCTGATATACGACCCGATTATTGCTTCCTTCGAAAATTATCCGTTTCACGCCTCCGCCCGTAAAATATGGCCACGCGCTTCGTCTGTTCTCGGTGGGGCTGTGCAGAATTAGAACTTTCTTTCTCTTGGGGCGACGCGATGCACGCGGCCCGTTCATTATGTTTCTTGTTTCGGTGCAGCGCGATTACTCCAAGTAATCGCGAAGCACCGAATGAAGTGCAGTGAGCCACACTTGTTTCAAAAAAGCCGCCAGTCATTATATGTCGTATAGCATTAATATTTCGTGATTTATTCTTTTTTTCCTTATATGATAAATATCGCACGAATGTATCGTGCGCGGATCTACTCGTCGGGACAGAATGAATCGATGATTTACGCATAGATCTCATGTGTGATCTATCCCCTATAGGGTTGTGGGAGCCCTAAAATTTACGTGGCTGCAGCCCGAGAGATCCGCGGCTGAGATGCACGCCTCGAATGCTAATTCCGTGGACCGATAAATCGATAGATCGCGGCACTCGGGCCGACTAACTGGCGATTAGAGGGCAAGCAGATCAGGCCTCGCCGATTGTTCGCCGCGATATCGGTGCGTTTTCAATTTGAAAATCGAGTCTTTTCGCGTGCTGCATCCCGATCGTGATAAGCCGGAATCTTAATGGCTCTGGAGCTGTCTCGTTAGCGCCTGAACCGCGTGCATTATGGATCGAAGAGGAAGATCGATCGAATCTGTAATGAATTAGATACGCGCTCGAGGCTTACTTGAAAAATCGCACTTTTTATCTCCTTTATTATCGAGAAAGGAATATTATCTAAAAAATTGCCGTGTTTATTGTTAAGTTCTTACGCAATCTGATGATAAGAAGAATCGTGTTATCAATAATAACGATACCGGTAATATAATTTGCGAAATAATTTGTATAATCAATAGAAACGTCAAGTTATTGACGTTACTTTTTATTTTAATTAATACATAATAGGCGAAAGAGTATAATTTCGTGATAATAAAAACAAAAATGTACTGCTGCAGTTTTTGTATAGATCAACTCGTCCTAGACTCTTGAGGGCGTTGCTCATCGCTTCGTAGACGCGAATCGTAAAATCATCTTCGAGTGATGAGAAAGAAATGGAAGGTGCGAAGGGAAGGTGGGCATTGCCTGAAGGTAAACATAAAAAAATTGGTTCGAAACTGCTGTGCTGATTACACGTTATATACGAAAATCTGCTATCGCAGTGGCGTGTTCTGACATTGTCAAAATTGCTCGAATGTTTATTAAAATTTTGCGAAAAAGCGTCTGTTCTTACGTCATTTAAAAATACATTTTTATTATTTTTTTACTATTATCTATGAAACAAATTTTGCTATTTATAATATATCGAAGCATAGAATACTTCAAAAAATTAATAAATGCATTTGTAAACATAATTTATTATATGTAATTAACAATAATAGAATTATATTCGCAATAAAAAAATAACTCGATTAAATAACTCAACTGGACATTCAGTCCCTTCGTTATATAAGACCGAGGAAGTAGCTAATATCGAAGTAGGAAATCTTTTCTGTACGCCACTGAAACGAAGATCGGCCGGTCGAAATTTCAGAGCGAATTAAAGTACACGGCGGCCGGATATCAAATCGGCGCTCTATCCATACGTTTGTTTTAAATTAACACCTATCCCATGTGGAACACATGGACACAAAGCACACTTTAACACCTTTTTAAAAACTGGCTGCACGGCGGCTGCCTGTGTTTTGTGCTTTTTTTTTTTTCTTTTTTATCGGCGCCAGTAATTATGGGGTACCGGCGACGACGTGAGTCTCGTTATAAGTTACTCTCGGCCACTCTCCGGTATCTCCTAATCTTTTTGATTTATTTCTGACTCGAGTAGAGAGGCTCTCTATTTCTTACCTCTGATACACTTCTGCTGAAGATATTATATTGCAAAATGTAAAAGTCACGTTAAAGTTGAAGTTGAAAATCACACCCATAATAACGTAACGTTTAAATTGCTTAGGCTAATGTGAGAAATGTACATTTTAATAATATTAATCTATTACTTACAAACTTGTTATCAAAGTACATATAAATGCAAATATAAATCTAAAATATAATAAAATTTTGCAAAATAATTAAAAATAAAAATAAGTATATATGTATATTATAAAATAATGTTTTTTAAATATTTTTAAAAATGCTATATAAATTATCTTTAATATTTTTGTACAATAAATTTTTAAAATAAACGTGTCAGCGATGATCTTGACCGAGAAATAATGTAAAATTTATTCAATCTCTTCTTTTGTACAAACAAAATCACGGAGAAGTGAGCAAAAGTCAAGAAATATAGTAGGAGTGATTGCAACAAAATAATTTTACATAATATGTGTAAATAAAGTGTACAGAGGAGCCTGAGAGCAGCTATCCCGACGTTTTTTTGTGTAAAATACTTATCAAACCTCGTTTAGTATCGCCATCTGGACATGATACATATGTATCTATACAGGGTGTCTCTTTTTAAATTGATGTTTACAATATATATGTTAAAATAAAAAAATACAATGCGCAAATAACGAAATATACAATTAATTAAATTTATATATGTGACGTATTTGTAATTTATAATTGTAATACGGACAGTGATTTTACCAGCAGTGTTAAAAATGTGAATCCTGCTATGTAATTCTACGTAGCTTTTAAAATAAACTCAGATGGCGGTACTAAACAAGGTTCTCGGTAAGAATCAAAAGACTGGAATAGCTACTCTCAATCCTTTCTTTAAGTATAATTATATAATTATTAAAAGTATATAATTTTTATTAATAATGAGAGGCATTTATGTATTTTTTTTATAGTTATAAATAATATTAATTATAATTTAGTAAACATATTTGCATTTTTATAATCTAATTAATTTAGAAGAGATATAATTAATTTAGGTAATATATAAGATATATTCAAATTTAAAATATTTTTTATTGTTTTTTTTTTTTCAATACTTTGAGACAATTTTTATTGATTTTTAAAATGTAGCACATGATATTTTTATTATACTAGAATATTATAAACCCGCGCTATGCGCGCGCCATTTATTTTATGTGTATATGTGTGTATGTGTATATAATTACTTACATATTGATTTTAATTTTCCACTTTTTTAAAATAAATTAAATAAAAATTATATACTAATTACACTTAATATTTAAATTATCAAATGGGTCTCTCAGTTATGACAAGCTATTATTGATATAAAGAAATGTTCAGTGCATCGTTGAGATAATCAATTAGCATCGCAAAAAAGAGGTAACAATATTGTCAGTATCGATTTAATAAATTCCGTAATATATTAATTGATAATTTAATAATTGATTTAAAATACATGTATAATTTAATATTCCGTTTATATATACGTCATAGTACGGAAAATATTTCAGCAACGAATAATCAAAACATAACATGGTATACGGCGTAAACGTTAGCGCGCAATTGTTAACGTGTTATGGCTTACAACTTTATTATTCTCACGGCGATACTCGAACAGTAAGGAAGCGAGAACGCGAGACACTCCATTAAATTTCTTTATTCAACGCGATCGCGACAAGTATCGGAAAATAATTTAATATCATTAATTATCTTTCACGCACTTTAAATTTTGAATAATACGTAATTATATCATAATGGATAAATTTCGAAGCGCGTATTTTGCTTGACGTTTTAATTAAGAATCGAAATGATTAGAATTAAAATTGTAAATTATTGTTTCAAATATAATACGGCTTGAGAACATGTAATAAATAGTCAAATCGCAGGTTCGAATAATGATTAACATGATAATAAGCTCCATGATATATTAATCGTTTATTAAATAATTAATCTATAATTTGAAATACTTGTATTATTTAATATTCCACACCGTGTATACGTCATAGTACCCAACATATTTTCGGCCGCGAAAACAATAACATTGTATTCGGCCTTGGCGATGTAAACATTAGCGGGCTAACGTTAACGTCTTACGACTTATAGCCTTGTTATCATTCGTACAGCAACGCTCGAGCAATAAAGTACTATTTGTCGACTCGCAGTACGATTTTCGTGTAAAACGGGGTTTGATCCCGCCGAGAGTGCGGGAGTGCCGTTTAAAATAACGTGCGTGTGAATCAATCTGAGAAGAGGAGGAGGCCTAGGAAAAGCATCGCGCATCGGTAGAGCAGCCCTGTGGTAAGTAATTTGTTATTTGTATATTAATTATTTATTAATTGCATACATGTAATTTAAATTAAATAATTAATCGCGTAATTTGATTTTATAATTATATGATTTAAATAAGAGAGAATTAGAGAAAAAGATTGTTACTTTTAAATATATTTTAATTATAGCTTTTATATGAAATTATTAATTATTAGTGTCTTTTTCAAAATTTATAAAATTATTTCATTAATCTGTTTATTATTATATGCATCAAATATAAAAGTACAATAAATTTTTTAAAATATTAATTATTTTATGAGTTGCTACAATTTGGTTCTATTTGTGTTACAGATCAACCTAAAGACATTGAGAGGAGGAGGAGGCCTTGGAAAGGCATCCTGCACCGGCGGAGCAACCCAAGGGTGAGTATTATTATTTTTATATTAATTATTATAAATCCCGCACACG
>JBCEWD010000051.1:3576725-3589505 GCA_039654425.1 Cataglyphis rosenhaueri
GTGTGTGTGTGTGTGTGTGTGTGTGTGTGTGTGTGTGTGTGTGTGTGTGTGTGTGTGTGTGTGTGTGCGTGCGCGCGCGCGCGCGCGTTCTTGCTTTGATATATTGCTTTTTTTTAATAACTTTTTAATGGATAATGTTCGACGGCTAAAACTTTTTGAATGTTGTTCAGAGTTATGACCTTGATAACTTATGTTAATATCAAGGTCGTTCTGATCATTAAGGTGCTCCTCTAAAAGTAACTAATTACCAAAAATACATTAAAACTGTAAAACTTTAACGTTAAATAAAAGCTATAAGCGACCGGTTAAGTTATAGAGAAAAGTTACTCAGAGTAATGTCTTTGACAACATATGTTAAGGTCAAGGTCATCGGTGATGTGTAACCCAGGGAAGCCAGAATCAGGTCCCGCGGCTTACGGCTCGCGACGCGCCCACAAGCATAAACTGCGTACATGTGCGGCCTGCGCTTCGGCTAGTTTCGGAGAATAGAGAACAGATGCTACGCTTTCTGTTTCCTTCTCGCTTTCATCGAGCTGATACCTGAAGGCGACGGGCGACGATGAATTTATTACGTACGACAGCATTAAATGTTTTTCCGACTCGCGGACTTTTTGTTATATATGTTTTTTTACTATATTAAATTATTATTATCATATACATTAAATTTTATTATTATATGATAAAAGATATATTTATGTGTAAAGATTTAAAGAATATTTTTTAATTATTTTATATTACTTTAATAATTATTTTATTAATTAATTACACAAATATGTGTATTAAATTATAAATATCATGAAAACCAACGGTGAATGGACTTTCACACCACCCATGAGGTTCCACTAATGGCGCGTTAGGTTTTACGTGGACCTTCACCTAGAGCCCTATTATACCACATTTTATTTATATATTTTATAGATATATATTTTACATATCTATATTTTATATTTTTTACGAACATAATGTCTATTACAGACATGATAATTTTTAAACGCAATCTTTATAAATATATACTGTCTTTTGTCTTTTGCAGACATAATGTCAATTACAAACATAATTTTTATACACGGTCTTTACAAATATATAATGTCTTTTGCAGACATAATGTCTATTACAGACATGATAATTTTTAAACGCGGTCTTTACAAATATATATTGTCTTTTGCAGACATAATGTCTATTACAGACTATTACGTGATAATTTGTTACACTTAAAAAAATAAGTAAATTATTTTTATATTTATATTTTATTTGTTGTATTATATGAATAATAATGCGCATAAAATACAAGTTATTATTTTTTAAACATTATTATTGCATGTTGAATCATTGGATGTTGAAGGACCAGCAATATTATAATTATCTGCATCATGTAATTTGAGACTGCTTTTCTGTTTTTTAGAAGTATTATATAATATATCCGATGACATAAGAGATAAATGCTTTTCATCAATCTCCATGTCTAAAATAGTTTCTTTTCTTGTTTTCTGTAATACTGATTTTAAAACACAAATAGCATTTATAGAAGAAGACGAAGATTTATTTCGCTTTTTTGTTTTTACATCTGTTAAAATAGAAAACATTCTCTCTGGATCAGCATTTAAATTTGGAAGTGATCTAACAGCATTTAAAAGATGTTTGAAATTGAGATATTTATCACTATTAGTGGAGTACTGGTTTTGTAAAATTTATTTCTACATATCATCAAAACTTAATTTTAATAGCTCTTTTTTTCTATTATAGTAAAATCTAAATGTGAAGTTAGCCATTCTTTCTTCAAACCGTTTTCGTCAAAACCGCCAAGAGTTTCAGCAATAAAAAAACCATCATTAAATAATGTTTCTCTATCAATATTTAATAATGCTAGATTACATTCAAAAACTTTTAATTTTTGATAAAAATTTATCATTAATTGTAATCTTTTTTTAATTTCCTCAGCGGCAGTTACATAAAATTGCAAACAATTTTTTCGAATATTTGTAACTATTTCTGCATGCCCTTTCTTCAATAATTCATTGAGATATTCTTCATCTAAAAAAAATTCTTCCAACAATTTTTGATTCTCATTTTCATCAAATTTAATATTACTATATAAATTATTCAAATGCTCTGACTTTAAAAAGTATTTACAAACTGTGATTAAAAATGCTACTGACTTTGGCTGTAATAAATGTATTCTAGCTTCTACTGCTTGAAAAAATGCATCAAATGAATTAAAAAAATTTAAAATATGCTATAAAAATAAAAAATAGGCTTTTATATCTAGATTTTGCATCATAGATAATAAATATGTTCCAGACTTTTTTTTTCACTTATAGTAATTTCGTTCAGAAATAGCTTGATAATATCCCAAGACTCAAGAAGTCTTTCAACACATGAATGATGAGAAAGTCATCGTGTATTAGACAATTTTAAAATTTTTATGTCCGGTATTTTAGCACATGCGGCATGCGCAATTATTGCAGTAGAATAGCAAGGACATGGAAATGTAATTAATTTTTACAAAATTCTTCCAACTTTTTTTTAAATGAAAGATGTTTTCCTATCATTACAGATGCATTATCACATGACAAAGCAACAATATTTACAAATGGAATATTCAATTTTCACATTTCAATTTTAAAGGCATTAAACAATTTTTCTGCGCTGCAATCTTTCGCATCAATATTAATTAGTTTTACTAATTGTGAACAAATGTTTAATGTTTTTGGATCAACGTACCGAACAAAAAACGTCATCCATTTTTCATTTGAAATATTAGACGTTTTTATCAATAAAAATTAAAAATTTAGTATTTTGAATGCTTTCGACTACACGATCTGTCTCAATCCGACATAGTACATTTGAAATAATATTTGTACATTTTGTTCAGCTCATACTCATCTTTCAAAACATTATAATCTTTTCCTATTTCGTGGAAAAAAGTAAGAATATCTTTTGCCGATTGATGCGAAATATTTTTATCAGCAATTAACGCGGTATAGCGAATTTCTGCTGATTTCTTTCGCTCTTCAAATGGCAAAAATAATTCATTTATATCTTCACTGGATTTATTTGTTTCATTTTCTTTACATTTTATAATGTTTTTTGGATTCTGCATAACGATAGATTTGAGACAAACCACCAACAACAAATATATTACAAAACGCGCAGAAAAATGAACTGGCATCATGTGATACTTCACATAGCCGGCTTAAATAAATCAATCTCTAACCATTGTTGTTTAAAACGTTTAAAACTGTTTTTTGTGATATTTTTAGTACTGTTATATTGTTATTATTTAATAACACATTTTCTTTATGACTTGCAAAATCCGCATGTTTTATAACATGCGACATATTGCACCTAAAATTTTTATTGCATACAATACAATGAAAAAGGCTATCATCAAATGATACTTTACGTATCCAAGATTGAAATCGATCATCTTTAAGCCAAACTTCTGAAAAGTTTTGCTTAGGTTTCTTTGTTTCGGACATTTCTATATAAAATTGTCAATGAAAACGCTAAGATTAAAAATGAAACCAATAAAAATATAAATAAATTTAAAAACTTACAATTGGAATAGGAATTATTTCTGAGACGTGCTCGTGTACCACTTATCTAGTCATTTTGGCAAGAAAACAGACGAGAATCTATCTTACATGCTTGAAAACATCGAAATTGTTCCAAAACAACAAGAAAAAAGACAGCTTATATGCTCAGTATATAATGTGATCAGGTTTATAAACTAATTTGGGGATATGGAGAAGAGCGGACACGACAGACTTTGTGTCTATTTCTAAACACAAGCAGAAATCTGCTTGTGTTTAGAAATAGACGCAAAGCATTTATCTCTCATGTCATCGGATATATAATACTTCTAAAAAACAAAAAAGCAGTCTCAAATTACATGATGCAGATAATTATAATATTGCTGGTCCTTCAACATCCAATAATTCAACATGCAATAATAATGTTTAAAAAATAATAACTTGTATTTTATGCGCATTATTATTCATATAATACAACAAATAAAATATAAATATAAAAATAATTTACTTATTTTTTTAAGTGTAACAAATTATCACGTAATAGTCTGTAATAGACATTATGTCTGCAAAAGACAATATATATTTGTAAAGACCGCGTTTAAAAATTATCATGTCTGTAATAGACATTATGTCTGCAAAAGACATTATATATTTGTGTTACGTCCGGTAGACTTAACAAATATATTTTTTTTGTGTGTTTCTTTTACTAACATATAAATTATTACGTTCGGCAGACTACATGATTTCTTTCACCGACTGTTTTCTTTCATCGAAAATTCGTTGTGACATAAATTTAGGTTCTAAGTAATAGTCTACGTCTAACAGAAAAAATAAACAGACGAAGTCTGGGAAGCAGGACCGTGTAATCTCGCTGTCGAAAGTCAAGTATAAAAAACAGATCTATAAATTTAAACGTTACGGCTCTGAAAGTCGAGAATTTTACAAAGGATAACAGACAGTCAAACGTTAGAAATTTGAAACCATGTGAATATGGATGACAAACAGACAGCGAGATATTCAAGCTCAAGCTCGGGTATCAGACCCAAGAACTCTAAGCAAAAAAGGAGAGCGAGGTACAGAACTATTCACAAATGATCCGAAATTAAATACTTGCGACATTTGACACCACATGCTTGCCTGTCAGACCACCCTCTTATGTTATCTGTTTATCATAAATTTCAAGTAAAATATCAACTTAGCTGGTTATAACGAACCGCGCATGACTCAATCCGTAAAACGAAAATCTCACCCTCACTCGATAGCAACTACTCTCCATTGATCGAACTCAGTATTATAAGCAAAAGTCTTCACCAATACCTGATGATTTAAAAACTTAAAGGAACGCCCTAGGAGAAACCGGAGGGCGTGAATAGGAAAAACTATTCGTTAAACTAGATTAACAAACCAATGGAGAGGAGGAGCAAAAGGGATTATTAAGCACCGGAATATTCGTCGCGAAGTTCATTAGGAATTTTTCCAAGTCGTGCGACACTTTGTGTGCATCGAGGTCATTCGTGTTTCGTTTTATTGTTACATTCAGTGCCCTTTAAGTGTTCACTTGCACAGTGTGAATAGTGCTAACTCTAACAGTGCGATCGGCAAATAGTGAACCACGAACGCACACCTGAGGTACATCAGGATCGACCACCGGATCTCTGAGCAGCCTTGTATCCGAGTTCCATCAATACAAGTCTCATCGCATTCCATAAATAGTAAGTTTACTAATTCTTTTTTTTGTTTTGTTTTTTTTTCTCTCTTTTTCTTTCATCTTTTTCTTACTCTCTTCTCCTTTCTCCAAGGAAAACAGTTATAAGGCAATTATTTCTTCTTTTATTTTAATACTTTCTCTGAATATCCATTCAAAGACACATGTATTTTTTATATTAATACTTCTTATTATCGCATATCACAAATCTCATCCACTTCCTTTTCCTTGTGGATCGGTGAGGATGAACAACTTAAAGATTCGAACGTAACGTTCCGGATCAGTGTTCACACTTAGCTTTAGGTCTAAATCTACCTTTCTTCTCATGAACCAGCAGGTGCGAATAACCTAAAGATTCTTAATGAAAGGATCAGTCTTCGCACTTAGCTTTAGATCCTAAATAATTATTTTCAATGCATCTTTATTAATAAATTTTATTCTTTGTCTTTTTAATTAAAATATATTATTTCTTTCATCCACTCCATTCTTCCCTTTTTATCCCATTATCTTGTCTTTCAAAAGATAAAGGGGTAATAGAAAAGGAAAAATAATTGTCAACTGTTTCCTAAAACTAATAACCACTACTTTACTAAAAACATTACGTATCCTCCTTCAGTGGACACAACACGAAAAACCAAACCTACCCCGGCATAGTTACGGCGATGGGGAAAGAACGCGCGTAATAGAAAAAACAAAACCATACGGAAACTCCTGGCTCGGGCGTCCGCTGATCCTAGTTTTATAATCGACTATAGTAGACTTAAGTTAGATAAGGACGCGTTCGAAACAAAGGCACGACAACTATTAATTAATCGATCGACACACATAACAAACAATCTTCTCCCCTCATATTCACCTGTCTCTTCTCCGTCAGAATCCATACCCAATGACTTCCCGGAATTTGCGCAACCTTGCTCCGCCTTCCTCTAATTATTCCCCTGTAAACTTTGAAGAACCTCAGTATTCGAGGACCTCTCCTCCCCCGTTCAAATATTCACCTCCCCTCAATTATCAACCATCAAATCCTCCTTCCTATCAACCACCGCAAACTCCTCCTCCCCCTTTAGAAAACCCTCCTTTTTATCAATCACCGCAATCCTCAACTTCCCCTCCCCCTCTCGAAAATCCTCCTCCCTATCAACCACCACCGCAACCTTCAACTCCCTCTCCCCCTCTCAAAAATCCTCCTCCTTATCAACCTCCGCAAGCCTCAACTCCCTCTCGCCCCTCGCCTCTCAAATCGTCGGACCTCCCAGAATAATCCAACGTTTTTGGGAAATTTCGGGAATTCTTAGAAAGGCTACCTGACTTTAAAAAGGAACCACGAGATTTCAAACTGGAATCTTGCGATTCCGGAAAGTCTAAAGGACCGGAGCCTCTCTTCGAAGACCTAGATCGCGAGAGATGGTATTGCTATTTAGTTAATCTATTTCCCCCTTTCCCTATTCCCCTCGTAGATAAAGACTATCGCATCGGCCCCGGCATAATCGACCTCCATCAATTCTACAAAATCCTCTATACTTCCTCTCCCGGTATTATCATCGCTTTCGTTGTCCCGGTCCCTCTTGCCGTCCCTATCGAGGCCTTCTGGATGAAGTTCCCTCCCCCCCTCTACAATTGAATTCGAAGATCTTTCCTAGTTCCTTTCCTCATTATCTCATTTTACCTTTTGTTTATTTTAATTACACTGCTACATTGTAAGACCCAATCGGAATATAAATTTTAGTTTCTCCTTTTCGATTCCGGTTGATGACCTCCGCACTAATGTAACACCAAACAAACAAACAATTCTCCATACATACACATTCACACTCACACCTCTAAATGTAAATTCTTCATGATATACTTAAATGTATCGACAATAGTAATTAACTGTTATTTCCTTTTTTTGAACAAATACCAAATAATTTTTTGGTATAAATTGGAATAAATATAATGTTAACCTCATAATTCGTGTAGATTATTAACCCGTTCTCTTTCCCGTACCCTGATATCGCACAAGATCCCGTTCTGGGTAATAGAGATTTAGTTCCTTTACCGAAACGAACAGCCTGACATAGTAAAAGCGACCCTTCCGGTCGTTGACCTGTCTTAGGCCCCTGATCAATTCGTTCGTCTCCAAGACACTCGTTGTCTAGCGTTTGTCTAGCGGAGTTAGATAGGTTACGCCCTCCCGCTGGCTCTGAGTTTAAAGAGTTTGGACGTAACATTTGTAAAGACCGTGTATAAAAATTATGTTTGTAATAGACATTATGTCTGCAAAAGACAAAAGACAGTATATATTTATAGATTGCGTTTAAAAATTATCATGTCTGTAATAGACATTATGTTCGTAAAAAATATAAAATATAGATATGTAAAATATATATCTATAAAATATATAAATAAAATGTGGTATAATAGGGCTCTAGGTGAAGGTCCACGTAAAACCTAACGCGCCATTAGTGGAACCTCATGGGTGGTGTGAAAGTCCATTCACCGTTGGTTTTCATGATATTTATAATTTAATACACATATTTGTGTAATTAATTAATAAAATAATTATTAAAGTAATATAAAATAATTAAAAAATATTCTTTAAATCTTTACACATAAATATATCTTTTATCATATAATAATAAAATTTAATGTATATGATAATAATAATTTAATATAGTAAAAAAACATATATAACAAAAAGTCCGCGAGTAGGAAAAGCATTTAATGCTGTTGTACGTAATAAATTCATTGTCGCCCGTCGCCTTCAGGTATCAGCTCGATGAAAGCAAAAAGGAAACAGAAAGCGTAGCATCTGTTCTTCTCTATTCTCCGAAACTAGCCGAAGCGCAGGCCGCACATGTACGCAGTTTATGCTTGTATGCGCATCGCGAGCCGTAAGCCGTGGGACCTGATTCTGGCTTCCCTCGTGTAACCTAATCTGAATATTTACCTCTTTTTAAAAAAACATAAAAAAAGGCTAATATACTCGTCAATTATGAAAAATTGTTATATGTATTTACAATATAGTTATTTTAATTTAATTTGTATAAAATAGTAATATTTTAAATAATTGAAAATAAAAATTATAAAATATATTAACTAAAAAAAGTTGTATCTACAAATTTAATTGTTTTTAATTCCATTTATAAAAATAATGATATCAAAAAGTTGCATTAACTGAAAATATTAAATCATACAAATATTTGGACATTTCCGAAAACGATAAACCTCCGATTAAGCTGAAAGTTTAACCAAAGTTTGTCTTTGACTTGAATATAAAGCACCTTGATGGTTTTTTGGCAATAAAGCCCCCCGCACATGTACGCGGTTTATGCTTGTATGCGCATCGCGAGCCGTAAACCGTAGGACCTGATTCTGGCTTCCCTGGTGTAACCTAATCTGAATATTTACCTCTTTTTAAAAAAACATAAAAAAGGCACTAATATACTCGTCAATTATGAAAAACTGTTATATGTATTTACAATATAGTTATTTTAATTTAATTTGTATAAAATAGTAATATTTTAAATAATTGAAAATAAAAATTGTAACTCCGTTTGCTTCTTATGCCCCCATAAAGTTTCAAACATTTTTGCTGTATATAATTTTGTACATAACTTTTTTTTGTTCAATTTTTTAATAGCTTAATTTTTTGCTTAAAACTTTTTTCTAAAATCAATATTTTCGAAGCAGATTCAATACAGCAGGTCCTATACAGCAAAAATGTTGAGGAGCCTAGGTCCATAGGGCATAGGGGCAAATGGGACCTCGTCGGCAAAAAACCCTCAAGATGCTTCATATTCAAGTCAAAGACAAGCTTTGGTTAAAATTTCAGTGCAATTGGAGGTTTTTCGGAATTGTACCCATTCTTTTTGACATAAATAAAATATTTTTATATAATATTTTTAAACTTTCTATATCAATTAAAAAATCAATTTATTGACTAAAATTTATTAATAATACTGTCCATTTTTCAGTTTTAAGATTAACAAACATTGTTTGCATCTTCCAATTTCTTTAAAATAACTTTATGTATCAAGATTTATTGGACATTTATAAAATTTCTGTCTTAAATTTCTAGAATTAAAAATATCAAAATTATTTATTATGTAAAGAAAATCTTCTGTTGCTTTTGATTGAAATGTTGTTGATTTAATCAAAATTTTCTAGATGTAATACATTTCTGCACATTTGAAGAGTATTTGCAACAAATGAGTTAAATATTTGGACAACAACACGTACTTTCATTTTTTTAATGATATTTATGTGTTCTTTCTGCAATTTGTTTCACAAATGTAATCTTTTATTTTCTTGAAATTCATGCAGCGCAACAATATAATCCCATTTTATAGCCCCGTTTTTATTTACGATACATTTATAATTTCCTAAAGTATTAACTTAAGCATATGGATGCATGGATTTAAAAATATTATTTGTATTAATAAAATATTATTTGTATCAATAAAAAAAATTTATTTATATTAAATATATATTATTATATGCACTTTATGCTTTGAAATGATATTCAAAATGTGTCTGCAAATATTTAGGATTATTAATATTGCTCTTTAAAAAGTATATCGTGTTTAAATTATTTGTTGTCACATGTTAGAGGTTTTATACATATTGCATAATCATGTAACATCGGTAAGCATTAAAGAATTAAATTCGGTTTTTATTCTCAATTAAATAATAATGTAATAATTAACTGTTAATAAAGAAATATTTTATTGCTATCTTTCATAATTCATTAATACCCACGACTAGAAATATAAATACTTCTTTGGCAATATTATGTTCCTCATTAAGTATAGTATTGTTAATATCACAGTATCCACAAAATATTGTTCTATCAAATTCTATTTTCTACCTTATCGCTATTTCATCAATATACCAAACAACAAATGTTGCGCATTATTGCCTTTTACATTTTTGATATAATATATTTTATGTATTTTGTAATTGCTCTGAAGATAGTCCAAAAAAAGAACCAAAACATACACTTCTTATGATTATATCTATCACTAGTTGAAATATCAATTGAAATATCAATATTATTTGATAAAACATATGCGTAAAAATTACCGCGTTGATTCTTGATTGCCTTTTGTCTTCTTTGTATGATGTAATCTATTCTATTATATTGTTTGCTTGGAGGCAGGAACGTGTAGAGGAGGTATCTGGTAATAAAATCGATGGTTTTTGTATCAAATCATTCTATATATATTTTCGTTTGGTTTACATTCGATTGCATTGGCGAGAAATATAATTTATTGAGACTTAGCGCCGTTGGTCTCCTCGCTTCCGCGTCTGTGTCGCCTGATCTCGACACTCGGTTGAGCGCTCGTGGGTCTGGGTCCTGAGTATCCTTAGCAGATAATTCATCAGTTTGTATCTCTACTGAGCGGAATGCCGGAGGAGCCCAGGTCGGTAACCACCACAGTAACTGCCTGTCGGGTGTAGATACCCTTGGTTAGGGCGTACTTGATCATTAGTGATCTCTGTCGGAAGACAAAAGACTTATTAAGGTTTGGTGAGATAGGATGCAGTTCTGGCGTTGCTCCTATTGTAGACGAAGTATCTCACTAAGCGTTTCCTAGGTTTGTTGCCGCGTCGTTCCTGCGCCTCGGGAGCCTCGTTTTGAGTTGGGATGCTCGAAGCTGCGGCGTTTGCTACCAAGTCAAGGCGGTTGCCTCAGCTAAAAAGCTGATGATGAAGCGTATCGCCCTAGGCCTGGACCCGTTAATCCTGGGCTCAAAGGCCTTGGCGAGAGTGCAGCAGAGCTGGGGCGTAGAGCGCCAGGTGAAGGCGAGGATGCGCCGGTGCTGTGGCGCGGAGCGCCAGGTGAAGGCGCGGATGCGCTGGTGCTGGAGCGCCAGATGAAGGCGAGAATGTGCCTGTCTTCTTTCTTGTCAGGAGTTGCAGAGGCGTCGGTCGTGTTCGCTGGCGTATGCCTATTTCTCCTCCCAGAGGAGAGATATTTTCCTTGTTTTGGCTGCTTTTGGTCTTTACGTAGGTAATGAATCCTGGCGTTTTATCGAAGCGTTGGTAGAGCGACTACATATGCTAATCACAAAGAATCTTCTTCACTCTGCGGGGAGCCTGCTTATCTTTTTCGTGAGTTGTCTTTGGCCCATGGAAAAGCATACTTGGCGTGCGTCGTCTGGCGGAGATATCTGATACTAGACGCGTGCGGCATATATAGCTGCCTGAGCATCGTTTGACTTACGGATGAGCTAGTTTGGTGCGCGCCGCGTAGCAGCGGCGCCTGTATTACCGGCTTGTTGGATTACGCGTTTGTGTGATTGTCTTCTAATCGTCATATATGATCATCATATATGATATAATCGTCATGTATAAGAACCTTTAATTTATTTGGTAAATAAATATGCATAAAATGTTATACCTCACCAATTTTATCGCTTAAATATGTTGTAGGGAAGATTCTTCTGAGGAAGGTTCTTCTAATTCCCCGCAAAAAAAGGGGGAAAAGCATTCGTTTAGAAAATATAATAAATTGAAATTTCACAATTTTAATGCTTTCTTTGAAGTATTATAAAATAAAATTAGGATCAGTAATATTGCAGAGGACATAAGAAATGTTTTTGTTTACAATTATGAGATAGGTACAGAGTCCTTCACACATATACTTTACAATGCAAAACGGAGTTTCACATGAGTTTACAATTTTCCACGCAAAGCGAGGTTCAACCCAAACCTATGTATCTAATTTTTCGGTAGAGCCCCTCCGCAGGCGGGAGGGCGAAACCCATATATCAGATTATTACAGTATATACAAACTTTAATGTCAAATTTCAATTTGTCATATCTTCTAAACGAATACTTTCCCTCACTTTTTTTTGCGACAAATTATTCAGAAGAATTTCCCCTACAACATATTCAAGTGGCAATAAAATCGGTGAGATATAACCTTTTATGCATATTTATCGTTTATTTTTTATTAAAAAATAAATTTCGTAAAATGTTTTATAGTTTTTGATAATCTTATCGTAATTCTTTTATGTAAAGAATCATGAGACAATGTACTATGAAAATAATTTAAGAAAAAATATTATATACTTATTTGCAATGTATTTTTTTATAATTATTTGTATTTTTTATACCAATTAATTTGTCTCATTATTCTATATATAAAAGTATTCTATATATAAAAGTATTACGGTAATTATCAAAAACTAAATATTTTACGAGACATTTTATATCAAAGTTTTTTATATCAAAATATGTCAAATTAAGATATAAAAAGTCAAATGGGGTAACTGGCGATTTTTATTTAACGTTAGATCAACATTAAAAGATTATTTCAAAGTCAACTTTTTTTTATGGAAACCTATATTTTTTTATTACAAATTCTAGATTTTTTTCAAAACACTATAATATAGTATTTTGTCATTAACTAATTTACAAGTTATTTTATATATTAATCTGACATATTTTGATATAAAAAATAAAATATCTCGTAAAATATTTAGTTTTTGATAATCTGAAATATATATATATATATATATATATATATATATATATATATATATATATACAGGA
>JBCEWD010000051.1:3594667-3623296 GCA_039654425.1 Cataglyphis rosenhaueri
CTCTCTCTCTCTCTCTCTCTCTCTCTCTCTCTCTCTCTCTCTCTCTCTCCCTCCCTCTCTCTCTCTCTCTCTCTCTCTCTCATTTACCATGTATAAAAGCGTGTACAGAAAAGAATAATCAAATGTAAATAGTGTGAATGCCTCTTGATGGACATAATCGCTTTGCGTGTGTGCGTGCGAGCATACATACGTGAGTCTGAAACTTATCCGGGAAAAAAGCCTCACGTTTGCTATATACGAATATCATTTCTCAGAATTGACAGTACCAATCTTATTTAAACTGGTCGCAATCGAAAGCTTGCATTTACATATATTATAAAAGAGCAGTTAGTTTTTTGATTACGGCTCTAGTTCCTGAGATATTTGAATCAAAAGTATTATAGACATAAAACTCCGGATAAGCTACTTGGTAGCGCCGCGATCCTTGTACATAGGCAACACAAGCCAAATAGATATCTCTTATAATTGGCGTTTTTTTTATGAACTTGGCGTCGCGATGTCACCGCGTCGCTTGATTTTATACTATTCTCCTGAAAACCATATAATTTTTGTTCAAAATGTTTTTCTCTAAAATGTTTTATTTCTGAAAGAAAAGGGGTGTACTGGTGATCTAGGACACTCTGTATATAAAATATATATATGGATACATATATATGTATTTATGTATGTATGTGTGTGTATGTGTGTGTGCGTGTGCGTGTGCGTGTGCGTGTGCGTGTGCGTGTGCGTGTGCGTGTCGTGTTTGTGTTTGTGTGCTTGTGCGTGCGTGCGTCTGCAATTGTGTGTGTGTGTGTGTGTGTATATATATTTTCAGAATATATACTACGTAAGTATATATAACAAATGTATATAATCATTTTATTAATTAATATAATATGATTAAATTAAATATTATTAAATATTATTAAAATCTAATTAAAATATTATCTTGCCAAGTATTATTTGGGTCGATTAGAGCGACGGGACCGACAGCAGTGGCAGGACTGGCAGCCACATGAGCAACCACATCAGCAGCAGTAGGACCGGCAGCAGCGACATTGGTTATATGGCCGGCTCAACTCGACTAGTTTTTTATTCCTCCATGAGAACATAGCGAATATTCTCCAATCCACCACCTGGGGAAGCATCCGATGGGGGACTGGCAATTCCTCACGGGATTAAACAAATATATAAATTTATTCATTAAAATAAAAATAAGATTTTATACATTTTCTTATATTTATTTAAACGAAAAAACTAATCTTTAATTGTGAGTGTATGTATGTGTGATTTTTTATTTACTCGCAGATGATACATGAGTGTGGAGGGCATTAGACAGAGAAATAAAGAAGAAGATTCTATCTTTAATGTTTGGTCTCCGACTGGTATTTATAATGTAAAATGTTCATATAAAAAAAAATAAAAAGACAAACAAACATGTGAATGATAGTGCGGTGGAGTTAATAGTTTATTAAATAAAAGTATGGTGATAATTATTTTTTTAATTGTGATATCAGTCTTAGTAGGAAGAGGTAACTTCAAGATTCGAGAGTTCATCACAGAATTCCTGGATCGCCTTCTCAAAGTCATCTGACTCTGAGGACTGAGAAGTAAGCATGGGAGAGTGAGAGGAAAAATAAGAGGGAGAAGAATAATTTATCTGTGTGTACGCGTGTGTGTGAATTTAGTTTTGTTATAATTATTATTCTTATTTTCCAAGAAATTGCATTGGACAACTCCTCCGAGTCCTGCGATAAACTTGATACAGCGTGAAAGGTTGTAAGTTATAGTTTTTTCGATCTGAATTTCACTACATAACCAGTAATTATAATGTTAGTATCGATTACGCGAAAAGAATTGATTAGAGAATTAATTATGATTTACTTTTTTCTTATTTGGCGAAATGAGTCGATGGAGATGGTTACAGATGCTGGTTCTAATTCAATATGATAATATTTAGAGGGTGTATTTTTAGAGTAGGGTTCTTTCAAAGTTATGTCGAATCAAAATGGTGTGGGAGTGGGGTTTTTCTAAGATAGATATAAATAAGATTTGACGAATTAGATTTGTGCAGAAGATCCTTCAACTTCAACAAATTAAAAATTATGCTTTATTTGGGAGAATATTTTTTTCTATTTTTCGTACTTCACTCGTTAATAATCGTTGATTGGTGAGTTTGATCGATTCAAGATGTCCTTGATCATGCTAGAAAAGATTCTATTTCTTATGATTATTTTTATTGCTATGGATGCAGCCGTGTTTATTGAATATTCATTAGAAAAAATTATTACTGTTATTGGTGCAGCTGTATTTGTTAAGTATTTTGTTAGAAGAACTTTATTTCTTATCGGTATCTTCTATTTTTTTGCTGAAAAATTTCGCTAAAGAAAATATATTAATTTTTTATCATCTCGAGGAAATCAGCGTCGTTTCATCATTGATCTTTCTGTATCCTTCTCACAGTTACTAGTAGATATAATTACAATCTGTTTATTGAATGAATTGTTTTTATTATCAATCGATGAAGCTTACCACAACTTCAAAGGAAGGAATCGTGGAGGAATCAATAGAACGTAACATAGGAAATCATCCAAATACAATATAGAGAATTTACAATTAGTGGCAATAAGAAGAATTCAATTCGAACCAGGCCGTAAATTGTGAACAAAATACTTAGATCTGTATGTGATTAAAAAGATTAAATAAAACGTATGATGTTACTAAAATAAGAGATTATAAAGGTCCATCATGTACATCTATTTAAGCCGAATATTTAAAACCACATGTTAGAATTAAGTACATATTATTATAACAGTTATAAGTTATAATATTCTAATCTAACGTTAATAATAGATATAAAACATAGAGAATAAGTTTATATTGTAAGTTTATTTGTTTAATTTTCGAAGTTCAACTTTCAAAAAATTTCATTGTGTAGTAATAATTAATAAATATTAATAGTAATGTAATACTTGTATTATATAATAGCGGATAAGTCATTCTCTGCGATCCCAATAGAGAATAGACTTAGCGACCTTGTCTACGCGAGCTTTTGATTCTTCCTCTATCACACAAAACCGGGGGAAAATCCCAATCAAGTCCCAATCCTGATTTCATCCATCTCATTCATCCTACTCACGGCAGAAAAACTGTTCCACTAAAATCCCCAACAAATGTACCGGACTAATATACAACTCCGGCACACGGAAAGAAGTGGGACCTTATGCGACTGTACAATCCCAAGAAAACCTCAGATAAAATGACACATAATGGATAATGATTCGCTTGGCGATTCAATTAGCAATCGGCGTAACAGCTCCGGGTGTGTGTGAAATGAACTATTGGCCATGGAGATAAAACCAGCCAGGATCTTCACGGAAAATATGCTACTAAGACAAATCAGAATCAAGCCCTTTAATGCCAAAGGTATGCACATGGAATGTGAGACTTAACAAACCGACAAACTAGAAATTCTTGAGAAAATCATCGAGCACCAATGTCAATAGTAGAAATATCTTAAACAAAGTGGAGAAAATCAAAATACTTCACTACATCGAATGGCAATCTAATCATCTGTGCTGGAAATGAGACCGAATCTTTCAATGAAGTCGCATTCATTATCAAGACCTCACTGTTGGGATATGAGACAATAAACAACAGGATCATTAGAATAAAAATAAACACGCTATCTGTAAACACAAACATGACTGATACAGGTTTACGCCCCAACTTCTCTCCACGAAAGCAGAAATTAAAGATTTCCATGGTCGGCTATCTGACATAATAAAAAAATGCCCCAATAAATAACTTTTATATGTGATATTTCAATGCAAAAGTGGGCTCCACACCCGAAAATAATTACAAAATGTAGCAGGCAAATACGGACTTGGCGAAAGGAATAAAAGGGAGGAAAAACTAATAGAATTTTGCGCGGAAAATAATCTGTTCATTATAAACACAAAAAAATCTGTTTATTACAATCATCAACTTTCAGCACCACAAGCGAAAACTATACTTACTATACACTTAGATCTCACTAGATGGCAGAACAAGGAATCATATTGACTTCATTCTAGTCAGAAACCGATGGAAAACATCAACTAAAGATGTAAAAACATACCCAGATATAGACTGTGGAAATGACCACAATACAATAATCGCAGAGATTTGCCTAAAATTATAAAGACTCTAACATCAACACAAAAGTGTTAATAGGTGGCACCTAGAAACAAACACCCAATATAAAATAGACGTAAACGAACACCTGACACAAATAATTGAAGAGGAAATAAATCAAAGGATTCAAACTATGAACAAAAATAAAAAAATACTAGTAGAAATTGCAAAAAAATACAAAAAAAAAACAAAACCAAAGAAACCATGAATAACTAAGGAAACATAGGGAATTATAAAAAAAGAGGAAAAAGATAAAAAAATGCAGGATTAATGCAATAAGCCAAGATAACAAAAATGAATATAACAAATTAACCAAAATAATACACAAGACAAGAATAAACACATTGAAGCTTTATGCATAAAGATAGAAGAGTACGCACAGCAACGAACCAAGGGACTTCTTTCATGAGATCAAAACACTCACTAGCGATTCTTAACCACAACAGTGGCCAATGAAGAATGCCCTGGAAATATAAAGATAGATATATTAACAAGATAGCGCAACTAATGCGAAGAACTAATGAAAGATCACCAGGCTCACTCGAGGACTTAACAATATCATAAAGTGAAGAACCGTACATACTCAGAGCAAAAGTAGAAGCTTCTTCTTCTTCTTCTTATATTAGGACAGTGTCCTATTATCTTCCGCTATCTGGTCTCTTGGGATATTGATGACCAGCATTCTTTCCATCTTTTTGGTGATCTTCCTGGTGGTTGCTTAGTATTTGGTTTTTCTAGTTTAACCCATTTGGCTAGCCTTTCAGGCTCCATCCGATTTACATGATTTCTCCATTCACGATGTCTTGATCTTACTCATCTTACCACATCCTGCATTTTACACTTTTCTTTAATGGTTGCACTTCTTATTTGATCACGTAAATTCACTGATTCCTCGTATTGTGCATAATGTTTTCATTTCATTTGATCTTAGGATTCTTTTTGTTTTTGTAGTATCTGCACATGTTTCCGCCGCATATGTAAGTATCGGTCTTACACAGGTTTTATAGAATCGAACTTTACTTTCAGTAATCATGTACTTATTTCTCCATATAATATCCTTCAAATAACCTGATATTCTGTTTGCTTTATCAGCCTGTGTTTGGACTTCTCTAATTATGTTCCTGTCGCTTGATGCTTCTATCTCGAGATAGTTGAACTTCATCACCTGTTCGATGATTTCGTCGTTGACCACAAGTTTGCATCTAATTGGTTCTTTTGAGATGATCATTGACCATGTTTTTTCGGTGGAGATCATCATATTAAAGCTCTGGGATGTAGTGAATTTATATAAAAGTCGTTGTAAATTTTCTTCACTTTCTGCTAACAGTATGGCATCATCTGCAAAGCACAGTATTTTAATGTATCTATTTCCTATTTTATCCGGCGTCTACTTTTTTCACTTCCTCGATTATTTCGTTCATAATAACATTAAAAAATGTCGGACTTAAACTGTCTCCCTGTCTGATATCTGTCGCTATTGACACTGTGTCACTTAGACCTTTAAATGTTTTTATTTTGATCGTATTATTTGATTCAGTTCTTCGATGATCTTCAGCAAGTTGTTATTGACCTTAAGAGTGTTTATTACATTGTCTAAGCGAACTCAAATGCTTATTTGAGATCTACGGAACATACATAAGTGGTTTATCGAAATTCGATTGATTTTTCAACCAATTGCCGTAGTATAAAGATTGCATCTACTATTGACCTATTTTGTCGAAAACCTTGTTGCTCTTCGCATTGATGTGTGTTAGTAATTTCTTGCTGAATCTCCGAACTTCCATATTTAATAAGTTCGTTAGTGATGTCATCAATGCCGGATGCTTTCCTGATTTTTGCTTTAGGTATCATTTGTTTTATTTCTTCTATAGTTATTTCTGGCATATTGGGTATAAATACTTAGCATCTTCATCCTTTTCCATAGTATCCGTATTTTTGTTTTTGTCGTCGTCCTTTCGTTCTAAAGTAAAACGTTATAAAAAAATTGAAAAACAACAAAGCAGGAACAGAATAGAATAGTAGCAGAAATGCTAAAGATTATAGATGAAGCAGACATCGGAATCATATACCAATTATGCAATAAGATATGGAAAACAGAGCACTGGCCTCAGGAGTAGACTGAATCGATTTATGTACCTCTCTACAAGAAAGACTCCCAAGACAAATGTGAAAAATACAGAACTGTTCTCCCATTCCAGCAAAATGTTCCTATAGATCCAGAAGAGATTAAAACCTTTTCTCCTATCACAGATAGCAGAAAAACAGGCAGGCTTTACTCCAGACCATGGCACTAGAGATCAATTATTAAACATAAGGCAAATAATAAAATAACTTTACGAATACAATGTGCCAGCATTGCTCTGTTTCTTGGAATACGAATGCCTTTGACACCGTGCGCTGGGACCATCTATGGTGCATTCTGAGAGAAGGAAGGAGAAATGGCGGTACCAGAGCATCTGATCCATCTCTTCAACACATTATACAGGTCCAATCAAAGGTACGTAAGATTGAAAACTAACTATCAGGAAAATTTAAAATGAGGAACAAAGTAAAACAAGAATACATCCTGTCACTCATCTTTTTTAACATTTATGAGTGGATCATGCGTAAAGCCACAGGGAATTGGAAGGGAGGAGTATTAATAAGAGAAAAACTGATTTCAAACTTGAGATATGCAGATGATACCATTATAATGGCAAGCTCACAAGAGGAAATGGTGGAATTCCTATGACGAATTGAAGATATCAGCACTGAATTCGGTCTCAAGCTAAACAAATCAAAATGCGCCCTGCTGATAATCGACAGAGCAAAAACCCTACTATCGCTAATACTCAACGACATCATGATCAAAGCTGAACTCATATATTTCAGAGCCCGAATTTGTAATAAAGGAAAAAATGAAGAGGAAATTAGACGAAGAATAGGAATAGCAAAATCAGCAAAACTCACAAAAGTTTGGAAAGACCATACATTATATATCGGTTTAACTAGTTAGCCTTTGATATATGCAATTTTAAGATGACAATTAAAATGACAATTTTTATAATACTACTTTTTCATAACTTTTTATTGTAATAATTCTTTATTTTGTTTAAAAATACATACAGATAATTTTATTTGTTTTTATTATCAATTTATAGCAAAAAAAGATTTTATTTCATAAATGCAATTGCAACTACAACTACACTTATGCATACATCGCTACCATGTTTTTCCAAAATTTATCGAGTGGCCAAACTATCTTTAAAGATTCTATACATGCAAAGCGATTTTGTCCCTCAAGCGGCGTTCACATTGTTCATGTACGACGGTTATTAGCTTGAGTGTGCAGAACGCTTTAAAAAATAAGATCATATGTGGATGCATGTATATAAGTAATGTTTCTATTTTATAAAAGTATAGATTGCTATCGCAATATATACATTAATAACATTATTTTTAATATATACATATATTTATATTTATTACATTATTCTCTTAATTACATTAAATTAAGAGCATTTTAATTTTTTTATTATTATAATAAGCATTTTAACTTTTCTATTATTATCATGAACATAACTACGCTTCTGGATGATCAAACGTACTGATCTACGTTTTTTAAAACTGCCAGTAAGGATACAATAGAATTCAATGTTTATAAATATGCAGCATGAGACTAATTTTATAAATATCTTGATTCATTTAATTACAATAATGCCTCGTTTGTGTATATCTTATAGGATTTTTCTGAAATCTTTTTTTCTCTATTATATCTCTTTATTTAATAACAAACGTAATAATGAAACAAGTATTTTATGATGCTCTTCAAATTCATTTTACTGTTCACTAAAAGATAGACGGAAAGATTATGAAGTTCTATTAAAAAATATAAACAATCTTAAAAATTTTTTACTTTATTATATTTCTTTATTTAATAATGAAACGTAATAATGAAACAAGTATTTTGCTTGCCGAATTCTTCTTACTGTTCACTAAAAGATAGGCGAAAAAGATTGTGAAGTTCTATTATAAAATATAAATAATCTTAAAAATTCGGTAAAAAAAGCTTACAAAAAAGTCAGACTACAAGAAAAGTCAGTTCTTAGACTTTTCTAAACTAAAATTTAAAAAAAATATTCTGATTTAATTTAATAAAAACGGAAGTAAAATTAAGATGACTAACAAAGTTATCTATATATAAGTAATGTAATGTATAGTAATTATCTATACATAGGTAATGCGAATTACGGGACGAATTTCTCAAAACAATATATATAAATTAATTGTAAGTATTTTAGGATAAAGTTCCAAAAAGCATAAACCTCCAATTGCACTAAAAATTTTAATCAAAGGTAATCCTTGATTTGATTATAAAGCACCTTGAAGGCTTTGCTTTGACAAAGCCCTATTTGCCCCCCATTCTCCCTCAAAGTTCTAAACATTTTTACTGTATATCTCCGAAAATATTGATTTTAAAGAAAAAAGTTTCAGACGAAAAATAAAGCTCTTAAAAAATTCTACAAAAATGTTATGTAAATTTATTACATAAATCTATTATTTGGGTATTATATGATAAAATGATCATTTTTAAGCTATCATGTTTAAAACTTTTTTTCTAAAATTAATATTTTTGGAGATATACAATAAAAATATTTGGAACTTTGAGAGAGGATGAAGAGCAAATGGGGCCTTGTCAACAAAAATTCTTCAAAGTCTTTTGTACTTGAGTCAAGGACAAGCTTTGTTTAAAATTTCAGAGCAATCGCAGGTTTATGCTTTTCAGAACTAACTGTATCTTATTTTAGAGATAGGAATAAAGTGCAGATCATTATTTCGCAATTGATATGAGTAAAAAAAACAAAACATGTAATGTATTTTTAAAAACTATTATTATTTATCAATAATTTCGGTATTTTATTTGATCATGTAACTTCCATGTGGTATATTTTGAGTAATGCTAATGTTAACGATATTATATCTTTCAAGTCTTAACTCGAAAATATTTTATGTACATAATAATGAGATGAATCAATTGATATAAAGAAAATGAGGTGATTACAATAACTACCCCCTATTTGAAGGGTCGTTTTTGAAGGCATTTTTGATGAGGAATACGAAAAAAATAGTAAAAAAATTTCGAGCAATAGTTTCCGAGATATCCGATTTTAGTTTCACAGTTTTAATAAATTTTCTTTTATAAAAGGAAAAATAAAGTTTGTTTACGTTGTATTTGTGTAAAGCAAACGTGGAAAGTGTTTGTTTACATTTCCAGGGACAAAAATTCTTGGGTTTTTCCTCTTTCCACGCAAAGCAAAGTTCAACGCAAACCTGTGTGTCAAATTTTTTGTAGTGGAACCTCTCCCGTAGGGAAGGGGGGAAGGAACATATTGCCTCCACGCATATACTTTTTAATGCGAAATGAGCTTCCACATGAGTTTCACAATTTTTTACTTTATATTTATCAAAAAGTTATATAAACAACATTTATCAATACAAAGATTTGAGTTGAACCTCAATTTTTGTGGAAAAGCCCAAGGAGTTTCGTCCTTGGAAATGTAAACGCAGTAAGCAAAAAATCATTACTACAACATTATTATAATGATATATAATGATATATTCACTAACATAGTAATGTCAATTATATAATTTTTAACATTGTATGCAATATCATTATGATCAAACTTTGACATTGATTTAGAAGTTTCAGTAATGTTAAAGTAACATTTATTTCGTTAGAAGTAATATTGCATTAATGTTGTTTTAAGATTCTAATAATATTTCTCATAAAATTAAATCAATAATAACATTAGTATCAACATCAACATAATTTAATATCCCATTAATATCCCATTAATATTAATTTTAACATTAATTTGATTGATTTTTACTATTTTATAAATATTATATATAACATGTTTTCAACAATTTTTTAATATTAATAGAATGTTTAAATATATATTGTATTTTTGTATTTCTAAATATTATTTTTATCGTTTAATAAGGAATAATAATACAAATATATACATAATATACACACATAAAGTACAAGAAAATATTTTTTTATTTCCATATAATTAAATATGTTGTGCCTCTGTGGGGAGGCACGGGATATTTGGGGTCTTCGCCACCAAGGGCTGAGGAGCCGAGGACCGGATCGGGAGCCGGCGATTGAGGAGTTTTAATAATTGCCAAATAAAGTAAATTTATTCACATAAATTGAGTCACTTCCTTTTTTCTGATCGTTCTTCACAATTATTTGTAGCACTTTATAGAGATACGATGGCGCGTGCCGAGTGTCACGGTATAGGATAACGTCGTGCGAATCTGATATCTCGGTCACAGTCGCGCGATCAGCTGAGGCTACGTTTGGTTAACGATTCGTGTCGCGGCTAGACTTAGCGATTCCTTGAGTTAGGTTGATCGCGGTAATTGTCCGATAACTGTCCGATGCAGATAGATAGTCAAGAATGCCCGCCGCGTATTCGCGGTGGCATCTTTTATTGCCTTCCGTAAGATTGATTTTTTGGAGGGAATCCCTTAGCGATATGACCATATATGGTTGTGTCGCTTGTTTTGAATTGTTAGGCCGAAATGCAAGTTAAGATCGTTCGATCGAAATTCCTTGCATTTCCGGTGGTTCGATCCTTTCGCAATCGCTTAGCCTCGGCGCGTGGCTCGCTTCGTCAGCGTTTCGCGCTCGTAACGTAATACGCCTTTCGCGATATCTCGCTATAGTCGGAAGGCGTATTAAAAAATACTTTAAATTAATAATAATTCGGTTATAGCTAGTTGGGCTATAACAAATACAAAAAATATATTATAAAATCAGATTAAGTTTTGCGTGTTTTTATTAAAAATTTATACAAAATATTAAAATAACTTAATGCGTCTAACCTATAATTCATCCTTTGGTTTAATTAAAATATTATCAAATAAATTAATTTTTACTTGCAAGATATTAATATGCTAATATAACATACTAGAAGAAACACTTTCCTCTTCTTTCGTACAACACTATAACTCGCAAAAACATTATAACTCACTTATTATGCGAGATCATGTAAGATCACGTGGCACGCTGAAAGCCGGCACGAGTGTTCCGAAATCCAAGAACAAAAGAATAAATCACGCATACGCAAACATTTTGACTAATGTTTCTAAAATATTTTATTAATATTTTAAGAGAGATGTTAAATAACATTTTTTAAAATATTTATAAAGCAAAAATTAAAATATTTTTTAAATGTTATTAATATGTTTATTAGAATATTTTAAAAATATTTAAAAATATTCTAATAAATGTATTAATAACATTTAAAAAACATTTTGACTAATGTTTTTAAAATATTTTATTAATATTTTAAAAGGGATGTTATTAAATAATATTTTTAAAATATTTATAAAACATAAATTAAAATTTTTTTTCAAAAGTTTAATACATTTATTAAAATATTTTACATATATTTATAATACATTATATCATAACCTTTAAAAAATTTATATAAAATCAACATTTTAAAATGTTTCTTGCTTACTGAGAACAGATACTTTTTTACATATATTTTACACAAATGCAACGTAAGCAAATTTTATTTTTCTTTATTTTATAACAGAAAAAATATTAAAACTGTGAAACTTTAAAATCACATATCTTGGAAACTATTGGTCAAAAATTTTTTTTACTATTTTCTCGTGTTTTTCATCAAAAATGCTTTCAGAAACGATTCATCAAATAGGAGATCCTAGTTATCGTAATTGTACCAAGAAAATAATTGTTTAAAAAAAATGTAATTATTTATGTTTTTTTTAATAACAATTATTCGTTTTTTTTACACTGATTGATTTATCTCATTATTCTGTACATAAAACCACTACGCTAAAATTACCGAAAACTACCGAAAATATTTTACTAGATATTTTATATTTTATAACAAAGTGTGTCAGATTAAGATATAAAATAACTCGAAAAATATTTAATAAAAAAACATTTTATTATAGTGTTTTAAAACGTTTTGACAAGAGTTGTAATAATAAATAAGGAGTTTCATTTAATAAAACATCGATTACATTAACCTGATTTTGAAAAGTTCACTCAAAGATCAAGTCTATATTTTCATGTAACTCCTTCGAAACCATGCAACTTTTGTCTGAAACATTTTTGTCTACCTGAATTTCCGAGATATTTTGCTGTTTAAATTAAAAATGAGACACCCTGTATATATGTGTATATATATGTACATATATACATATATGTGCGTTTGTATGCGCGTGTGCGTGTGCGTGTGCGTGTGCGTGTATATGTATGTGTATGTGTGCGTGGGCGTGGACGTGGGCGTGTGCGTGTGCGTGTGTGTACATATATATATATATTTAAATATATATTTTTATGTTTCGTAGAATAATTTACCTTTTTAAAAAAAGATAAAAAATGACGCAAAGTGCACACACCTGTGAAAAAATGTTACACAAAAAATTGTATTTTATTTTTAAATTATTATAAAAAACTGCTTTATATTATGTCATTTTAAAACAGTATTAATTTAACCAAAAAAATACTGTTGTACAAAATAATAGAAAATTTAAATTTTTTAAAAAAATTATGATATCAAAAAAATGCACCAAATGTGTGTAAATAAATATTTATACTATAAAATTTATTTCTTTTATTATTTTCAATATTAAGAAAAATTATCTTATAATTAACTAAGTGCATACAATTGTAATATATACACATATGATGCTTTAAAATATATTTATTGTAAAAAAATATGTAAAATAATATAAAATAAACAATTACTTATATATATATAGTTTAATAATTATATATATTTTGAAAAATTTATTAAAAAAAGGTAATATAAAAGGGGAGATCTCGTTTGTCTACATTCTCGATTGCCAGCTTCGTTTGCCTACAACGTTTTGCCGACAGCTTCAATTGCCGACATTCCCAATTGCCTACAAACATTATTGTACATATATAAAAATTAAAAATACAAACGTACGTTTGTACACATGTCATTATTGTGTACATACACATTGTACACATGAAATTATTGTGCACGTACACATTGTACACATGACATTATTATGCACATAATATAAGAAATTCATATTAACGTTTTGTACATATGACGTTATTGCGTACATACACATTGTACACATTCGTATGATGTTGGCCAACGACTAACACTTTTTTTAAATAATTATATGTAACAATTATATAGGGGGCTGAAGGCCCCAGTCCATGTGTGTGTTGTGTGTGTATGCGCTCATGCGCGCGCGCGCGTGCTTCCTGTCCATGCATGTACTTTGGTATATTTCAAACTTTAAATAATTAATAAAAAATTAATTATAAACTAATAAACAAAAATAAATGCACTATAATCATTTACAATCAATTTCACATCTTTTTTTGTAATTTTATAGTACATGTCGGCTAGTTCCATGGCCTACAATTAAATAATTAATTAAAAACTAATTATGAACTAATAAACAAAAATAAATGCACTAGAATCATTTACAAACGAAATACAATAGATTTCACACATAATTATTTAGAAAAAGTGTTAGTCGTCGGCTAACCATACGAACATGTGTATAATGTGTACGCAATAATGTCATGTGTACAATGTGTATGTGCACAATAATGTCATGTGTACAATGTGCATGTGCACAATAATGATATGTGTACAAAAGTACGTTCGTATTTTTAATTTTTATATGTGTATAATAATGCTTGTAGGCAATCGCTCTGTAGGCAATCGGAAATGTAGGCAAACGAAGCCTCCCTATATAAAACAAAATTTTAAAAAATTCATATAATAATTAAAAATTAAGAATTTATATAAAATATTACAAATTGTTAAATTTATTCGACAATTACAAATTAACACAAAATCAAAAAATAAAAAAATTTTAGTTAGAAATCTTGGCGCTACTAAATTGAACAATAGCAAATTAATTCCGTTACTTCGTACATTTACATTGCAATTATTAAAGTATAATATTTAAATTAAATTAATTATTTATAACTTTAAGATTCATTGCAGTTATTAATTTTAAAACATAGCAGCGCCAAGATTTTTAACTAAAATCTTTTTTATTTTTTGATTTTGTATTAATTTGTATATGTCGCATAAATTTAACAATTTTTAATTTTTTGTATAAATTTTTAATTTTTAATTTTTATATAAATTTTTTAAATTTTGTTTTATATTACCTTTTTTATTAAATTTTTCAGAATACATATAATTATTAAATTATATATAATTATATATATAATATAATTTAAAAAAAAACCTTATAAAGGTAAAAAAAAGTACGCCAAGTATATAAAAAAGTCGTAACTTGTATGTTTAAACAAAGTTTAAATATGATTTTTTACAAAAAGTAGTGAGATTAGTAGTTACCTAGCCAAGTAATTAAAAGCAATTAAGTTTGCGAGAATTTGTAATTTGAAATATTATTTGTCATAAAATCAATTTTCATAAAAATATTTTAGATTTAGACAGATTCTCATCTTAAAATTAAAAGGCATTTTATTTTTATTAACAGAATGATTTCCAAAATAAAAGTTTAATTTTGAATAGTATATCACAAATTACATTGTTAATGTTAAGAGCAATTAGAATTCTTTTAATTTACAAAGTATACTTTATAAAATATATAATTCGAAAGAAAATTTTTCGTAAACTCTAAGTCGGGATGCGCGCATAAAACAAACTTAAAGCAAAATATAAAAACTTGGCGTGCCGAGGTCGTAAACATAAAAGATTAATTCATGTTGTACAATATTTCATATTATATAAAAATTACTTGCAATCATTTATCATTATTAATACGATTAGAATTTCCTTTGATTCGTAAAATATATCTAATAAAACATATATAATTATATTAAGATTTGTTTGATTTGCAAAATATTTCTTATAAAATACATATAATTATATTAAGATTCCTTTGATTTGCAAAATATTTCTTATAAAATATATATGTATAATTATATTAGGATTCCTTTGATTTGAAGAATATATTTTATAAAATATATAATTATATTGATATTCCTTTGATTTTATAATAATATTGGTATTCATTTAAGTTGTAAAATATATCTTATAAGATATATATTATTATATTAGTATTCCTTTGATTTGCAAAATATATTTAATAAAATATATATATAATTATATTAGGACTTCTTTGATTTGCAAAATATATCTTGTAAAATATATATAATTATATAAAAATATATGATATGATGCAAATAATTTTCATATAACACACAATGTTGTAAACAACACAAAGGTCCATATGTTTACGATCCGGACACACCAAGTTTTTATATTTCGCTATAAATTTGTTTTATGCGCGCACTCCGACTAGAGTTTACGAAAAATTTTCTTTTGAATTATATATTCTATAAAGTATATTTTGTAAATTAAAAGAATTCTAATTGCTCTTAACATTAACAATGTAATTTGTGATATACTATTCAAAATTAAACTTTTATTTTGGAAATCATTCTTTTAATAAAAATAAAATGCGTTTTAATTTTAAGATGAGAATTTGTCTAAATCTAAAATATTTTTATAAAAATTGATTTTATGACAAATAATATTTCAAATTACAAATCCTCGCAAACTTAATTGATTGTAATTATTTGGCTAGTTAACTACTGATACTACTTTTTGTAGAAAATCATATTTAAACTTTGTTACATACTTTGTTACTAAGTTACGACTTTTTTATATACTTGGCATACATTTTTTACCTTTGTAAGATTTTTTTAAAGGGACTTTTATTACTTTTTGTAATAATTATTTTTTATAAAAATTTATATTTTTTCTGCAAAACGTATATATGCATTTTTAGCATTTCTAGACCAATTGCACTTTTGTACTTTAAAATCATTTATTAATTACCATTCGGTGTTTTTAGCACGAACTATATTTGTGTAATGTCCATCAATTAAACTTTTACGTTGATGAAAAATTCCACTAATAACTTTATATACGCACTGATAGATATCTTTTCTGTAGGTACAGAAAAGTACAGAAAGGTACAGATTTTAACTTTCAAGTCTGTTATTTTAATAGTTTCTATATCACTAATTTTAAATAATAATACTTGCAAGATGATAATATTTTATTATTATATCAGTTTTTTCAAGTATAGAGACAGCACCACAATTAATACATATTTTTTCAATATTTTTCTAACGTGAATAATTATTTTATGTTAATTCTTGTAAAGTATATAAGATTTTTTCATATTTTCAAGTAGTTGGAGTAATAATATATAATTTATATAATTTTTTGTGCTTGTATTATTGCATACCTTACATCGTAAAGTTACATTTAATTGGTGCTCAATTAAACTCTTTATATTATCTATATTATTAATAAGATGTACGAATTCACTAACATCTTGCTGAATATTTTCAAAATATTGATGACCTGCCAATCGACGTATTGGCATTATATTAATATTTTTATCCTTTAATACATAACAATCAATAAATTTTTTTATAATATTTCTACAAGGCAACAAATAATAGTTGCTCAAGGCGTAACAACAATTTTCTGAGCGTTTAAGAATGAAATATTTATTGAAGTGAAACATTAACATAACAAGATATATTATCGACATTTGATAGTCCTCTTACATTCCATAAAGTATAATCATTAATATTTTTATCATCAAGTTGACATTCCAAAACATTCTTTGTCTATTGCTCAAGTTGTATCACAAACTTTGCGGATACATTGTTTCAAAATATTAATATTTAATGAGTCAAATTATGTAAATTAAAATTTAATAAATATAAAGGGCTCTTAAGATAACACTATAATAGAAATCAAATACTAAAAGATAGATAAATAAAAGGTCAATTGGAGCCCGGACGCGGTAATTAGTGCGTGAAGTGATATAGATATTTTTATTTTACAAAATATTTTACAAATACATTTATGTCAAACGTTTCGACCTCTTTTTTGGGTCCTCTTCAGTGAAAATTCGCGAGAATAAATTAAGCGTAATGGCAAGTTCAACTATACGCAGCGACGCATGTTTTCAATATAAACTAATAACCCGGCACAACGGAGTTATTATGTTATATGGCGCAATAAAAATTTTTTTGCGAGGATGGAGACGCATTATTGGTGCTGAGGGTAAGCGGACTTATGCGGAAGAGAGACACGCTTACAGTGAGCATGAGGAGACGTCCGAGAGAATGCAAGTGAAGCGCAAAGGCCATGCACAAACATGAAAAGAGTCGCAACTCCATTCGAGCGCGACATCCGTGTGTCTCATTTACTGTGGAATTTAATAGCGTGTGACAGAGCACTGAGAAAACCATTGTTAGTTCTATTGAAATAAAGTTGAAATACGATGTACTCACAATCAAACGTTGAGTTTGGAGAACAAGGTCAGCGGTCAAAACTAATCAAACTATATTTCTTGGTCAAGTATGTAAAGGTTGAGAGAAGTACTTATCAAGACGTCACGCTGACAAGGCAAATCGAGGCAAGATAGGAACAAAAACAAATAAGAAAGGGGCAAGTACATACAAGAAAAAACAAATGTTTGGAAATAAACGGTGTCAGTGATAAACAAAAAGAGATAACGGGGAAACTAAGTTAGACCAAGCATTTTTTTTTTAAATAGGGAAGTAAGAGGCGTCAAGAAAACTCGTATTCTCTTGTAAATTAATATTATTTTTTGTGATTTATATGTAACATTTCAGAAATGCATCTTTTCCTGTATGAAGATTCTTTATCTAAAATGCGGATGTCATCCCAATCAAACTCATGTCCAGAGAGCCAATGGTCAGTGATAACGGAATGGGAAGAAGCAGCTCTGTTGATGTTTGAGCGATGCTCCTTAATTCGGGTGCACAACTGTCTGCAACCATCATCATGTCCATCGTCAATAATCTCATCAACAGCGATCATGTAATTATATATTTTATTTCTCTATTGTTATAAAAATTGAAAAAATATAAAATTAAAATAATATAAAATAAAATAATAAAAAAAATAAAATAATAATATTATAAATAAAATAAATTATAAATAAAAAAAATAAATAAAATAAATAATACAAAATAATATTAATAAAATAAATAATAATAAAATAAATAATACAAAATAATATTAAAAAAAAATAAAATATAATAAAAAATAATATTAAAATAATAATAAAATAATAAAATATAATATTTTGCTTTTTTATAATACTAAGCAACTTCTTCAGCAATATTTATTTTTATTTATTTTAACAATAATTTTAAATAAAAGCATAATATAAATATTATTAAAAATATAAAAAATTTTAAAATACTTAAATGTTAGAAATATTTCAAGATATTTCATTTGTAAAAATTTTTTGCAAAATATCAATATTTTATGTTTTATATCAAAGTTTTTTTGTGAAATCTAGATAAGTAAAAAATAAAAAGTGAAAAATTAGAAGTAAAAAGTTTAAATTATGTGAAATTACAAAATTATGATCAATCCCCAGATCCAATTCGCCCTGCCTCTTCCTCATCTGCTAGTCCTGCAATGTCATCCGTCCTCAGGAGTCTCTAATGAATGCCCTCCCCTTTCTAAAGCCCAAAGAAAATGTAAAGTGATGGCAACAAGTGATGGCATTTATGCAGAGGCTGTACAATCTTTGGCTACTTCATTACATCATAACGATAGCAAAGAACGACAGTTCTTCAGATCCCGTTGACGGATTTTTAATGTTTCTGGGATCTATGCTGTGCAATTTTCAAAAGGAGGAGCTGCGGCTGGATGTCATAAATACATATATACAAACGTATATAAACGTTCGAACAGTGGACTTACAACGAAAAAGTATTTAATATGTGATTAACTATTTATTTTTGTTTTTTTATTTCTGTTATATTTATTTCTATTTATTTATTTTTATTATATTTATTTTGTTATATTATATGCTCTAGAAATAAGTTACTAAATTAATAATAATCATTATAATAATAATTATTATAAAATATGATATATGATTATGTAAATAATAATTATGAATAAATGACCAAAAATTGAATTATTTGAGTGTAAATCTGTTTTTAAAATAGTAATAATATATTTTTTGAGATATATTAAACTATTGTAATATATATATTAAGTTTTTTTAATAAAGTTAATGCAAATTATTAATACAATTTTTATTGATTTGAATAATTTGAAAATTTTTTAATAATGTAAACAAAAACTTAAACATTTCCTTTTGCAATTGCATCATACTGCCAGTTCACAATTCCTACAATTTTTGAAATATTCAGTAAAATTATTACGCACCATACGAGCTAAATCGATGCAACGATTTCCACACTGAAATGCTTACAAGACCAGAGTCTAGAGAAGTTTCAGAACTTCTATATTCAGAAGAACTATATCATTGACATTTTGATAAGAGAAAATTGTGGGGAAGAACGCATGCATATGTTATACTTTCAACTTTTTCCACTGAAAATGGTACAAGATTTAAAAGCACACGAAATCTGTTGGCGAGTATTCCAAATGCATTTTCCACTACTCTTCTTGTCCTGCTCAACCTGTAATTGAAAATTCTTTTCTCTATTGTTAATTTGCGATTTGAATAAGATTTCATTAAATTTTGTGTAAGTGGGAATGCATCATCACCCACAATTACATAGGACATCTTATGGAGAAACTCAGGCAGACTGTTTGGGATAGGTATATTTAAAGAATTAGAATTTAATTTTATCCCCAAAAGACTGTCTTTAAATACAGCTGAATCATGCATTCGCCCATTCCAACCAATATCCACAAAAATAAATTTATATTCAGTATCAACAAGGGCAAGAAGAATGATACTGTTATATCTTCCTTATAATTACGATAAATTGATCCCTCTTTTCTTGAAGGCCGAAAGACAATGTGTTTACCATCTAAAACACCTATATAATGCGGGAACTGCCAGTTAGTTTAATATTTATTCGCTATTAATTCCCATTCTTCAGATATTGATGGAAACACCATAACTTTCTCTTCAAGAACTTTGATTGTAGCCTGCACAGTTTCGTGCACAATTTGTGAAAGTGTATTTGGAGCAATACGTGTTGAATATGCAAGATCCTGAAATGTATTGCCAGTTGCTAAATAGCGAAGAATTGCACTTAATCTGTCTCTAGGCGTAATTGCTTCCCTCATTACAGTGTTCTGCTTTTGGATATGCGGAGTAATAAAAAGCAACAAATCGTTCAAAACATTTTCCTTTATTCGGGTATAGTTCGAAAACGATGCAGGATTTTTAGGAGTAGGAATAATAGGCCGGTTTTAACGCTGGTCCTCTGAGAGGGATGCGAGTCGAGGGGAACTTGTGGGCGAGGGGGGGTATGACGTCGCGCGGGCAGGGGTCGCTTATCGCGGGAGCGGACATATTTCAAAGACAAGTGCAGATGTCCGGCTGCTATATTTATTGTAAACAAATAGCATCTATTACACGTGCGATATGAAGGGAATTTTTTTCTAGGAAGAGCCGAAGAGACGCTTATCGTGAGACATGTTTAAACCGATGCATATATACAAAGGCGAGCGCCGATGTCTGGCTGCTTTATAAACATTATAAACAAATAACGTATATTGCACATGCGGTCTGAATGTTGAGAATTTTTTTTTAGGAATAATCGTTTATCGGCGCAAGTATAAACAAAAGACAAGAAAAGGAAAGAAGGAGGTGTAGAAATAATTAATACTTTTTTAATATTAATATAATTTTTCACATGCATACAATTATTAGCACTATCCCTCTCTAACGCATCGTCTTACGAACGCCTCGCGCTATCCATCTTCCATACATTGAGAATCTCATTAGCTCTATACTTTTCCCACGTCCACGCAAACACCTCGCGCTATCCCTCGTCCACCGGTCGCGCCGCGGTTGTATATCTATCTTATATGCAAGGAAGGGAAGCAAAAAAAAATAGATAAGCATTTGTAATATATAAATGTTTATTAATAAGTATATGTGTATTTTTCATTTATTACAAGCATCGTAAAATACATCATTTATAGCGCACGTTAATAAATCACAATTTATGAGAGATTCGCTGTCAAATACATCATTTTCATGTATCGCTTTTACAGTATCACTCGCATTACGAATATTATTACACTGTAAAACTCTAACAAATTGTTTAAATTTTTCGTTCACAATATGCGTATTTTCGCACAACTAATAATACATATGCTCTATACATTTTTCAAAGTCAAATAAATATATTAGAGTGAATGGATTCATATATAAAGAATTATTACACAAAGTCATTTTTATAATATCTGAATCAGACATTTTAACAACTTTGTCAAATCTCGAATTTGCAATGGAGGTTGAGATGTCTGTAGAAACCGTTTAATGTCCGTACGTTTCTGCATCAGCAATTTCCACGTTTCAAAAGACAATACTATTTTATTGCCACGGTTATCACCAAGAACCAATTACACGCAAGACAAAGCCCCAATGCTTATTCCAATTTTCAAATATTTGTAAGATGTCGGAGTTAAGGCGTATCTTCTGCCAAGTATACGAACTGCGCGACAATGCTCAGATGAAACACTATGAAAAAAAAAATATTTTAATAAATTTAGACAAATATAAAATGTTTTAAGTTAATCGAAACTTACTTGTCACATTCCTTCTTACACGGCGGAATTTTAACGTTCTCAATCGGAACATAATAATTCATATTACTTCCTTCAGTAGAGTTTCTCTAGGTTATGAGAAGTAGAGCGGTTGATGCGATACTGATCGTATAAAATCGAGTATACATGACGCTTATTTTTTAAAAGTATGATGTAGTGGGGAGATTAATGCTTTGAAATTTAGGAAAAGGGAGAGACAGCCAATTGAAAACATTTCTTAGAAACGACTTGCAAGGAAAAGAGTGGGGAAAAGAAGAGATAAAACATATTAAAAATGTTAACATATTTTTATTTTTTTAAATATCGCAATTCTTTTTGACATTGCGACCATAAGTTAAATATTTTTAATACATTCTGTAATGTACAATTCTTAACATCTTTTTCACATCTTATAGTATTAGCAACATCTAAATTATTTAAAGAATCAATATCTTCATAATCAGCATCCAAAGTCTCGATAATCAGGTTTTCTCTCACATAATTTTCAAACAAATCCATCAACCATTCTCGTTTCTGACATCCCTTGACGTACACCAGAGTCGGCGTCTCGTCATCCTTCTGTACCAAGCACGGTCGATGCAATCAAACGTTTAGTCATGTTGTACGGCACGTTTCCGTCTTCCCATTTTAATCCATGGTGATTCGCAATCAGCCAGAAAGCACATGATTTGTCGGATCTTGTGAGATGATTCCATGGTATGGGGCATGTAAATATGTAACGCGCCAAAACGGTCCCCTTTCTCTTCAGCACTGCCACCTCCTTTACGACAAATTTCATCCCGACAAAGAATCCTTACACATTCACGAACGTTGGTATAGACATAACGTTTTTATATCTACACGTCGAGAAAAAAACTGCGATTGATCCTGATACGATATAGGTTTTATATCATCTCATCCCTCACTAAGATGATTTTGCGCACCACATTGATCAACGGATTGTATCGAACAACGCGATCGTGATGAGATATTACACAGTAGTATTCATCGGCACGTTCTCCTTACATTCAAATTCCAATCTCACATCCACGGTTGCGTCCTTGACCGATTCGTTTTGTCGAAAGCAATCAATAATAACAAACAGACCGTTGCGTAGAAATTACGTGACGGTGAGATTTGGCTCGAGATACTCGTATCCGTAATAATTTTTGCAGAAACGCTGGTCATACATGTGTCATACAGAATCGATCATCTGTTTTTATCAAAATCCAAGTTCATATCGTCATACGGATTCCGAATTCAGATAAGGTTTCACGTTGTTCAATTTGCAGACGTCGAATCGATTCGTATCTTCGAACATGACGTTTTTCCGACTTGTCTGCGGAGCGAAGACAACGTATCACAATTTTTCCAGCTGAGTCGCGGTCTTAATGGCCCACGAATGTTTGGTTGTACATTGCAATAGCAGAAACTTGTACAGATTCCACGAGCGAAAGCTCATACTGAGATATTGTCCGCTTTCCAAGGTACGCAGCATCGACAACTTGTTGACCTCGTACAATATAGCGTGTGGCATTCGCCATTGTATCTTGAATATATTAATCACAGGCTCTAACGCCAAATTTTCAATCAGACAATTGTTGCGCGATCGTATTAAAATCAACTCGTGACGAGCATTAACCACGACGCGTTTGTAATCTTCGCAAAATCCCAATAACATGTAGAGTGATACGCAAAAGTTAAAGTATCCAGTCTCATACCAACCGGCGTTCCTCATAATCACGGTTCTATCAGATGATATCATTATATAATTCTTGAGTGTGCTAGTTATTTCTGTTACGATCAATCTCCACATCGTCGAGTTCGTATCAAACCTCATCGAACATGAACGCGATGCAATTATTTCCTAAAGTTACATCAGATCCTTCAACAAGTTTGTTTAGCATTAATTTTCCTTCAATGTATAGAAAACACTCATACGACAATATATACAGATCCTGTTGTTGGGTATGGGTATCTCGTCGTTGTGTTCAAATGTTGTGTTGGCGTACGGATTATAAATGTGAGTCTCGGTTTTGACGATACCATCGTCAAAGACCGGCTCGCCTTCAATGTTAAGGATGTCGGTCATGTTTTCTCAGATATTTCGTTTCGCGAAGCCCAAAGATTGTGAAAATTTAATGTTCGACGCACTGACCTTTTTTCTCGTCTTTTTAGCACAATCTAATGATGATGATGATGGTGATAATGATGATGATCGGATGGTATCATCAATCAGTACCGTAAAGATATTATTATCTCTCATGTTCTTCTTAGATTCGTCCAGCACGAGCATCTCATGTATCGCACATTAATTTTGTCGCCGTCATACGTGCAATTTGATAGTGATCTCTTTTCCTCGAAAATCGAGCAACCGTCCGTCTTGATTCGCGACGCGTATTGTTAGATCCGTAATGGTCCGCGCAATGATCGGCAGGTAAATGATCTGCGTAGGCTTTTCCGATATCTTTTATCCTGGCGGCATGCTCGGTGAAAATTCATGTATCGTATGAACGCGTTTGTCGTTACTGTATATACCCGCGGTCACGTTACTCTCTATGCGGATAATGTTTACATTGATGATATTAATCATTACATACGATTGATGCCATTGTCTCGGCTGCAATATGCGGTTCGAGAATCCCAATAACGATCCAATGTTGTTGGGTTTGTTAAAGCTTACTCTGAAAGCCCACCTGATCTCGCTATTCATCGTATTATAATTAGCACGTAGTACTATCGGCTATTCTACAGTTTCGTTTTCGTCAACGTTAGCTCGAACGGTCTATTTTTCTGACGGGATATCACCGCGTTTATCAACACGATTATCGGAGTGAAACACGGGTCGCGAGCGTTTCCGTAAAATTTCACGTATCAAAAACTAATGTATGGCGTATATCTCGTACGATCCTTCGGGAATAATTTTCGGGTCATTTTCATCAAAATAAAATTTATTATTCGCAGAATTCACGTTCGGCATCGTATGATAAGTCTCAAAATTCGTTAGACCAAGCTCGTAGTCGTCAAATCTATGGCTGGATGATAGTGTGCTGCGAAGACACTACTCTTTCCAGTCAGTGAATGTCATAGACATATCGGGAAAACTGTTTAACGAATACTGAATCTTAGCGGCGCATCGTCAGGCTTTAAATTCACATTGATCGTCGTCGACAGTATAAAGAAACTGCAGACATAATTGTCTACAGATAGTCTGATCGTAAGTTTGAACAAGTGTGTGATTGTACTGTATATCCGTTACGTTCCGCCCGAAATATCGCACCAATTTATTCGGTGGTCGAAGATTGCCAAAACGGTCGAATATAACGTGATTCTCTCTCTTTGCATAGGCCACCCAATGAGTACCTGGTCCTTTGGTGTTATTCAAATTCACGATACCACTCTCGTTTCGACGTATACCACCAATTGGTAAAGAATCACGCATAAAAACGCCTCTAAAGAATGGTATACGCATACGTTTTGCTAGTTGTTCTAATTGTATGTTCGTTGTCACGCCCGTAGGCATATTTAACATCTTTGTGACTTTTTTTTTGTTACAACGCCCTGTCCACGTTTGTACGGGCCGAGATACAATCCCTGTCCATATTTGTACGGAGCGAGATAAAATCCGTGACCTTCCATCGCGCGGCTTTGCTATCGTTCATCGCTTTTGCCACACCGGCCGCTTCACCGATCAAGGATCCGAGCGCGCCCAATATTGGTAAAATCGGCAATACAGCGCCGTTTCGCTGTTGGAAGTATCCGTTTCTTCACCGTCTTTTTCTTCGTTTTCGTCTTCATACTCATACCAATCTTTGTCTTAGCTTTCATCGCTGCCAAAACAGCCGTAGCTGCGGCTTTCTCACTCAGAGTCGAATCTTTTGCGACGATGCGTTTTTGAGCTCTCTCAGCAAGTATCCTGTCAGCCGCGTGTATCTCGGTGAGATCGGTGCTCCGTTAATACGCAATATCGTGCTCGCGGCAAGTCATGTCCAATGGATTTATATCCTGATCACCTCTCGCCAATCGTTTTTCCAAATGAGTACCTGGGCAGCAAAATTGATAGCCAGGAATATGTAATTCGATAGGAAGTGCGTTTATCGCCCGATTTAATAGGCCTCTACCTATTTTCGTTGACATTCGCTGCAATCTTTTATCAACGGCGCTGGTCCGTCGATGTGCGTTTGTTGCCACGGTTGATTGTAATGTTTGTAACAGCGACGATATTGTTAAATCTCCAAATCTACCTTTATTTGTTCCGGAAATACGTCCCACAGATAATGGATGTGATCGCCGCACATTAGCAGCAAAACGATTTTCGGCACAAATTGTAACTGTTCGGCGCTCAAATTGCAAATATCGGAAGGTCTTGATAGCAAGATGAACATTTTCACTAATGAGCGATTCGCGGTTTCGCACAACTATAAATAGACGTTCGATACAACTGTCCTCTCAGTCGGCAGTGTGAAAATGAAATTTGTGCGACAAACGTTGGCAATAAGCAAAGTGACAAATTGTGACGACAAATTACGGTCGATGGGGAACAACGCGGAGATGCGCAAGCATGGTATAATGTTACCGACTACTATACGCGATATCATTTGCGATCCTTCGAATTGCGATAAAACTAACGTGTTGATAAGTTTGATAGAAAGTCCACACGGTGTATGTTTCGAGAACGTGTATTCAAAATCGCTTCAACAGCCGAATTATCGATATCTGGAGAATTTATTGACATCGATCGACGAAATTGGTTATTTTACATTCTCCAACAATAGTGACGTTATTCCGCCGAACGAGGCGCGTCCAAATTCCATCTTCGTGTTCGATGACGTTGCATGCAATAAGCAAGATGCGGTGAGAGAGTACTTCTCAATGGGTCGGCACTCGAGCGTCGACTGCTTTTATCTCTGTCAGACGTATGCGAGAATATTTAAACATCTGATACGCGAGAATGCGAACCTGCTGATACTGTTTAAACAGAATGGTACCAACCTGAAACATGTGTATAACGATCACGTGAATACCGATATGTCGTACGATAAATTTTGCGCGTTGTGTCGCGATTGTTGGCAGCACAAGTATGGATTTGTCGTGATAGACAAAGACAACTTGCTCAATGATGGTCGGTACAGAAAAGGATTTAATGTGTTCGCGATACCGCAAAGTGATTAGTCGTTACCGATACATCATCGTGGTGAAACGTGAAAAATTGACACTCTACCAACATGGCTGGCAGCAAGAGTATTCTTGAGCGCAAAAAAATTGCGAAAAAGAACGAATCGATTCGCAAGAAATATCGCGCCTTGAAGACCGTTAAAATCGAGAAAGATATCGTATTAGACAGACACTTTAGATCTTTCATCAGACCGCTACAAAAGATCGGCAACTCTAGTTCGATCGTGGTAAAGAACGAGTAACATCGACGCGGAGATCAAACCGTTAATCATCCAGAAGCGTGAGAAGGATGCGACATTGAAAAAGAGAGAAAAACAATCTGACGTCTGGTCGAATCACTCAGCGACACCGCATAAATCAAAACGCTTGGACGCTCCACTGGACGAATCGCCGATAATCTCTACACCGTCCTCAATAACGAGTATCGTACCTATAATGTCCGAATTACTTGCTCGCGAGGATGTTTTCGAAACCACCGATGACTCGCTCGTAACGTCCGTTCGAAATCAATTGCAAACGCCGGAAGGTCAAGAAATGTTGCGAGATCAGTTAGGTCCACTGGGCCAAAAGTACATCTGGCCTGTCCTGAGCGGTGATCAAAATAGCGATATAGACAACGTGTTTGGTGTTTATCTCGGTCAGGATGAAATGATGTTCGGTAATAAACGTTTTGACGCGGACAACGCGGATAACATAATTATCGTCAGCGTACGATACGCCGGCCTTTACACACCTGGTCTTTACGAGTTGAAAATCTCTGATAACATCATCTATACAGATAATGATAAGCAAACATACAAGAGCATGCTGTTGACAACGAGCGCGCATAAAAGCAATCACGATGCGCACGGCATCGAATACGGCAACAGAGGATACAAATACAAAGAAATAATCGCACCGTTGATGTCGATCGAACCAAAAATGAAAAAATTTGGAAAAGGAGTATTCATGCCTCGCGCGATGTCGCTAACCGACAATAAGATTGATTACGTGCATTGAGACGATCTTAATAAATTGATCGATCGTCTACGATTGCTCAACGCTTCGCGCCCAGCAGATCACAATGGTCACGACAATGAAATCTTGTCGATCATCGAGGAACTTCGCGAAACTGGCATTATTATAAATTAAACAGTGCCTCGAAAAAATTAATCAATCGATCGGCGCCACTCGCATCGATGATGTATATCAACAAATTTGGATTATTCGAACGGCAAAATGATACATGTGATCATAGAAATGGTGAAAAGTTGCGTGCTCAAAAATGCTCTATGTCGCGTCGCTACGGACTCTGATGCGAAGTCACGCAAAATTCGCCGTGTAGCGCAATTTGAAGCCGATACCGATGCCGTCAACAAATTATACGTGAATCAATGTGTTAAAACGTTGAGGAATCAACAGAAAGAGTCAGACGAGAAGCTTGCGGCGTAGGAGAAAGACGTGCGAGTCTTACAAATTGTGCTAAACGAGCTTCGGCGTGCGAATATCGCTAGATTAAAAACGAGTAGCTAACAAAACGTCAACGATTAACAATGGACAGCAACAACCGGTCCAAGATCGGCTACGAACAGTTAGCTACGATGGACGGCAACGAACGGCAACGAACGGTTCAGGAATGGCTGTCGGACGGTTATCGAACTTATATATA
>JBCEWD010000051.1:3682778-3758205 GCA_039654425.1 Cataglyphis rosenhaueri
CGGCGTCCCTGGGGTATAGCCGGTGGAAGCAGGTTGCCCTATAAAAGTAGAGAGCAATCTTTTTCTCACTAACTGAGATATAGAGAGAAAAAGAGCGTCGCTGAGACGTAACACGTCCATTTGTAGGATTCATCACGGGACCAACTTGGTGGTCAGCCAATTAGCAAGCGAGACGCTATTGTCGCTTCTCTGGTTATTTAAGATCTAATCTAGATATATTATGTCTATGGTGTAACTTTACATATGGTGTTAATGGTATGTGTGTGTTTGTACGTGTGTATATACCAAGGAATTACTGAATGTAAAAAAATAATTATTTATCTTATAAAAAGAATTATAGTGATTAATTTAAAACGAAATTATCCAATTGGTGCAACTTAATTCAAAATAATATGCTAATTTCCTATCTACTATTGTTTACCGGTTTGATTAGTATCATAACATGTAATAATGCATACAATGATTTTTTCGACGAAGAGTTAATGTTAAAACCTTTATCAAATAATCATATTTATGCTTATTTTCAATTTACCACGATATGGAAAACGGCAAAACATATAGAAACGCGTAAGTAATTATTATAGTACTTAATCAGTAAGTTTGAGTCTGTTAAGTATTCATATAAAGATAAAAAAAAAATTATTTTAGTTCAACATTCGCATCTCTTTCCGAGAGGATTGGGTGAAATCATAGCTCGTCATAATATCGATGAGTTACATGTTACTTTAACGGAAGGCTTATGGAATTATCAAAAATGGGGATATCCATTCCATGACGCTGGACCTGGTGCTGAAATCACGGCCTGGTTTAATAAAAATGTAACAAAGTAAGAAATAGTATTAATTTCAAAATTTTTTTTTATATTTAACAATAACATCAAACCATTATATATAACATCGAATAATATAATAAAACATTTATATATTATATAATAAAGGACTTGAATCGGAAAGCAAATTTTTTTAACTGCTATGATTTTAATTTCTGATGCATTGAATACAGAATAACATAATTTCACTAAGAAAAATATTCTTACTTAAATTATATAGAAAAATTTTAAAAGCATAATATATAAATTTTTTTATAGTGTAGACAAAGAATGGAAAGGTCTGACAAATGCTTTAGCTGGATTACTTTGCGCATCTCTGAATTTTATTGATATATCTAATAGCATGTCACCAGAATTTACATTCCGTCCCACTGGTCTTGTCATGGATGGATTAGTAAATGCTAGTCACTTACGTTATTCGTCACTACCAAAGGAGATAGTTTGTACTGAAAATCTAACACCATTTAAGAAATTATTGCCATGTGATTCTAAGGTATTCATAAATCGTAAGTGTATCTATATTGATTTATTATAGAAGCTAATTAATTTTTTCTCTAGAGAGGTTTAGCAACATTGTTGAATTCTGCACATATACATAATACAAATTATCACTCCATTGGAATACATTTTCGATCCATATGTCGTGATACAACTTGCACAAGAACTTCTTTAGAACTTCGACAGACTGTCTCCTTAATATATGATATAATGACAGACATGAACCAGGTAAAATCAGATTAATGTACATAAAATAAATTATATACTATTGTTCTTAATTTACATAGGATTGGTCAATAAGAAAATTTTTTGGAATGGGGCTTCAAGGTGCATGCCCACTTGCAACATTAAGTAATGTATATGTTGATATATCGAACAATAATACAAATCATATATATGAATTAACACCACTACCGAGTGCAAAAATCATTAGCTTACGTGGAGGACAACAGAATGATATAGCGGTATATGATATCAGAACTCATTCTAGTAGAGGAATTTTTAATATTGCTGCTATGTATAATATGCCAACTAACACTATAAACTATCCTTCAATTCTCTATGCAAATAGATATATTATTGGTATGTATGTGTTCCAATTTTAAAAATATTTTTATAATTAATCTATATTTTGTTTGCAATTGAATATTTCATAATCATATATATGTCATACATAATCAAAAAAATTATAATTTTAGAAAATCAGATTTGTTAATTAATGTTATATATATGAATACATATAATATTACAGGTTGTTTATTAACACATTAAAGGCGGGGGATCTTGACGAAAGTATGCTAGGTAACGCGACGACCCCCCCGCCTCGTTTTTCGTCGAACAGCTTCAAACTACAAAACATACTAAATACAAATGTAAAGTGGCGCATGGATTGCGCAATGTGGTTGCAAACCGTACTAATACGACTCCCGCCTTTAAGCTACAGTCGAGATAAATCGTAGTACTATGACTCCCGCCTTTAAGCTACAGTCGAGATAAATCATAGTACTACGACTCTCGCCTTTAAGCTACAGTCGAGATAAATCGTAATACTACGACTCCCGCCTTTAATGTGTTAATATGTGAAATACATTATACATAATGGTAGAATACGAAAGTTACAAAAATATTTATAAAACATTTTATTTCAAAGATACATCCTATTTTATATTTCAACAAGTGTTTACCTATTTTTAAAATAACTATCGTTAGTTTGAATAATAAACAGAATACTTTATCCCTAGTTTGAATATTTTATTTTAAATTTAAATGTCTCATTATAAATTACTTGATATGTTTTAAAAAGATGGTATTTGAATATATGGGCGATTTTAAAAATGAAATTTTGGATAAAATAAATAAATAAATTCAAACCAAGAGAACCAAAAAACTTTATACATTCTTATGGAAAATGATTTCTTTTATGAAACACTGAACAAAAATCTCAATGAGTACAATTGTCTAAAAGAACTATAGCTTAGCCTAAGAGAGCATTAAAAGTTGATTTTTAGGATTTTTTGTAAAAATGGTCGTATTTGCAGCTTTCTGCATTTTCAACAAGTAAAAAACCTCAAGACTTATCATGTGGAAATGACTGCAATATAAATCTCTCCCATAATCTTTCAATTATCTGTTCATAGAATTCATTGCATAATTGCCTAGTCATTGTCAAATCGCTTCATTTTATTTACATATAGAATAAGATTAGCAAAAAATGGAAATGAGAGCTAATAGAACTATAACATTAATAATGATCAATTATTTGAACTCGATGAATAGAATAATTTGAAGCTACAAATATGATTATTTTTGCTTAAAATCTTAAAAATCTCTTCTAACATTTGAAATTAACTTCTAACAGGTTAAACAATAACTTCTAGATATTTGTATCCATTGAGACTTTTGTTCAGTGTCACATAAACATTGTCACAAAATCTTAAAGTTTGAACGAAATCCACCTAGCATCATTTCTTATAAGAAGTCCTTCGTCCTTAACAGAGTCCTTTCAGTTAAAAATTTTAAGTTTTTATTAGTTGCTAGCACATACAAATTTGAAAATTACCTGGATTTTTTTAATACATCAGATAATCTATATCTATAATAAAATATTCTATAATAAGCTATATTATTCAAGAGATAATCATTTTGAGTATCATTTTGAATATCCTTTAAAAATAAAAAAAAATATTTGTTGAAATATAAAACAAACTATAAATTTGAAACAGGTCATTTCAGATATATATTTATGTAAATTTTATTATTTTTATATCCTGATTGAACTTATGTTTCTATCATTATTAATATTTTGTATGTATATTAGAAAACTTTTATTTATAGAATGAGTTGATGCAATTTACATAGAACAAATTTCTGCAATTGATAACAATCCGAAAAGCAAGATTAGTCATTTCTTGTAGAATCATTTTCTGATGATGGAATACGATTCCGGTTTTTTATTTTTTTCCATCACATCAAAATTTTGATAAATTTAGTAGTTAATGTTATAACAAATAACTATTTTAATGTACTTTATTATATTATAATTACGATATGTGAAAGCATTTGAGAAGTTTTATTACAATCAAATTAATTATTTTGTATTAGGACTTCAGTTTTTAAAAGCAATTTATTACATCAATTATAGTTAATAAAATATTTATAATTAGAACAAAAAAATATAATTTATATAAGCAATGTTTAAATTGTGTTTCCTTCTGTGTGCAACCAAAAGAGGCTGCTCCTTTAATAAATTATTGTAATAGTTATTTATTTGTCTCCAAAGTTGCACAAACTCTAATTATTTTTTCCTCAAAGATTTTGAATATTTTTAGTTAATGTTCGATATACAATCGATATGTATTAGTTGCATCATTCTTTATTCTTATGAATAAGTGAATTGTAGTTGTTGAATTTATAATTATATTAACTTAATATTATAACAAGAAAATTAATAATATTATATCTTGTTATAATAATATTATAACAAGAATATTTTTTAAAAAAAGCTCAAAATAAATTTACACACACACACACGCACGCACGCACGCACACACATTAATTTTAATATATAATTTTTTAGGATATGGTCAAGAAAGAGGCAGTTTGGTGACTAAATTATATAATAATCACTGGCAGACATTGGATGTGATCTTATTGGAAAATATTCCATGGTACTTATTAGTTTATTTACATTCTGTTACAATAACTCAGAATGGACAACATGTTCGTCCATGTAAGTAGACATAAAATAAAAAATATAAAATAATCTAAATAGAGAGTTGACTATTGTCTATACATATCTCACAATATATAACAATATATAACATATATGTAATATAAACAATCAGTAAAATTTATAAAAGAAACTTTATTATATGAAAACTTTACAACATAATTACATATCGATACACATATTTTGTAATATTATTTGTAATATTGTACACACATTATAGTGGTGCAGCGTTATCTACCTGGAAAAGAAAGAAAAAGCCCATATTACTTAGAATTAATCCTGCGCCTGCCTCCACATTCAGTTATGAAAATCACTATCGATATAGATTACTTATTTCTTAAATGGCAGGAATATCCACCAGATGCTAATCACGGTTTTTACATGGGACCAGCCATAATTACAGCTTTGTTACCCATAGCTAGAAATTACACCGCTCTGCCATTTGATGGAAGTACAATCAATTCAAGGTTCGTTTTCTTTATCTTAGCAATTTCTTTGTTTGTCAATAATACAAAAACGCAAAAATTTTTTTTTTATAAGTAGGATAAATTGTATAAGTAGCTCACAATAACTAAACTTTGCAGTTTTAATGCTTCAAAGGACGATTATTTAGTACAATTACGGACAGAGTCCTTGCTTATCAGTCTTCCGACTCCCGATTTCAGTATGCCTTATAATGTTATATGCCTTGCATGTACAGCCGTTGCATTAGCATTTGGCCCTCTGCACAATATTTCCACGAAAAGATTGGTCTTGAAGCGTATTGAGAAGGATTGGAAAAGTAAATTGTTTTCTTTCTTCATAGAAAGAATATTTAGAATGAAGAGAAAACAAGAATAAAGACTATAAATGAATTATATATTAAATGTATTATAAATGTATAAAGTGTATTTCTCATTTAAATAAATATGTTCACATATTTTCTTTGTATATTGAATAAATTTTATTAATACAGATGCAAGAATTTCTCTGATACATGATTTTAGAAATTAAAAACGGTCTTTTAATTTCTTGTTTAGTGAAAAATATTTGCTTTTATATGCTATGTAAAGCAACCGAAAATTGCTCTTGTTAATTTTCAAACAATGATCTTGCAATATTATAAAATTTCTTAATGTTTACTGTGGAAAATACTAAAAAGTGCATACATTCTGTTCTGAACTCAATATGTACATACTTTGACATCTACATTTATTTTAAAAATTGAAACTTATTTCATATTAAAAATTATAATATATATAATTAATTATATTTAATCATTTTTGTATATGTGACAAGTTTTTATATATTCTATAACTCTATAACTTTTAATCAAGTGATTCCATTTATGATGTAACTATTTTTATTAATAAAATAATGTAGAATCAGAATGATCACGTGATAATTTAGTATGAACTGTTCAACTATTATCAATTAATCAATCAATAAGATAATAAATACAAGGTGTCTACTCAAATCTTGTAAAAAAATTCTCTGATCTTTCAGGTATATTTATTCAAATTCTCAGATAAAAAGAATATTTTGAAGATCTTTTTGGTGCAATTTTTTTAAATAAATTTTTTTATTGTATACATTTTCTAATGCTTTTTACTTATATAAAAAAAAAAAAAAAAAAAAAAAAAAAACAAAAGCCACTTGAATTTCAAGTGCTAAATTTACAAATATACTGAAAAAAGCTGAATAGCTTTCATAAAAATAAAAATTTTTAATGTGCATAATATTTTCTTTTTTTATCACTAAAAATTAAAATAAAGAATATGTACTGTATATTCAATATTTTAACAAAATATTGAAAATATAAACTGAGATAGAAATATATTTATATATTTTAAACACATAATTCACAACTTGACTCAAACTTATTGTAAACGGCCTACAATGTAAGAGCAAAATTATTAAAGAGAATTTTTTTGAAAATTTCCCGAGTTCCAATAAAATTCCGTGAGAATTCCCTGATTTCTCCAGGTATAAAAATAAATTCCCTGAGAATTCCAGATTTTCCATGCTTTTCCAGGGAATAGACACCCTGTAAATATGTAAAAAATGTAATACAAACAACAGGTGGATAAGCTACAATAATAACTTATTGTATATGGATTTAAAGTGCTATGATCGGAGAAAAAACATATGCATCCGTTTGACGGATGATTTATTCTTGTTCTTAACTTCGTTCCATACGTTGTTCGATAACCAGTCTATCGATAAGTGTACGTGGTAAATGCAAAGCTTCGCGTAAAGTCTGTTTCGGCGTCAATTTTCGCAGGAAAGTCTTTGCAATTGGAGAATCTGTTATAGTCATGGGATCTCTATTCTCGTCGCAAGGTGTTCGACTACTCTGATCATTTTCTTCTTCATCAGATGAACAGAGGTCAATTAACATTATTGTACTTGACGGACATTTTCTCTCTTTAATTGGTTTTATAGTCTCCACATCATCCAAAGATGATTTCACAGCAGTAAATGCGATTAAAGTCTCTTTAGCTGTTGTATTAATATCGGCATCTTCATCTTCAACAATGATCGGATCTAATTCATTTCCCAATGGTGCTTTACGTTTGGAAGATACAACCACATTTTGCTCACAAGTTGCTTTTTTCGATTTTGTTTTGCAAGCCGGTCCCACTCTTCTCATTAATAAAACTTTTCGCACATTGATACTCTTCTGAGGACACTGATATTTTGAGGAATCCTTCTTTAGTTCATCAATTTGTTTTTCACTCAAGCGAGTAAGAACAACATAAATAGGTCGACATGTGACATACAGCAGTTGTGATCGTATGCTCAACACTAAAGAGAACATAAATTATGTAAACTTTTTAAAAAATTTCTTTAATATTTAATATTATATCAATTCTATAATAATTTTTTAATATAATATTATTTACTATTTCTTTATATTTCTTTACATATAAAAATATTTATATATAAAAATACAGATAAATCTTCATATACAGGTTCCAAAAAGATAGTACCTGATTTTAGAAGGAAGTATTCGTAAAAACGATCAATCTCAATAAGTAATACTCCAAAAACTATTCATTGCCTAATTATATTTCTGTTATTAAATAAATTCAATCTATAAATTTTGTGGCATTGTGCCATTTGCTCTGCCATACATGAAATATTTGTCAGAATTTAAAAATGTAAAAATTAGCCTTTTCTCAGATATACAAAACCAGACATTGTCAACAATTATCGTTTCAAAACTGAACAAAACAAGAAATCACAAAACAATAGATGCTACGCGAGTATTCGTAAATGAACTGACATAAAGAATTGAAAATTGTCAACAAACTCATTGATGACTTTAGAAGCTCGAATATTGTAACAAATTTGTAAATATTAAAATTCCTAAAAACAAAAAAATAATTATTCCATATTCAGCTAAAAAAATTAGTGCAAATTCCCCCTTAAAATATTCAATATTAAATCCTGATACTAACCCTGACTCACCCTCAATAAAATCTGCTGAAGCCTCCGATTTAAAATAAAATATAGTTTCTTATCAACTTAAAAAAAATTTATATATAAACACAAAATTTTTATACTTTATAATAAATAATTTCCCTAAAATTATTCAGAGAGATGAATTAATTAGAGAGACGAATATACAAGCGGTTGCGTGTAAATATATCATCCAATGCATACTTGAAATGAGTTCTATCTATAATATCTATCTATAATACTAATTCTATCTATAATACCAGAAAATGTTTTATAACACGGAAATAAATGGTTTTTAGAATATTTAAGACTTTTTGGATTGTTTTTATGAGTACTACATATTCCTAAAATTGGTACCACCTTTTTTTGAACATCCTATATACAGGGTGTCCGGAATCGGTTGCACCACCCGTCATGTGCAGGTAGAGATAAAACTGAAGAAAAAAGTCCTGTACCATTTTTTTCTATAACGTTTAATAAAGGAGTTATTGAATGAAGTCTAGCCTATCATCGGTGATTTTTAGTCGGATGTGCGAGAGCACTCCACTGCTATGGCGCGGCATCACTACCAGACGCACGGCTCACTGACATGAGTCCGACTAAAGGTCGACGCTAATTGGCCAGACCTCACTCAATAATTTCTTTATTAAACGTTATAAAAAAATGATACAGGACTTTTCTTCTCAGTTTTATCTGCTCTACCTGCATACGACGGGGAGGTGCGATTGACTCCGGACACCCTGTATGTGTGCGTGCGTGCGTGCGTACGTGCGTGTGTAGTGTGTGTGTGTGTGTATATATATGTGTGTGGTGTGTGTGTGTGTGCGCGCGCGCGTGTGTATACAGGGTGTCCCAAAAATTTTGACACACCCGAAGTGTGAAGGTAGATTGGGCCAAACTGAGTCAAAAAATCCTGTACCATTTTCCTCTATAAGCTTCAAAAAGAAGTTATTATTGAATAAAATCTGGTCAATCGTCGCCAATCTTTAGTCAAGTGCACGTTGGTGAGCTACGCGCCTGATAGTGTGCGTGAGCGTTCAACAGTGCACCACTATCAGGCGCGCGGTTCACTGATGTGTATCCAGCTAAAGATTGGCGCTGATTAGTCAGACTTTACTCAATAATAACTTCTTTCTAAAGCGTTATAGAGGAAAATGGTACAGGATTTTTCGAATCAGTTTGGTCCAATCTACCTTCACATTGTGTCAAAATTTTTGGTACACCCTGTATATATACAGGGTTTGGGATACCCTGTATATATATATATATATATACAGGGTGTCCTGCAAAAATCTATCCGCGCAATAGCCGCGCGAAACGCGTGCTCATTCGCCAATATTTTTAAATTAATATTTCAATAATTATTGCGAAAATTGCAAAATAATAAAGGACTTTTCTGTTCAGTTTACTGTCCTTTACGCGCTCCTCCACGAGCGTAGGCACAATCTTTGCAGGACACCCTGTATATATATATACAGGATATCTGATAATAATCGTCTCATCTGTCGTGTGCAGATAGAGCGGGTTAAATAAATAAGAAAGTTCTTTACTATTTTGCAATTTCGTAATAATTATTGAGAAATTAATTTAAAAATATCGATCAATTCGTGTGAGTATAAGCACGCAGTACAAAGGAACAACCCATTGTGTGGTTGCTAGGATGCGAGAATCTATCGTTATTTACGCTCGTACATAATCGTTGTCATTTGTAGAGCGCTTCTCCCAAAATTTCGTCGCGTATCTAGCGACCGCAAACTTCTGGGTTGTCTCTAGGCCGTTCTTTCTCACTGCGCGCTTATACTTACGCAAATTAGTCAATCTTTTTAAATTAATTTTTCAATAATTATTACGAAAATCGCAAAATGGTAAAGGTTTTTTACTCAGTTTAACCCACTCTATCTGCACAACAGATGGAGCGATTATCAGACACCTTGTGTACACACACACACACACACACACACACACACACACACACACACACACACACACACACGCGCGCGCGCACGTACACAAATATATTATTTTATTTCTTTAATCATGACTTCTTTCTTTAGTGCTGTTTTTCCATTATTTAATTTACATGATTTGCATATGTGACCATATATATCCATATCTTTATTTATAAGTGTAGATTATATCTTTATACTAGCTATTTCTACTTTATACTAGCTATTTCTTCTATTTATTTTTTGTATATATTATATTAATTAACCCAATAAATGAACAATATTGAACAATCCGTTTTTAATATTTAACAATTTAATAGTGATGTCATTTTGATCTTTTATTTCTTTCAATATCTATTATTTATTTTTCCTTTTATTTATCTCTTGTATATTATTTAATTTTTATAATTTATAATTGTTTTATACAATTGCATAGCTTGTTTACACAATGCCTTAGTTTTCATGTTAATATTTGTTTAAAAACAGATATTTAATTGAGTGAAAAGCATCAATATGTCTTGTATACCCTCCATCACTACTGTATAATATTAAAAAACTACTGTATAATATTAATAATATTAAAAAAAATATTAGATTAGTCATTTATTTGATAATATATAATCACACAACAATAAATTAATATACAATATTTTGTATATTATGTAAACAAAATAATTGACAAAGGAAATTACCTATATTGGCAGGTAAAGTTATGGACATGCATATATCATTTGTTTCAGTTCCTTTTTCATTCTACATATGGTCACATAAACTGCGTTCGGGAAGCACGCTTAAAATGTCTTTCTATCTTTGTTACTTACTAAACAAGGAAGACAGAACACGCTTTTAGCATACTCCCTAAACGCATCCATAATCACGGAAATATATAATAAAAGAAAACAAAACAAAAAATAAAGACTACTAAAGCACTATAGAGAATATGGAAGTATTTAACTGTACTTTAACTTAATTTTTATAACTTTGATGAGATAGCAAAGATATATAATGCTTAGTGATATTGACATGTATAATATCTGGTACACTAAAATACATACTTGGTTTGCTTTTAAAAGAATTCATAAATTTATATTGATGCACATAATCATTTGTCAGTTTATCCCGGTTTTGTTTGTGTGTCACTATCCATTTATCACAATCTACTTCTGTGTCTAGCCATTTTGGTCTGCATGAATCATTCAATACAGGTGCGATGACATGCCTTTCGATTCTATCTAATCGTTCTTGTTGCGTATCCTCGGTCATTGCTTTCGATTTCTTTGCTAGCATTATACCGGCGGGCGATGAGAATGGGATAGTGGCATATCTTGCAAAGCTAAAAGAACTTCTAACACGTCTAGAAGTTCGTCTAATACTGTTATCAGGAACACTCGCGTTATTCGCACAAATTGACTTAGCTTCAGTCTTATTTGAAAATAATTGGAAATATTCCAGAAATTGATCCTGTTGCACTTCAGGCTCGGCTGCGGACAGATTTGGTGAAGACGAGCGCGAGCCATTACCATCATGGTCTTGTTCGCAACACATTTTTTCATGTTCCTAAATAATTAAATAAAAAAAATTAAGCATTTTATCATATAATAAATTTAATTTATAACAAAAAATAAATTACGTGGTTAAGTCAAATATAAACCGGACTTTTTCTAAAACATTTTATTCTATCAAAATATTTTTAGTGCACATTCAAGTCATTTTTCAACATAGTCTCCACTAAAATCTAAGCATTTTTGCCATCTGATTGGCAGTTTTTTATTTTCATGTCATAAAAAGTAGTGGGACGTGTCCAAAGCCGATTACATACAAATTCTACCATGCATTTTAAAGGAATTAGAAGCTTTAGATATGTCCCATTACTTTTTATGGCATGAGAATAAATAAAACTATCAATCTGATGACAAGTGTTTAAATGTTAGTGAAAACTATGTAAAAAAAGTGACTTAGGTGTGCATTGAAAATATTTTAATTAAATAAAAAATTTTTTGGAAAAACTTTGGTTTGCGCAATTGTTTTTGGATTCATCCCATTATTTTTTATAACACGAAAATAAAAAAAAACTACTACTTTTGTGGCAAAAATGTTTAGATTTTAATGAAAACTATATAGAAAAATGATTTGGGTGTGCGCTAAAAATATTTTGATCGAATAAAATGTTTTGGAAAAAGGGTTGTGGTTTATATTTGACTTGCACATGTATGATAAAGCTAATAATAATATAATACCTTCATTTTTGTGAGACCTATAAATTCAGCATCACAATTATCACACAAATAAATATCGTCACATGGTGGTTGAACCATCATGGGGGCTTGTTGTTGTTTAGTCTTATTTCCATAACCTGATGAAGATGCATTATGAGATAACAATGTTCTTCGAGGACTGTCATTTTTTTTGTCATAATACTGTAAATAAAAAAAAAACTTCTTTATTATTGAATCAAAAAGCATGAAATAAATCAAACTATGATGAAGTTTTATAGAACTCTATTATAATATTCTATATTTTAGGATTTAAACACATGTACACATCACATATTATATACCATGTTTTCATTGCGAAAGGTCACTAGTAACTTTCCAGTGCTTTTATGATATAAACTAGTAGTTGAATCCCAATTATTAACATATTCTAATTCTTCATGAGGATATTGTGCTAAATAAGAGCAAAAACGTAACAAATATTCACTTCTGTGGTATGTATAACAACGAAAAACCAGTTTTTTTAAATTTGCCATCCAGTTCTAAAATGACATTTTTGAATTAGTATTTATGGAAAAATCATGATTTTATAATACTTTACAATCTATTAAAGATAAAGACATTATTATTAAATAATAAAAGACTGCTTACATCATTTATTTTTTTAGGTCTTGTTAGCGGATTTGAAAATTTAATATCTTGAGGCCACCACTTGGGTCTGTTAATAAGTTTAGTAGTATCATGGCCTAATGAACAGTGAACCATAAACAATATAAAGCGTTCCAATTGTACCTGCAGAAGAAAATATTTTTAATATATTGTTCATCAATAGAATTTAAGTCATCATGCAATATAGTTCTATTTATTTTTCATTATTTAATTACAAAATATATAAAAATAATTCAAACTTATATCAGAAAAAACAAATAGGGTAACATTGAATTATATGTACCATTGTAATTTTTTCCAAAGATGTAGGATATCCATTAGCAAATAAAAGAGGAAGATTGGATACCATAGAACCCTCTTCCTTTGCCAAAGTCCCGTTATCCTCAAAATATTTATCATTAGTAGTATCATTCATTCTGGTTTCATTGTTAGAAATTTGGTTTTGAAGCAGTTTTCTTGTACCATTTCTATCACCCTCTTGCATAACTGATAGCTTCATATTTCCAAAATTATCAACTTTATTCCCCATTTAAAATATTTGCTTCATGAAAAGGCCTATAATGTTTTGTAGATTATTTTTTTATTCTATTAAAAATTTTTCAAAAGTTTATAAACAATTTAATATATTTTATTATATAATTTTTTTTAATTATATAAAAATATATACAAGTAATATTTTTAAACACTAAATTATTTCATCAATGTTTAAATATTTTACAAGAATTTGCTTCTGAATTTCTATATAAGAAATACAATTTAAATTATCTTATAGAGACAATCTTGTGAACAAGCATTAATAAGTGACATTTTATCATATAATCTGTATCTCTATATGTACCTCTATCTGTACCTCTCTTTCTCTTTCATTAATTCAAAAGCTTTTCTATTCAGAATTAAATATGTGTGATATGTAACATAACAAATGTGATAATGGTGACAAATGCAATATATAATGCAATATATAATATCTTATTACGAATTAAACGACAAGACAAAACCTATTACAAATGACGAATCTGTATACCTTTTTTTCTTTCTTTGGCGATTCTATCCATAAGTTATACAGAACTCAATGTCATTCAAGAGTACGGTGATATACAATCTAAGCTTCAACATTCTCACTTACATTTTTTAGTATAATATTTATAAATTTGTATAACTTAACTCCAGCTTAATTTGTATAACTTAATATTTCCGTTTTCTTCCTTCTTGGATGGCTTTCTATCTATTTTAGAAACTTTTCGTCGCGCATGCTTTTTTTCTAAATTAAAGATTCCAAAAAGCTATAGATAGCTGTTAAGTTCCTTAACTTAATAGCTAATTTAAATTCGTAACTTTATAGATATGCACAAATGGGCTTTACATGACAATTGTTAGGCATCCAGCGTTCTAACGAATATAAAAATAATCATTTTTGCGCATCTTTGCCATCAGAATATGAACTCTACAATGTTATATATGTTGCCTTGTTTATTGCGAGCTTAACTTTTCTTTCCGAGATTATCCTCATTCAGAAGCTTCGCATTACGTATCTTATTTTCGAAATGAATACTCGATGTGGTAATCACTTTTTCGAGACACCTCAATGTAACCACACACTGCACATACACAATACCTAACACAACTGGTTGCCACCCAACACCCAACTAAGCAGCGCGGGAGTTTTTCTCCGCAGTGGGGATCGATGACAATTGACAAACACTTAAGTAATGCCAGACCTGCGCTCTACAAGAATCGATCGCAATTATGCGAGTAAAATTAATTCTTGAAATTAATGTTCCGCAATTTATGAATCGTAGGGTCCACGCAATCAGCGAACGTAGTTGTTACAGGGCGATAGAATTTGCCAAGTGACAGTTCTTTCTTTTTGCTACACTGTATGCTAGGCATACGATGAACTTGAGATGGCGACACGTCACATTTCAACCCCGTCACTCATTTCTTTCAGCGTCCATAAAATTACGAGGTTGTGAACTTGTTTCGACATTCGTCAATATTTATCTTCGAAGATTGAATGAAAAGTGGATAATATTAATATTCTATGTACCTATTAAATTCTAATTTTCACAACAATAAAATAAAACCAATAGAAAACAAAAAATAGTGTGACATTAAAAATAACTTTACATATTTTGCTAATATGTAAAGTGTACGCTATACTTAAAAAAAAATTGTAAAGAAATTAAAATAAGGCCAGGATACGTAAAAAAGTTTTAGGGCCCGAGCACAGACTTTTGCATAAGCGTTTAACCATAAGCATAAAGAAATTGATTGGTCAATTTCCTTAAGTATATTCTTATGGACCAAACAATTTCCTTATGTTTATGGTTATGCGCTTATGCAAATGTCTGTGTTCGGGTTCTTAGGGTAATATTACATTTGTCGTATGACAAATTTTTTAAGCATTGATTATAAAATAGAAAATTTCTTGAGTCTCTAGAAATTAGCCAATCAATATGCTTAAAAAGTTTGTACGATAAATGTAATATCATCCTTAATTTTAACTATAAAGCCGATATTACATTTGTCTTATAACAAATTTTTTAAGTGTATTGATTAACTCATTTCTAGAGACTCAAGAAATTTTCTATTTTGCAGCCGATCAATATACTTAAAAAGTTTGTCGTACAACAAATATAATATTATCCTAAGGCCGTAGACAAATCGACCAATCATAATTAAGCAATCTTACAATGTAGTAAAAATATTTGACTGTGATTGGCATTTGCATATGATCTTAACCTCTAATATACGATGCTATTTTATCTGCTGAACTGCTTGCGTGCAATTGTGTTGGCAGTCTTGCTATCTGCTAAGCTGAAAATTGTATATCTACTTGGCTGCTGACTAATATGTTGGATTTCCGTGAAAAAAAAAAACAGCTATTTTTTATACGTTGTACTGGCTTATTATAAGAGTCAATGAAGACACAGCTTCAGATTAAGTTGTGTAAAAGAAGTTATGATGCTTTAATTTTCTATTTGTATGATGTTAGCCGACGATTGACGATTACCACTTTTTTTTAAATAATTATGTACAAAATCGATTGTATTTTGTTTGTAGATTATTGTAGTGCATTTATTTTCATTTGTTAGTTGATAATTAATTTTTAAATAATTATTTAATTGTAGACCATGAAATTAGCCGACTTGTACTATAAAATTACAAAAATAGATGTAGATAAAATCGATTATATTTCGTTTGTAGGTTATTATAGTACATTCATTTTCATTTGCTAATCTCAAGTTTCAAGTTAGAATTTGGCATATCAAAGAGAGCAGCAGCTTGATTGATTTGTCGAGTAGCTATACATAGTTCAATAAATTTATTTATTAATTATAAACAATTTAGAAAGGCTACAAAACTTTTTAAATCCACTACAAAACTGAACAAACAAAATACAATTGATTACAAAAGAGTTCTTTTTATTTTATAATATGTATGATATGTCATATGATGTTAGCTAACCAAGTAAAACACAAAATCATAATAAGATCATAATCACATCAAATAGAAGTCAATTTAGAAAAAATCATTATAATGTCAATCAATACATTTTTTATGATGATTTTGTGAACTTTTGACATAACAATGATTTTCAAGTGATTTTTTAACTATGTATGTAAAAAAGAAAATCACGATTACATCAAAATGATGTCTAAATAAAGTCATAATGATGAGAAAATGATCGAACCATGATTAAAAAGTGAGTTTTTATAATCATTTTTTGTTCTTCTTGACATCATTTTGATTTTATCAAGATTGACTGCATTCAGTAGAACATTTATTTTAAAACTATTAAAAGTTTTCTTTGCTGAGATAGAGAACTATTTCTTTAAATGTAAAAGTATAGTCCAATCTTAGGAAAAAATATTTCCAAAACACATGTAAAATAAACGTTCTCCTGAATGTGGCGATGTATATTTTCTGATTTATAGAATTTATATAATTTATATAATTATATATTTATATAATTTTATAAAAGATGTAAAAAAAAGAAAAAAAAGTATAAAATTAGATATTGTATACTACCTATAGATATATACTATCTATAGATATTAAAATTAGATATTATATACTATCTATAGATATATACTATCTATAGATATATTATATAGATATATTACATATATATCTATAGATATATTAATTGCATCTTAAAAATTACATTTTATAGAAAAAAATTTCTTTTTATCAATATCATAAGTAAAAATTACTAATATCACGAAATAATATCACAAAATATAATAGGTAATTGTTCTTTTCTTCTTTGATATTAAAATTTAATGTTTTATCTATATCATTTTGTTTATCATAATTTTGTTCAACAATTGTTAAAGTAACTGAAGGAATTGAAATAAAGATTAGAATTTGGATTCATATTAAGATAATTGCCACATTCTTAAAAATCTATGTGATTCACAAGGAAAGAGATCACGGTTGTATCATCATTATTAGTATTATTACTCTCATATTCATGCTTTTGAGTAACATTACTACTATTTATAGATCCTGCAGCTATAGCTTTAAGTTCATTTAATTTAATCTATTTTATAATACTAATTCTATGTTGAATGGTACCTTTCTCTGAAATAAGGATTTTCTGAAATAATATATAAAAATAATATATAAAAAAAATGAATAATACTAAAAGTATTGATGTATACAGGGTGTCCTAAACTACCCGTACACCCCTTTTGTTTCAAAAACTAACCATTTTAAATAAAAACGTGTTGAAAAAAAATTATATGATTTTGAGGGGAACATAAGCTGGTGTCATTGGTTTGATCCTGGATGGCATTGTTAAGTCAAAAACACCTTTAATTTCTTAAATGAAATCCCCTATTTTTTATTGCATATTCTTATAACTTATGTCGAGAGCTTTCCAAAACACTACAATAAAGTATTTTTTTATTAAGAATTTTTTGACTTATTTTGTGTCTTAATCTGACACATTTTAATATAAAATATAAAATATCTCGAAAATTATTTAGTTTTCGATAATTGTATCGTAATACTTACTTTTATGTACAAAATAATATGTACAAAATAATAATATTACAAAATACACAAATTACAAATTACAATTACAAATTACAAATTACAAATTACAAATTACAATTACAAATATTACAAAATAATATAGTACAAAATAATATTATGTACAAAATAATAAGATGAAATCAAATGGTGTACAGAAAATAATAGTTTAAAAAAAAAGTATGCAATTATTTGCAATATACTTTTCTATAAAAATTATTTATTTTTTTTACCATTTGATTCATCTTATTATTCTGTACATAAAAGTATTACGATAAAATTATCAAACATTAAATAATTTTTGAGATATTTTATATTTTATACTAAAATATGTCAGATTAAGATACAAAATAACTCAAAAAATTTTTAATGAAAAAATACTTTATTATAATGTTTTGAAAAGCTCTCAAAATAAGTTACAAGAATATGCAATAAGAATGGAGGTTTCTATTTAAAAATTTTAAGTTGACCTTGATCTGACTTTGGAAATGGTATATTGCCTATGGTAAAATTAATACTGTCATTAATGCGTCTTTTTAATCCTTACAACTTTTGTCTGAAATATTTTTCTCTAAAATGTATCGTTTACGAGATATTTGAGTGTATCCAGACTTTTGACACATCCTGTATATACATATTTATAAAAACATGAATGCAAATTATATAACAAAAAGTATATGTCTAACTGTGTGTGTGTGTGTGTGTGTGTGCTCGCGAACGCGCGCGTGTGTGTGCGTGTGTGTGCATGTGTGTGCGTGTGTGTGCGTGCGTGTGTGTTCGTGTCCGTGCGTGTGCGTGCGTGTGTGTGTGTGTGTGTCGTGTATGTATGTGTGTGTGTGTGTGTGTGTGTGTGTGTGTGTCTATATTGTATCTACATTATTAGAGTATCTACATTATTCATAAATATATTTAATTCAATAGCATCTTTATTGCCCCTCAAAAGGGACTCAATGTTACACTTGTCAATACATACTCCTTATTCTTTTTTATCCAGACCTGACCCATACGGCCTTACATCGTCTATTACCTCCTTCCCTTCCTGTTTCCTCGTTCTTTTTTCAATTCTCTCTCCTCTCCCTATTATTCCTCTCTCGTATTTTTTCCTTTACGCGTCTTCTAATATCCTCTCTTCTCTCACTGCACCTTCTTATCTTGGTCCCATTTCTATTCTAATATTACACAATATACAATGTTTAAGATCACGCTTGAACATATTCATTAAACAATTCATTTAATTTTTTTAGGAAGATTTGCGACATAGGCTTAAAATAATTACATTTTGTTCGGTTAATATCTTGTATTATTTATTTCTTCAAAGTCGAAAAATTGTCAAATTGTGACAAATATTATTATCTCTCAACTTTTTCTGCCGCTAACTAAACCCATGTCGCAAACAAATTTAATAACAAACCGCCCAAACAACTTCAATTAGTCACATGTTAAGGCAAACGGCACACACGATGCATGGACAGGAAACACGAGCGCGAGCGCACACACATACACACACACATGGGGACGGGGTGCAAGGGGGGCCTTCGGCCCATCTTTTATATCCACCCCGCCGGTAGGCTGGGTAGACGTCGCTTTACTACGTGGTCATTCGGGAACTTGGTCAATTGTAACGTGATCAATCAGGACCGTAGTCAATCGGGACCGTGGTCAATATTAATGTGGTCAATCGTGACCGTGGTCAATCGGGACTGTGGTCAAAATTAACGTGGTCAAATGTAACGTTGTCAATCGGGATCGTGGTCAATCGGGACCATGGTCAATCGGGACGGTGATCAATCAGAATCGTGTTTAATTGCAACGTAGTCAATATCAACGTGGCTATTCGCAACGTGGTCAATTTCAACGTGATCAATTGTAACGTGGTCAATCGGGATCGTGGTCAATCGGGACCGTGGTCAAACGGGACCGTGGTCAATATTAACGTGGTCAAACGCGTGCCACTCGTTGACATAAGGACCACCGGCCTATTGTGCTTGCTAATTTTTGCCTCGCGCCAGCACTTCGCGTGGCAGCCAATAAAGTTCAGCGCCTTTTCGGATTTTAAACCAATTGAAATTATTGGCAGCAGGTGACAAAAGATCCATTATAAAAAAACTCGCTTTCGAGAAGCGGGCTCGCTTCTTACGCACAGTTACACCGCATAGTTAAACCGCAAACCGAACTGCGTTATACGACCGCTTTTCTTTATTCTAAAAACTTAGGACGACCGTTTTTCTCTATGTACATTCTATTATAACAGCTTTTCTTTTTTTTGGGACTACACTTTCTTATCTATTTGATCTGTGTAAATTATTTGTGATAATTATTTATTATAATTAAAGATATTTTTTTTGTAATTATACGTGCGTGACTTTTTCTTCGTGTTCTGTCTTCCTTGTGCATGTTCCGTGTATCATCCCACTCTACGTCTCGCGTCATTGCGAACATATATTCCTCCTCTGTCCCGGCCTGGCTCATGGCCATACATTTTGTTTTCTCCCCTCCACTTTTTCATCTCCACATACCTTCCCCTTTCTTCTCTCCCCCCTCTATTCTCCCTTCTGTTCTCTTTTTTTATTTCCTATCCTTCTTTTACCATATTTTCCTCTCTTCATCCCTTCCATTTCTTCCCGTTGATCCATAACCTTCTGTTGTCCACCAGCGTATTCCTTTCCTTCTTTCTTCCCTTGCCTTTTCTACCATCCTCCATCTTAGCCTTCTTTCTTCCATTGGTAGATCCTCGTTCAATACCCAATATCCCATTTTCACCTAATTTCGTCTTTCTTCTCTAGAAGCTCCTCCTCCTCTTCTACCTCAACCAATAAAATTTTCCTTCCTCTTTCCCCTTCTCGTTTTATTATCCCTGTCGCCTTCACTTTCCTATTTAAGGTCTCCTCCATCACATCCGTAGCCATCCTCACTCTTTCCGCTGCATCCGCTCCCCTCACTCCACTCCATATCATATTCTTTCTCCTTCTGTCTTTTCTATCCCATTCCTCTTTTTCCCTTCTCTCCTTCATCAGCCTCCACCCTTCCTCCGATCCTTCATTTTCACTCTCTGCCCTTCCTTTACTTTTTCTCCTCCCCTTCCATCTTGCATCTCTTGCGTCTTTTCTTTCTCCGTTCTTTTCTTCCACACTCCGCTCCTCTTCCTCACACGTCTTTCTTTCCCCTCTCTCCTTTCTCCCTTTGTCCACGCACGTCCTCCACATCTTTGCGTCGACCATCATTCCCACTGCTTTCTCCTTGGTTATCCTTTTCAATACCTCCTTTCCCTCTTCTCTTCCTTTTCCTACGCTCTCTTCCTTTTCCTGCGCTCCTCATCTTCTTCATACCGTCTATTCTCCTTTTCCCTTAGTTTCTTCTTTTCCTCCTTCTATCTTGCTCTCGCATTTTTCCCCTCTTCCTTCTTCCCTTTTCTCTAAATTTCCTTTTCCTCCTCCCTTCCTGCTTACCCCTTCTTTTTTCTCTTCCTTCTCGACTCTTTCCATCCTTTTCTTCCTGTCTCTTACCACGAACCTTCTCTCCTCTTCCTTCCATCTGCCTTCCCCACTCTCTTTCAGGCTCCTCGTCTCTATTATCTTTCTCTTCGTTTTTCTGTTTCCTTATGCTTGTATTTCCTTCTATTCCCCTCATATTCTACATCTTTTGTCCCTCTTTTCTCTTCTTCTTTCGCATCTTTTAACTCCCATATTTCTCTCTCTGCTTCCTCTTTGCTCTCCTCCTTCCCCATCCTCGCTTCTTCCTCGCTCTACTCCTTCGACATATTGATCCCTCCTCTCGAATCTCTACTCTCCTCTTCTCGAATATCTCCTGTCTCCTCGCTTTCTTCTTCTGTGCTACTCTCGTTTTGTTTCTCTCCCGCACGGCTCTGACCAACCATTCCCTCCTCTTTGCTCATAGCTTCCTTACCCGCACTCACTCCTTTGACCTCTCGCTGTCCCTTCTTTGTTTTCTCTTCTCCATCTTTTCATCTCCCTTTTTAACCCTCTCATTTCCTTTCTTATACCATTCAACTCCTTCACCAGATCCTCTGTCCACACTCTCCTCTCCATCTCCTTCTGTCCGTCTCTTTTCCTTCTCTTGCCACTTCCTTCTCCTCGTTTTGCTTCTTTTCTTACTCGCCTTCTCTCTCTCTCCTTTATCGCTCCACCTCATCTTCTTTTTCCACTCTGATTTGCTGTTTTTCCACTCTCTTCACTCCACTCTTTTTCTAACACTCTAGCTCCTCCGTTGTCCTCCACTTATTTTTCCACGCTTTTACACCTCCTAAACTAACTTTATCTTTAACCACAACGTGCTACGTACTATTCCCCCGGTTCTGTATCGGACCTTAGTCTTCATCGATTTCTATTGTGCTTTATAAATATAGTTATATAAATATAGTTATAAGAAATATTTATTTTTTAGAATATATAACTTTCATAAAAAAATTAATAAATAATCAAAATCTTTTCAGTTTTTCAAGCTAAAAATGGAGTGTCTATGTTCTAATAGAGTTTTAAGTTCAGTTTGTCTTCAATACTACAATCATTATAAATAGTTTTTTATAACATGCTAAAGAAAATTTAAACTTAAATTTTATTAAAATTTATTATTTTTATGTAATTTATCTAATTAATCTACTTATCTAAATAAAGATGTTACGTCCTGGCGACTCTACGATTCCTTTCTTCGGCGAAGTTGCGGCAATCGTCTATTGGTGATAAAAATGAATCGTTTAATAAATAAAGCATCTTACGCTACGCGTTTCGTAAACTCTTAGTCACTTGTCAATAACTGCATATCTATGAGTAACCGTGAGAAAGACGCGAGAAAATTGGTGATGAAATCGCCGATTCTCTCGAATAAATAAAAAATTGATAAATATCCCTTGCAATGAAATTTTTGACGGAAGAATAAAACAATATCGAGAAGATAATAAATTTTCTAACGAAGTACTTAACAAATAGAGCCGTACCATTTGATAAAAAAAATCATAAAAATAATTAACTCTTTCTTAATCATGAAGAAATAAGATTTTCTAATCAAATCACGTGCACAAGAGTCCGCCAGGAAAAGCAACGATCAAGGGACTTTGAACCGATATCAGACTCACCAATCGACGATTCACGCGAGTAAAAAAACGAAAAGGTAGGAGAAACAACCCGCCTAATGAGGACACTGGAATAATTTCTAATCCGTCAATCTCTACTTCAAAAAATTAAAACAAACTTTTGAAAAAGCCCTATAAAAGGGACTACTCAAGAGTCTTCGCTCTCTTCTCTTCTTACGCTCGTTACGTATAAATCGCCGGTCAAACTTGTACTCTCCTTAAAATTTTTCATTCTGTGATTCATCGCGAAAATGCAACCAATGTCTTCCCCTGGGCGGCGTCGTTCTCAAGCATTAACAAGATCAGCCTGACCATTACTAAAAGTAAGTCTAAATTTTCTTCACGTGATTTTAGAAATATATAAATATATTAGTTTTTCCTTCCTCAGTAGTGAGCGAGATTTTTCTTTGTGTCTTTTGGCTAAAGAATTTCGTCCGCGAGCTAAGCGCACTTGTCAGGTCCTTCGCGGAATTCGGAAAACGTTGACTCGGGTGCACATTACGGAGGAGACGTTCGAGATTGTTACACTTTACGTCACACAAATCATAGACAATTTGGCCGCGGCACAGGACGTAATAAATAAAATCAAGCGTATTTTTGAAAAGCGTTATATAGACGTCAACACCAACACAGACTCCGATAACTCGCATACACTTCTCTCTCTCTCTCTTCAATATCAACTCCTCCGCATTCATCTCTCTCTTACGTTCCTTCTCCATCTTCTTCTCCCCGATCATTGGAATCCGTTTCAACGGTGATCCTAATTAATGATTCTCCTCCCCCAAGTCCTACTTCTTCAGAAGAAATTCTAAAGGCGATCCTAGAAGCCTGCGATGAACTCCCTAACCTTGATGATCCCTCATCCTAGTACTCGGATATCATCCTTTGAATTCAATCACCATTTCCTGACTCAATGACACGCTGACACACATTTTTGTTTAATTATTTATTTTTCCGATAACGACATATTGTATTTACCAGTCAGAGATAAGTTTAACGATAGAGTCTGCTCATAACCCCTCTGACTGATGTCCCCCGAACTGATGTAACACCCGCGAGTAAACACACACACACACACACAAACTATTAAATGTTATTTTTCCCTTTTATGAATTAAAACATGTATCAAATATTATAATTATAATAACTATCATAAGAACATGTATAGAATTTTCTTTCTTAGCGAATAAATTTATATGTTTATTTAATTAATTACATATTTCTTGACCTTCTCTCGTTCGCAAAAGAAAAAGATCGCACTAGATGCAATCTTTTCTCCCATCCCGAGTAATAGGGATTAAATTCCTTGACCAAAAAGGGACCACCGAGTGAACATCGGAAAACAGCGTAATAGCCACAGTCATTTATCTGATTTCCAGATTTTCGAGTTCGCTCGACCCGATTTTTACGCCCATAAGGCGTTTGATTTCGGGATATTTGAAATTAGTTATTGCGTCCTTCCTTGCGACTCATCCTTCCGAGAGTTTGGACGTAATATTCTATTTTAAATTTATTTAAAAGTTGTCGCACCCTTCTTTGTGACTCATCCTTCGGAGAGTCTAGACGTAACAAAGGAAAACAGAATAAAAAAAGCTTACCTTATTATTGTTATTGTATTGCATGATGTATTTTTATGTAATCTCACAATAATGAAATAATAATAAAAAGCAGAAGCAAAAAAATTTTCACAAAAATGTTTGGAACAGTGCTAACAATCTCAGAGTGTGTTCAAATTCCTCACATTGCATTCAAAATTCGTGATGCATTCAAGATTCGACTGATGCGCTACCCCGTCTCGTGAAAGAGTATAACGCGCAAAAGTAACGCATTATCGACATGAGGCCCGTCGATCGTTGATAAACCTTTAAACATAGTGTACAGCAACGTAAAGATAGCCGTTCTTACAAAATTTAAGCTGGACGCTTCACTACGCGTCAACAAGTTTAAGACGATCTTCGAGAAAGATTTCACACTCAATTGGACCACCGAGGTATTTTGAATGCCAAGATACAATGAATCAATTCCGTGATGTATTTGTTGAAGGATTCGTGAGGAGTGGCCTTCACTTGTCCACTGTTCGTTTGGACACCGTTCATTTGCCCACTGTTCGTTTAGACACTGTTTATTTGCCCACCGTTCATTTGAACACCGTTCATTTGCCCACCATTCGTTTAGATACCATTTATTTGACACACACAATGTAGCATGTACTTTGTAAGTTGTTAAGGGATTCATCTTACCTACCGGCGAAGCGGGGCCGAAGGCCCCCTTTTGCACCCCCTCCCCCGTGTGTATGTGTATGTGTGCGCGCGTGCCTGCATACGAGCAGTATCCAAACGAACAGTGAGCAAATGAACGGTGTCCAAATGAACGGTGGACAAATGAACGGTGGGCAAATAAAGAATGTCTAAACGAACGGTGGGCAAATAAACGGTGTCCAAACGAACAGTGTCCAAACGAATGGTGTTCAAATGAACAGTGTCCAAGTAAACAAATCATATTTTCTTACTTGTCCAAAAGCTACTGTGTCCAATTGAAGCGTGTGCAAATTCTCGTGTCCATTTGAGACGTGTCCATTTGCACCGTGTCCAATTGTATTGTGTCTAAGTGCGCCGCTCTCTTCGTGAGACGAATCGATCGCCGGAGGATTCGAGCACGAGTTGCTGAGCGTCTCCGATCCCGATGTGTATCTCGTGGAGAAGGTGCTGCGTCAAAGCTTTACGTGAAATGATTGGGAATGGAGAAGACACAATTCTTGGATAAATAAAGCAGCTATTATAATAAAAATATATTTTATTTAAATAAAAGTAATTATATAATAAATTATGTTTTTCATTCCATAAATTATATTATGAGATATATAAATTTTATCGGACTTTCGTTTCCGGTGTTGGGTAGTGTGCTTCGAGGTGAATTGACGTGTGTTTTGTAGCTATTGAGTGACAAAATGAGGAGTGAAAGAGGAGTGAGTGTGATAGTATGGAAGCGTGAGTGTGTGAGAGTGTGAAGAGATGAGGGGTGAAAGAGGAGGAAGGTGTAGGGATAATTATAGGGTCATAAAGGGAGGTGTAGGATAGTAGCAGTTAGGCCATAGAGCATAGAGAACAGAGAGCGTAAGGCCGGTTAGTGGATAGAGATAGGAATCTTCATTGAGGTCGCGGGTGAACAAGATGGCGCAGTTCGCCATGAAAGAAGGAAAGAAAAGAAGAGATAGATACGGAAATGTAGAGGAGTTACTGAAAAGAAGGAGAGAAGAGCCGGAGTTAAGGAAGGGAGAAGAGGAGGTGTTAAAAAACAGGAAAAAATCCGGTTTAGGGAAGGATGCGGAGTTAAGATGGAGGGAGAAGGGGAGTTGCAACATATGATGAAGAGCTGGAAGTTGAAAGTTGAGGAAATAATGAACGAAATGAGAGGCATAAAGGGGTGATGGAGGGAAGAAATGAAAAAAATGAAAGAGGAGGTTAAGGAGGGAATCAGGGAAAGAGTAAGTGAGGAAATGGAAAAAGTTAGAAAGGAGTTTAGAGAGAGCGAAAAGAGATGATGGATGGAAGAGAAGGAAGATTTAAAAAGACGTATTAAAGGGTTGGAGGGGAAAATAGAAAGATTAGGGAATGGAGATATCGGAGAGAGAGAAGAGAACAGGGCGGTTAATAGGGGGGAAAGTGAAGCGATAGAAAATAGGTTAAAAGAGATGGAAAGTAGAATGGAAAGGAGGGAAAAAGAGGAAAGAAGGAGAAATGTATTGATCAAAGAAGTGGTGATAAAAGAAGGGAGGAGAAGGGTGGCAATAAAGAAATTATTCGGTAGTATTGGAATCAAGGCGGAGATCGAAGAGGTAAGAAAGATAGGTGAAGGTGTAGATGAAGGGAAATGATGATAGTAAGGTTGAAAAATGAGGACCAAAGAAGAAAGGTCTGGAATAAGAAGAAACTTCTGAAAGATAGGAAGGAAAGGATTTTGGAGGCTTGGACGTGGAAGGAAAGGAGAATGAGATGGAGTTTAGAAGGGATAGTAAAGGAGGAGGAGAAGGAAAGGAAGGTATGGATAGGGTATGGAAAAATAAGAATAGATGAGAAATGGTGGAGGTGGGATGAGGAGAAAGAAGTGCTAAAGGATGGGAATGGAAACTTAAAAAAGGGGGAAGGGGTAAAGGGCGAAAAATAGATGGAGTGTAGTTTTTTGGAACGTGGCGGAGATAAGAAATAACGGAAGAGACTTTTGGAGAAAAATGGAGAAGTGGGATGTGGTGATGAGCAAAACTTGGTTAGACAGAAAAGGATGGGATAGTTCGAGAGGATACTTGCCGAAAGGATTTAGAAGTGCAATTAGCGAAGAGGAAGAATAAGAAAGGGAGGCCAATGGGAGGGATACTAGTAGGAATAAGAAAGAAATTGAAGGTAGAGAAAGTGAAGGCAAAAAAGAGAGATGGATTAATGGAAGTAGCGTTAAAAGTGGAGGGCAGAAAATGGAGCGTGATAGGAATATATGTTAGAGGGGATGTGGAGAAGAAGCTGGAAGAATTGAACGAATAGAGAAAAAGAAAGAAAACAGTAGCATATTGATTGGGGGGGACTTTAACGCAAGAACAGGTGAGGAGGGGGGAGTAATAAGAAAAGGGCATGAAGAAGAGGAGGGAGTGGGAAGAAGGTTAAAAGACAAAAGAATTAACAAGGAGAGAAAGGAGTTGTTGAGATGGATAGAAAAAGCAAAGTGGACAATATTCAATGGATGTACTAAGAGAGATGTAGAGGGGAAATGGACGTATACGGGGGAAGTGGGAATTCAGTAATAGATTATGTGTTGGGGGACGAAGATGCGAGGATGTAGGTAAGCAAGGTGGAAGTGGGGGATAATATAGACTCCGACCATCATCCAATCATAGTTTGGATAAAAGGAGGGGAAGAGATAAGGTTAAGATAAGTAGATAGGAAGGAGAGGACGAGTAAGAAATGGGTGTGGACGCAAGAGTATAAGGAAGAGTTTAAGAAGGCGCTAGGAAATGTAGAGGAAGTGGTGGGGGAGGAGGATGAAATGTGGGAAAATATGAGAGAAAAGATAAAGGAGGTGATGATAGGTGGGTGCGTAGCAAAGGGTAAGAAAAAAAAAGGATAGTAGAATAGCGAGTGTAAGGAAAAGATTATAGTAAGAAGAGAGTTGAGGAGATGGATAGAAAAAGGAAGGGATAGGAAACTTTATAGGGAAGCAAAAGGGAAATATAAAAAGTTGATAGAGGAGAAAAAGAAGGAAGAGAGGGAAAAATGGGAGAGGGAATTGAGGGAAATTAGAACAGAAGGGCAAGGTTGGGAGATAGGAGAAGAAGGAGGCAGAAGGTGATAAGAAGATATAACAATGGTGGAGTGGGATGTGTATTTTAAAAATTTATTGGCGGGGGGGTGAAGTGGCAGAGTAGTGATAGGTCAGAGAGTAAGATTTAAAATGAATGAGGAGGAGAGCATAAGCAGGAATGAAATAAGATCAGTGATTGGAAGACAGAAGAATAACAAAGCGGTAGGGGTGGATAGAATTCCGGCGGAGGTGTGGAAGTACGGAGGGGAGAACGTAGAGGAATGGATATGGAGAATATGTAATAGGGTTTGGAAGGGAGAGGGATGGATAGATGAGTGGAATAAGGGGGTGATTGTGCCGATATTAAAGAAGGAGGAGGGGGAAAGGGTAGAAGAGTATAGGGGGATGTCGCTGATTCCGACGCTTTATAAGGTGTACGTACGCATCGGCAGGTAGATTGAGCGAAGAAGTGGAGAAAAAGGATTGATGCCGCAGAATTAGACAGATTTCAAGAAGAGGTTAAAGACAATGGACAACATATTTGTGCTGAATTATTTAGTAAATAGACAGTTGAGGAAGAAGAAAGGAAAATTAGTGGCGTTTTTTATAGACTTTAAGGCAGCTTTTGATTCGGTAGATAGGAGGAAATTGGTGGAAGCGATGAGAGAGAGGGGGGTGAAAGAAGCGCTGGTCAGAAGGAATGAGGATATTTTGAGGGAGACTAAAAACAGGGTGAGGAAGAAAGAGGATTTGGGAGCAGAATTTTGGATAGGGAGGGGAGTAAGGTAAGGGTGTCCATTGAGCCCTCACTAATTCAATTTGATAACGACGGATAAGAAGGAGGTAATGAGTAGAAGAGGATGGGGAGGGGTTAATTTAGGGGGATGAAAATTTATACCTTGGCATACGCGGATGATGTAATTTTAATTGCGGAGAATGAGGATGGGATAAGGAGTATGATTGAAAGGTTAGAAAGCTATCTGGAAAAGAAGGGGTTGGAGTTAAATGTAGGAAAGTTGAAAATATTAAGATTTAGGAAAGGAGGAGGGAGAGAAAGGAATGTAAGCTGGAAGTGAAAAGGGAAGGTGATAGAGGAGGTAAAAAAATTTTCTTATTTGGATTATGTAATGCAGAGGAATGAAGGACAGGAAGCACAGACAAGAAATAAGTTAAGGAAGGGTGCTGCTGTAATGGGTCCGGTTTGGGGAATGGGAAAAAGGAAATTTAAGAATGATTGAGGAAGAAGATTATGGCTCTTCGATAAACTGTTGTGGACGGTGATGGGATATGAGGTGGAAATTTGGGGATGGAGAGAGAGGAAGAAGTTGAAAAAGCTACAGGAAAGGTATTTAAGATGAGTGTTAAGAGGAATGGGGAACGCCGCTGGTAAGAGAGAAATTGCAGGGGGAGAAGTTAAGAGGTAGGGCTGGGAGAAAGGTATGGGGGTTTAAGAAAAGGTTGGAGAAAGGTAGGGGGAGTGGGATTGCGAAAAGGTGCTGGAAAAAATTGAGGGAGAGGAGTAAGAAGGATTTATCGAAGTGGAAGGAGAAAGATGTGAGTTCTTTGAGGTCAGAGATATGGGCATGGTGGAGGTAGAGGCGAAAAGATCGGAAAGATTGCTAGATTCGGCTATTTTGTCAAAAAGGACATAGAGATGGATAAGAAGAAACATTGGGAAAGGATAGAAGGGTCAAGATACAACAGGTACTACGGAAAAATCAAGGGAAGTGTGATACCAGAGTACCTGAAGATTGGTTGGAAAGTAGATGGCAAAGGATGGCAAGGTACAGGTTGGGAAATGGAATGAGGGGGAACTGGTACTGGAAGGATGAAGAGAGTAAAAAATGTAGATTATCTGGAAGAGAGGAGGAAACATGGGAGCATGTGTGGAAAAGATGTGTGAACTGAGGAATGGAGAAGGGCTGGCAGGAGATGTTGGAAGAGGTGTTGAGGGAAAAGAGTGAGAGAGAGGGGTGGTTGAGAGAATTAGAGAGATTAAGACGTGGGGAGAGAATGATAGGGAAAAATGATGGGATTGAGATCCCTTTTATTCCTAAAATACCTAAAGTAAAACTTACTAGTAACCAACTAGTTCCGCGCTACGTTATTCCCCTAGATCCACTAGGTTAGTCCTAGCTCTCGGCGTCCCTGGGGTATAACCGGTGGAAGCAGGTTACCCTATAAAAGTAGAGAGCAATCTTTTTTTCACTGAGGTATAGAGAGAAAAAGAGCGTCGCTGAGATGTAACATATTTTTTGGTGGCAGCAGTGGGATTTCCAAGAGGACTAACAAAGATCTTCCCGAGAAAGAAAGGTTTTGGAATTAACCCTTTCTTCTAAAAAAAATATATATATATATATATATACATATACAAATATATATATTTTTAACTTAAAGACAAATATTTATATAACTTGAAATTTACTTAAAGTTCGTCGCTGTACAGCGTGGCATAGTATTGTCGCTGACGAAGAATGGCAACAAATACTATTGCTGCTGAAAGCGTGGCAACAATCAATTGTCGCTGACGAGGAGTGTGGCAACATTTGTAATCGTTGCTGCCGGAAAACGCGGCAGGGAACACTGTTGAATTTCTGACATATTTCAATCTTTGTATAGATGCTCAAAAAGGATGAATGTCGAGTTCACATTAAAAGGATTAAATTCCAGATTAAAAAAGCACTATTTTCTTCCCAAGACCCTCTTCCTCATCTTAAGAAATTACAAAACCTAATTAATAATTCAAATAACCCTAAACCCGACGATAATTTAGACAAATTTAAACCTTATGGTAATTTAGATAAATCTAATTCCGACAATAACTCAGATAAATCTAAGCTTAACAAGACTAAAAATACGAACTATAAGCTAATATCGATTAAGTTTGAATATAAATATCTTGATTATAAAACAATCGAACAGATCGTCGCAAAATCTATAAAATTTATGAATTATTTGGTCCAAAATAAATAAATTTAACAACGTAAGAAAAATCTAAAACTCGAACCATATTCTTTGGACCAAAATATATACACACATCTATTATAGTAATCTAACTAATTAATCATGACTAATACATGATCCCAATTTTCTAACACTCCTTCTGAGATCAATGAAATTTTAACACAATCAGATTTAGAAACCTTAATCAAAAATTAAATGAAAAAGAAAAGATGCTTAAAGAACATGCTAAAATGTTAAAAATAAAACAAGATAAATTGAAAAACTTACAACGCGAAATCAAACAAAGTAGAAATGCTAATTCCGATAACAATCCATAAGAGTCAATAATAAAAAATCCAAATGAACAAATATCTGCTTTAGTCTCACTGCCTGAATAAATAGAACAATTAAATCAACGTATTAACAACATTCAATTTTCTAATCCACTTTCCAATCAACAAACAAATTATAATTCCGATTATTATTCCGCTCAAAATTTTCCTCGCAGGTCTAGCCCTGCAGATACAGCTTTTCCAATTTGCCTTAAGGATATAGTTGATTCTATTCTTAAATATGATGGACACAAAATTCCTGTTTTTTATTTCAGTAAAATGTGTGAACGAGCCCTCAAATTAATTCCGGATTACCATAAATATTTAGTACAATTAATAATTAACAAATTACAGGGACACACTTATGCTGCTATAGAAATCACGGAATACCATATTGTTTTTAAACTAACAAGAAAATTAAAAAGAATTTTTGGCCCAACAAATCCGTAGACCAATATCGCGGAGAAACATTTAGCAAACATTTATATGAAACCTAATAAAAATAAATTTGATTATATAGAAAGAGTAAAGGAATTACGCGCAGCTGTAATTGATGGGGAAACTAATGCCGGTGGATATATCGACGAAATTACAAAAGATAATATTGAGCGTAGCGTAACTACAAGTTTTATTAACGATCTCTCTTTCGATATTTTAATCAGAGTTAAATTAGAAGGATCTTCTACATTCGACGGAGCTCTAGAATCGGCAATACAACTTTCAAAAATTTTAGAAGCAGAAAACGCGCGTAAACAGACCGTTTAAATGTTAAATTTGGGAAATATTTTCAGAACTACAGCATTCATCTGTGAGTTGATTTAACTGCGTCACAACTTTGTCTACTCGTACTTTTTTAGAAGATAATGGGTAATTTGACATATCTTTTAGTAATAAAACTTGTTTTTTATCATTACACATTATTTTTGCCAAATATTCTCCTTTATTTGCAATATTGCATAAAAGAATTTATTTCAATTACAATTTCTTTGAATAAATATATGAAAACAGTTATATATTATTTTATATATAAATTTTTTATATATAATTTAATTATTACTTACCATTAGTAGGATAAAAAGTTTTGTGAATTAATGGTTACCGTATTTTACCACATTTGTACCAATCTTTAACACATTTGTGGTTATAAATTTCTTTTTCATCTACACTTGACGTGCAGACTCCACAAATAAATGCTAAGCTTGATGCCTATAAAAAACAATGTTATAAAGTAATTTTAATATAGAGAAAAGATTTATAAAGTAAGATTGTGTGTTATAAAAAAATATGCAAAAAAATTTATGAAAATTAATTCCTTAATGTTTGGTTAAATTCTAATATGCACTATTGATAGTGACGTTCTGTAATATATTCATTTAATAATAATAATATCTATTTATGTATAATGTTAATAAATATTATTTTTCAATATTGTATAATAATGTATATTAGAACATAACCTTTTCAATCTTGACCGTACTACGACTCACCATGTTATTAGTCGCAAAAAGCAGCAAGAAGCTGGAATCTATCTTTTTGAAATCTTGTGCAATAATCTTCTGCGCAACGCAGACGCTCGACGCTCGATGCTCGATGCTGCCATTTAAAGGCACCTTAAAGTGAGGTATGCGCGAGAATATCGCGGCGCGATTCAGCTGTTCGTCCGTTGTTACACCATCTAGTGGAAGAATTCCTAACATCTCACGCAAAATTTTTTTTAACGCTTCCTCTTTTGCTCATCGAAGATGCACCGCTTCCGCGTTTGTAAGGCGCGAGGTACAAACCGCAACCCTCCATCGCGCGATTGTGACGTTGCAATTCCTCCAGTCGGGCCGCTTTGCTGTCGTTCACCGCCTTCGCGATTCCCGCTGCTCCTCCAGCCAAGGAACCGAGAACTTTCAGTAACGGTAACAGGGGTAAAAAGTCACCGCGTTTCGCTACGGGAAGCGTTCTTCGTAGCAGTCGTTCTTCTCCTTTCGCTCCTCTTTCTCTTGATTCTCGCACCCATTCCGAGTTTCGTCTTCGCTTTCATAGCTGCCCATACGGTCGTTGCGGCGGCTCTCTCGCCCAAGGTCGAATCGTTCGCCACGATGCGCTCGCGCGCTCGATCAACGAGCGCTCGATCGGCGACGTGTCGATCAGCGAGGTCGTCGCTTCGCGAATACGCGATGTCGTACTCGCAACAAGCCGCGTCCAACGGGTTGACACCTCAATCGCCTCGAGCGAGTCTCGAACGAGACGAGTGCCCGGCCCGCAGAATTGATAGCCTGGTATATGTAGTTCGAAAGGCAGCGTGTTTATTGTTCTGTTCAATAAACCCACGCCACTGATATCACCGATTACATTGTTCCGCTTCGGGAATTGCATTCGCCACAATCTTTAATGAGCGGTGCCGGTCCGTCGATATGCGTTCGTTTCCAAGGACGATTGTGGTGTTCCAGGCACCGACGATAGCGCCGCACTTCAGGATCCGCTTTTATATGTTCGGGCAATCTCTCCCACACTCGTTCCACGTAGCGACTGAAATGTCACAATAAGATCGTCTTTGGGATAAACCGCAACTGTTCGGCGGTAAGCTTGAGGATATCGTCGCTTTCTAGTAGTAGAATAAACATCTCGTTCGACCGCGCGCGATTCGCTACTGCGCGATCGACGAGGATCGATTCGTATATGAATAAAAGGATCTCGCCCCGTTCCGCGAATATATCGCACACCCGCGCGACGGTCGAAAAGAATGCGCTTCGTGCAGCAGCCGATCGCGATAAAAGTGATGAATTTGGATGGTAGAGCGCGATCGTCGAACGACGCGGAAACGCGCAGACATGGCAGTCTCTTATCAAGCGCTATTCGTTGCATAATTTGCGGTCTTTCTAAAGGCCATTGCAAGTTAAAAAATTTTAATCGTAATCATAAGGCCGTAAGAAAATTGACCAATCACAATCAAACATTCCAAACATAATAAGAAAGTTTGAACTGTGATTGGTTGATTTACTTACGACTTTACGATTACGACTAAAATTTTTTAACGTGCAATGGCCTTAATTGCTGTAAAACGAACGCGCTGATAAGTTTACTGGAGAGCAGTCCGCACGGCTTGCGCTTCGAGAACGTTTACGTTTACTTGAAATCGTTACAACAACCAAAATATAAATATTTAGAAAACTTATTAGCACCAATGGAGAATATCAGTTATTTCACATTTTCCAATAACTCTGACGTTATTTCACCTAGCGAAGCGCTTTCAAATTCAATATTCGTATTCGATGAGATAGCATGCGATAAACAGAACACTGTCAGGGAGTTCTTTGTTATGGGTCGACACTCAAACGTCGATTGCTTCTATCTGTGTCAAACGCATGCTAAGATACCAAAACATTTAATAAGAAATAATGTGAATCTGCTGATTCTATTTAAACAGGATGGCACCAATTGCGTCACGCATACAAAGATCACGTGAACACCGATATGTCATACTATAATTTTTACGCGTTGTGTCGCATGTATTGGCAGCGCAAGTACGGATTTTTAGTGATAGACAAAGACAACGTGCTTCGCAACGTAAATGCAGACGAGGATTTAACGAGTTTGCCATACCATAGAGCAATCAGTAATCGCGGATGCGTCGAACGCGCGCGAACGGGAAAGGATCGATCCTTTCGCGATGGCTACGAAAGATATCGACGAGCAAGAGAAAACGACGAAAGAGATAGCTAAGACGCGCGCTTTGATTCGTAAAAAAACACAGAGCGTTGAAAACTGGTAAGATGGAGAGCGAAGTCGCTATGGAGATTCGTTTCAAACCGATCGTCGAGCCGCTGCGACGCATCGCCGAACGCACCGCAGCAAGACGAGCGAGACGCGGTCAAACGCTAAGCGGTCGACGCTGATCCAACGACAAGCATCGAGAGAAAATGGAAGATAGAGGAATCGCTGACTCCTACGCGAGAAAAGCCCGAAGCAAAACGGATACAAGCGAGGAAGCGATTGGAAAACGTGTCTACTCCATTAGACACGTTCCCCATCAAAAGAGATTCGCTCGCGTTGGGCGAAACAGAAATATTCAAAGATCCCGAATCGCCCTCGACGCTCGAAACGTCCGTTAAACGAACTCTTCGAACTCCTCAAGATCGCGAAATGTTGCACAGTCAGCTAGGACCGTTGGGACGAAAGTACGTGGGAACTCTTCTCAGCGGGGAAAGGCCGAGCGAGATCGATCATATTTAAGGCTATTGCACGTTAAAAATTTTAGTCGTAATCATAAGGCCGTAAGAAAATTGATCAATTACAATCAAACATTCTAAACATAATAAGAATGTTTAAACTGTGATTGATTGATTTACTTACGACTTTACGATTACGACTAAAATTTTTTAACGTGCAATGGCCTTTACGGAGTGTACATCGACGAGGCCGGCGCGATGCTCGGAGATAAGTGTTTCGGCATAGATGTCGGCGATTCCATACTCATAAATATTGTCAGTACTCCCGGTTTGTACGAGTTAATTTTCAAGAGAATGCCCGACGATCTCGTATACACCGAGAATGATAAAGTAATATATAAGAATGTACTATTAACGACAAACGCTCATAGACGCGACAAAACAGCTAATCCCGTTTTAGGAAATAAAGGATATAAATACAAACACGTCATCACTCCGCTTTTATAGTACATCGGCGCGAAGACGGGCGCGGGCCGTGTACCGTCGACTATGCGACTTACGGGGAATAGAATCAATTGCGTTCACTAGGACGATTCGAACGAATTAGTGAATCATCTGCGATTACTAGACGCTTCACATCAAACTGGAAACAACGCTCACGATAACGAGATTTTATCGATAGTCGAGGAGCTTCGCGAAGCGGGCGCGATCCTATAAATCGAACGGTCGCATCGACGATCGTCGCAGTCGCGCGCGAGACACGCGCGATGTCCGTAAGCAAATTCTCTCATATCTCTGAAGAAACGCGACAATGATGTCGGAAGATTACGCCCAGCTATCGAATCCCTGCAAAATTACGTGCGCGATAACGCGCTGTACGCAAACTCCGCCGACGAGTACGACGCGAGAGAGCGCAAGATAAGACGTCTAGCCTCGCCGAAGGAGAAAGCCGACGCGAAGAGCAAGAGTTACGTCGATCTCGCGTTACGCGCCGCAAAGAAAAACGAGATCGAGTACCGCGATAACGTCGAGAAGATCGCGTCGCAGTTGAGAAAGGATGCGGACGTGACGGGGCAGGGGGTCGTTCTGCTGTTTGTGAGAGTAGTCCAGCTCGAAAGCTCTAAATAAACGAATTAGACGCAGCGGAGAGCGCAATTTCGAAGATCGAGACAAGCGCCGACGCTCTGAACAAACGGATCGAAGATCTGAGCAAACGAATCGACGCCGCGAGAAATTCCATATCGCAGTTTATAACGAATGTCTCCACGAAAAACGTAGAATCTCATAAAACGATACAGAAACTAACCGAGAAGTCGCAGATCGCAGCAAATTCCGTAGCGAAAATAAAAAAATTGGAAGAATCGACGTCTCGATTAACGAAAGAACCGAACGAGTTGGATAAATGTATAAAAGATTTAGAAAAAACCACGAGCCAATCTCCTAATAAAACAAGCTCGATGAACTCACCGATTTCATAACGGCTCTTCCGGTATCGAAATCGAGCGAGAAAGGAAAAGCGATTGTAAAAAGGCGTTATTCCAATAAAAAGATAGAATAAGCGCCGAAAAACGAAGACTGGTGGAAGAATTGCATGCGCCCGCGAGAAATAACTTCCCGCGTCGCCCCGTCACGGTGCACGAGTACGATGATCTATGACAGGCGGATGTGGTCAAGATGCGACCTTACGCGAAAAGCAACAAAGGTCACAATTACATACTCACCGTTATCGACGCCTTGAGTAAGTACGCGTGAGCTATACTGCTTAAGAACAAGAGCGCCGGCGAGGTTGCTCGAGCGTTATCTAAAATAACACAAAAATCTAAGCGGTGTTCAAAAAATCTGCAAACCGACAAAGGAAAAAAATTCTACAATACCGAAGTGCGAAAGTTTACGGAGAAACGCGGCGTAAATCATTATTCGACGTATTCGGTGATGAAAGCGTCGATCGTCGAGAAATTCAATCGCACGCTCAAGAACTCCATGTGGAAGTATTTCACGCTAAACGGAACGTACAAATGGATTGATGCGTTGCCCCGTCTCGTGAAAGAGTACAACTCGCGAAAGCATCGCACTATCGGTAGGAGACTCGTCGACGTGACCCCTGCGATCGCCGATAAACTTTTAAACATAGTGTATAACAACATAAAGATAGCCGCTCCCGCGAAATTTAAGCTAGACTATCCGGTACGCATCAGCAAATTTAAGACAATCTTCAAGAAAGGTTTTCCGCCTAATTGGACCAGCGGGGTATTTCGAATAGCTAAAGTGCAACGAACCAATCCCGTGACATATCTGTTGAAGGATTCGCGAAAAGAGCAGATCGCCGGGGGATTCTACGAGCACAAGTTGTTGCGCGTTTCCAATCCCGATGTGTATCTCGTGGAGAAGGTGCTGCGTCGAAGGAGCGACGAGGTTTATGTGAAATGATTAGGAATGGATGAAACGCACAATTCTTGGATAAATAAAGCAGCTGTATTATAATAAAAATATATTTTATTTAAATAAAAAATGTTATGAATAAAGTATGTTTTTTATTCTATAAACTATATTTATTTAGTATTTTTATTCTATAAACTATATTTACTGCAAATTTATTATAAACTTATAAAATATATAAATTTGATTGATTAAAAAAAACTTATTACAACGGTATTTTATAATGCCCCCACGGTAAAGTATTAGTCGTTCCAGGTATGACGTACCGCTTATCATCGTACGGGCTAAGCGCGATCTTCGATTCCGATACCGTATATACCTCGTGTAACTTCGATCTTACGCAGGACTGCTCGCGCGTCATCTCGATCTCTCGTCGCAGACAGCGCGCGTAATCGTCGAAGGTCACCGTTCCCGCGACGACGCCGCTTTTGACGCCTTTAATCTTTTTTGTCTCGCTTCTACCGTCGACTCGCAACGCGTACATCTTTGTTCTAAGTCCAACGAATTCCGTCATAATCGCGCCATTATTCTCATCTTTCATAAGACCCGGCGTCCTTTTATTAACGAGCGGCATACCGCATTATCCATTGCGTAATCACTCGTGTCGAATTTATAGATATCGCACTCCATATTCTTGTATACGTCTTTGCACTCGACGCGATAGATAAGACTATCCGTGTCGGTGTACATTATCCTACACTTATCTCTATACAATGGTAACATATACTTGTAATGAAATTCGTATAAACGAATTTTTGACATATTAAAAATGCACGTATCCACGTAAATCGGTTTGTAAAATTTAACCTCGAGTTTGCGCAACTCCACAGCTATTAGATCTTCCGCGAAAAAGCTTCTATTGTGAAAATTGAGCTTCGCGATTGTCTCCGCGCCGTATCACCCGTCCCATCGGGTCACTAGCCGGATGTCCGAGTGATTACGCACATTCTCCATAGTTTTACCAAACACAGCATTGTTCATCAATTTATACAAATTTTTCTCAAATTCGTTTTTCGCACTAATCCGCAATCGCGTGTTCAGCTCGATGTATCCGCGTAACCACGAGGATTGCTCGAATCGTAATATTTTATGTATTCCTTGTAATACGTAATCCATATTTAACGCATTGCTGCAAGTTACGATAGTGTATCACGTAACGACGCTTATCGCACAAGGCGACGAGGAGTTTAGTCTGCCGTTTTCCGGGAAGCTTAAGCGGGGAGCACACACTTTTCTATAAGCGCATAATTATAAGCATAAGAAAATTGATTGATTGATTCATTTCCTTATACATATATTTGTGGATCAATCAATTTCTTTGTTTATAGTTAAGCGCTTATGAAAAAGTGTGTGCTCCCTGCTTTATCACGCTTCGGGCAGAACGGCAAGTCAGCGTGAGAGTCGTGAAGGTCGGGCGGATACGCAAGGTTGACTTCTAGAATAAAACTGATAGGCGAATCCGACATCACGAACATTAAATCGATACTCGCAACATCCTCGACCCATCGAAAATCCTTGTAAGGTAGCAATTGACACATCGCCCATCCGTACAAATTATTTGCGTCGAAGTACATAAGATACGACGACGGTTTCGAGGGATCGTACAACTGTACGTACTTCTTATTAGCGCGCGCATATCTATTGGAACATTGACTCAGCCCGCCGAGTATTCCCCGTTCCGCGAATATCACCATATCGATATCTGTTAATAGTTTGAATCGAACACCTGTATATTTTGTAACGGGCCGCTTCACGAGCGGTGTGGAGCGCGCGGACAGCGCAATCGGGATCAAGGTTCGTGAAGGGGTTGAAACACAGTAAGAAACGTTAGGTTGAGATACGTCGTTTATTTGCCTCTCGAGGGCAATGGTCAAGTATTACAATCTACTATTTACTATCTATTTACGGTTTTTCACGTGGTGCTCGCCTTTAACAATCGCACTGTTATGACGCCGGGTTAGACGGGGTTTTGTGCGTCTCGTCAGTGCCTCGCTTCGTAGCGCGGGGCGCGTGCGGTGAGCCGGGCGCGTGTTTTGGCGATGCGTGCCGGTAGGCGCGCGGTGCGCGCGGTAAAACGGGCGCGTGTTGTCGCGGTGCGAGCTAGTAGGCGCACGGTGCGTGTGGTAAGGCGGGCGCGTGTTGTCACGGTGCGTGAGGCGAGCTAATTCGATATCTCGCGATGCGAGGTTTGCCTGTGCGCGTATGAGCGCGTACAGATTGTTCGCCGGATGATCGGCGCGAACAGGGCGGCGGCCTGTAGTTTGGTGCAGACGTCGGTGTTGAGGACGCGGCGCGTGTTCCCAGACGGGGTTCGAGGGAGGCGCCGTGCGCGGAGTTCGGACGATCGGGGGTAAGGACCGTAAGGCTCGAGAATACTCGAGAAGAGCGGCGAACTCGTCCACTCTTTGTCTTTTACGGTGATTTGTGACGGGAGTCGTTTCTGTATCAGATAGTCGAGAATTCTCGACGGAGGCTGCGAACACGTCAACCCCCGGTTCACTGTCTTTTGACGGTTTCGGAGCGGTTTCTGGAGGTGTCTCGTGCGTACTGCTCGAGCGAATTCGGTTACCGGTTTGGTCCAGATCCATGATCGATCGGGTTTTTATACCCGTTCGGTTACGGCACCCGCGTCGCTCTCGTCCCCCTCGGAGTGGGGGTAGCGGCGCGGGGTTTCTGCCGTCTACTGTGTTCGGCGTTTTCCGGGAGCGCTCGGCGCTGCTCGGAGGTCGGTTGTTTATGTCTCCGACCTATTGTTTATTAAAAATAGGACGCTAAGCGCCTCTGCCCTTGCCCGGCTGGTGTTCGCCGGGCGGCAGACTTCCGATGGGCGATGTGTCGGGAACGATGAGGTGACGCATTGTTACAATTTTAACATAGCCATCCCACTTATATCCAGGTAATGTATATAATAATGCGCCGGGTTCAAACCGTAACTTCTCATACACGCGTCGCGAAAATTTTTGAAGACATCAGCTACTAGAAGAACGTCGGTTTTTTAACAGATTTTTTAACAGTTTTTTTACAGATCGCTATAATCGTCCAATGTCTCGACGCGAAATCGTTCCCAAACTTTTATCGCGTACGCGTAATCGCTATCGGATACAATATCGCCGGTCAGCGAACGCTTCGCGCGACGGTGGACGAGTCTCCCGCAATTTATCGATATCGTCGACATACTTGTATGGAAATACACCTTTTTGGGTGAGAAACTCGAAATCGACGTCGTCAAGATCAGGAAACTCCGAACGCGCGATTTTTAACTTGTTTTTATCGAGATAAGACGCCAATTTTTTATAACTCGCGCTTAAAAACTTAAAAGAATCCACGAAACGTAATTTCACGCGTCCGAATCGTTTCTTTTCGCTCGACGCCTCGTCCACGCTCTTCGAGAAAAAGATGTACGTTTCCTTCGTCAACGGTAACAGCTCGACGCTACCGGGGAAGGCATTAGCCACATTTTTAATGATGAAATAGGCGTCATAGCCTGATAAATTATGAAAAATATAGGAATAACATAGGTATCCTTGTAATTTAGATTGCAATGCGCGGGATTTCTGTATCGCCCGGTCAGATGACAGTGATCGCGCACGCGAACGTCTTCCGGTTTAAACGGTCTCTCGCATAAGCGACAGCGCGTCGCGTCGCGAAATCTCTCCCGTGTAAGAGGGATCATAGACACAACTGTGTCCAAAATATCCTTCGCGCAAAGCACCAGATCGCACAGTTCACGAACGAACCACGATACGCAGCTCTCGCCGCGATAAGCTTTACATCGATTCGCGATCGTCGAACGCGCATCGCGCATAATATCCCACGCTGTAGACCTTAAGGCCATTGCACGTTAAAAAATTTTAGTCGTAATTGTAAAGCCGTAAGTAAATCAACCAATCACAGTTCAAACATTCTTATTATGTTTAAAATATTTGATTGTGATCGGTCAATTTTCTTACGGCCTTATGATTAAAATTTTTTAACGTGCAATGGCCTTTATGATGTTGAACGATGGCCGTGTTTGGCGTTTTTTTCCCCCCTTTCTTCTCCAGAACGTATTTTAAATCCGCGTACACCACGAATGAAACTCACTCCTTTCTGTCGTAATTGCTAAAATTTAATCATTTGTCTTCTTCGATAGGAAGGACGATAGCGCACTCATTGATTTTTCCACAATCTTTCATGTGAGCCGATAACTTATCGCTCGTTCGAAAATGGTGCATGCATCTACGCAATATTTATCATTACATCACGCATATTATTAGCTTAACAAATTTTTTAATGAATACTTACCGATCGCATATATGCGTTTTACAACGTCGAGCGCTCAATTGCGAACTCATGAGACGAGACAGATTTTTGATCCACGCGAAGTGCGCTGCGTTATTTCGTCGCATTGTATCGTTAATATACAACAGATTGACGTGTTTCTTCTTCTTATCATCGGTGAGACGCAGAGAAGCGATGATTCTTTTTTTATCTTTTTTATCTCGAATGGTATACACGTTAATAGATACATTGTTGAGACGCTCAAACTTAGCAATTTCGTTCAAACTCATAGGAAACTCGACACCGTCGTATAATGAGAATACCGGAAATTTCTGTCCGCGTTCTTTTCAACCGGATACAGAGCGGCAACCACCGACTACGCGAAACACGCATCGTCCGTAAATCTCACGTTAACCACCGCTTTTTTCAATTTGATCTCTCGCAGTATCTCGACGTAACATCCAGCGCGCATAGGATTATATCTGTTCACGTTCACCATCAAATTCAATATTCGCGATAACGCCCATGCGCTATCGCGTTCCTGAAACTCCTCTAGCGAAGCTAAAATACCATCAACCACGTGGCTCCCGTACCACTCCCACAGATCAAACAGATGGGCAGAAGCAGGTGATTCTTCGTAACGATAGTTTTAACGGAAATCTTATCACACGAAACGAACTCGCCATTAAATAAATGCGGTATTAACTTTAACGCTATCGTATATACCCATAACGTCATGCACTCGATCAAGCACCGTATCTCTGGCGTCCTCAAGAAACCGCAGAGGTTCTATATAATCAAAATTGATAACAGCGCCGGTGAAAACGCGTCTAACGAAAGCTGTCTCGATCTCGGATCACGAGAATCCTTCGCGTCTCTCGCCACTGCCACCTGAGCGCTCGAAGCGTCGACGCAGATCGTCCCTCGCGCCTGTCAACCGAACGATTCGAGCGATCAGAGAGTTGATCGCCCCAGTGGATCTACTCGGCGCCTTTCTCGGCATCTCTCCCGCAGAGACTCAAGACGCTCGCATCGTCGCCCACGCGAGGTACGTGTCCACGGTCATGATGCTCCGCGCGCTATCGAAAATATCCCTTTCTTGCATATTTCTATCCATTTCTCAATATATAAGACTTTTTTATTAATAAATTATGTATCTTCCTTAAACTCTTCGAGATGATGTCGCGCTTTTCCGTTATTTCTTGATCCGTTATTTATCATTCAATGCATCAAAAATCTTTTTGCTAATAAACCATGTATTCTCCTTGTCGTACTCCTCGATGTAAAACAAGGCTCTCGTTTCGCAACCGCTGTACCAATGATTCGACACGTCGAAGATCTCGTCGATGAGATAACCCGATCGTACTATCTCAGTGATCGCTACTTCCGTTATATGCGTCTATACGCTTCTAATACAGCTCGGTCCACGCGCACAATTCGCGCAATATCTCTCCTCTTCCTCGATATACTTTCCGTTATCGAATAAACAACCAAATTGGTAATAGCAATGCACTACGTGATTCACCTCCCACGAAAAATTCGGAACGCTGTACCGTCACTTCCAGTTGCGATAAAGCAGATAGTGGTCGGCTCCGACGTCCATGAAAGATTCGTCGAATCGCCCGTTGCCTGCCTCTTGCACGAAATTTTCCGCAAAATCGATCTCTTCTGCGCAATGCAAACAGTCCTCTATATAATTTTTACGCAATTCTTCCTTTAAACAAATCGGTATTTCCAATGTCTGTATATCATCGATACTCCTAATTTTAGTATTAATTACTCTTCCGGCTAGTCTCATCAAATCACTCGGTAAACGCTTCATCACTACGTTTCGGAAAAATTCTTAGGTTAAACTAATATTTTAAAATCGTCGCGAAATACTTTTGTAGCAAAAATAGCGGAAAGAAGATTAACCGCGCCGAATACTCCAACTCCATCACTGGACGGGCCTCGCCGCCAAAAAAAATCTCGAACAAATTCTAACGAAACCATTATTTTTTTACGATTACTTAGAACTTTGATCGCGCGTTCTAAGCGGCGCCGATAACGAAAACCGCAGGCTCAACCTCGAGAACGTCGCGCGCTCTAAGCCGCGCCGATAACCGAAAACCACAGGCTTGACCTCGAAACAGTCGACATTTCCCCCTCCCCTCCTCTCGGACCCTCTCGAACCTCTTCTTCTTGAATCTCTTGCCATCTCTTGCCATGCTTACCCTACCCGCCTTTCCCCTTTGCCTTCACTCCCCCTCTGAGATATCATTCTATCTTATTTCTTTATATATCTGCCTCTCTTACTCTTATCACAGGGTCTTAACGCGAAGTGAGCCAGACACTGCTTAACACACCTACTATCGACAATTCTCAGAAGAATTGTTGCTAAAAATCTTTTTTCTTGGAAGTTCTTCACTGAATCATCCTAAGAACATTTCAAACCGCAACGCGTGATCTGCACACAGTCCGAAAACCCTTCGTTTCGACAGTATATAAGCCGGCGATTTTGAACCTCAGGCATTCAATTAAAAGCCTTCAAGCATTCAAATATTCATTCTTGCATTCAAGATTTAAGCAATCATTCATAGTCAGCATTATAGCGCAGTATTTCATAAGCATTATTTCACGAGCATTCAGTAGTCGCGCTTCATTACTATTTCACTACTCCGATTCATTACTATTTTATTACTATTTCGTACTACATTATTGTTCAAGTATTCGCTCCGTATTATTCGTTCATTATTAATTTCATTCACTCACGAACTCACTTCACTCACGAATTTTTGAATCATTCATCCGCTCTGCACCTGGTCATTGTTCGTGTATTCGATACTATTCGCTATACAATTTCGATTAATACATTAATTGTTATTACTGTCGATTCAGTGTTTAAGCTGTGTAAAACCAAGGAAATAATAAAAGACTTTGTGCATACGTCTGTGTTCGAGATTACAATCTCAAACTCAAACTCAGCATGGAGATGCCGCGCGACCGCGTCGTTGCCGCGCGCGCGGTGCGAGGCGGCGTTTTTTCGATCGTTCGAAAACGCGCGGCATCAATAAACATCGTCGCCCTTCTCGAAGGATCTAAGTTGAAATCGTGACAAACAAGTCATGTAAAAACGGTCGGCGGAAATAAGCAAATTTCGGAAACCTTCTGGATCCTTCGAGAAGGCGATGACTAAATAAAAGCGAGCCGACTGCCGGGCCTCGGGCAGTCCGCTGAGAACGATCGATGCGTGCACGTTATCTCAGCGATAAGAGAATTTCGGTTTCGCGGAGTTAGAACGCTATCTAAGTGCCGTTGTGTGACCACCGGAGTTACTCTGAGACAGACGATTCATCCGCCGCGTGCGAATTACGATCACAGTCGTGTGAAGCTCGTGATCTCTTGTGATCTTGCGAATGCATCGCGCAAGGCATAACCGCGTCGCGATAATTGAGTTGCGATACTCGCGAGTGCATCAGTCCGGTGTTCGTCTTACCTCGCGCCTAACCTTTTTCCACGGCACGCTCACTCGCGCGTCCACATAACTTTCGCGCACAGTCTGTGTACTTTTATTCGGCCTACCTCACCGAGGCCTACGACCGAGGTCTTAAAAGACGAGATAAGGGCCTAATAGAGTACGACCAGGACTTGAGCAGAAGGAAGGATTTTCCTGCCACGTCACGATAAGTATTTACAATTAATATAAACCCCCGTTTTTCTATAAATATTAGAAACTTTATTTTAATTGGCTGACAACCCTTAATATCATTTAATTACCTTTTCATCCTCTAAATAATAAGAAATCCCCTGTCAAGCACCAGCAAGTTACTGATAGTTTCCAGTCAGTCAACTTTAATTATTTGAAACACGCTAATAATATCAATACTAAGTAAGATTTATAAATCATCCATGAAAAATATACACTCTACTGTTGTCATTTAAACCTGACTTAATCTTGCAACATTTTGTTCTTTTTCCCGAAAATCCATCATTGCCGAGAACTTATGGTGCCACTGGCGACTCACTTTTTTCCTTCTTAAATCTTGATATAATCGTTAAACCTAGTTGCAGAGCGCTGATTAAGGTGCCCTGGCGGCGTTTCCTATTGATTTAAAAACTTCCCATAAGAAATGACAACAGATGACAAAAGATTAAATTAAAATCAAAATTTATTATCTAATGTTCTGAACACAACTTAATCTTTGAACCTGGTTGCCGAGCGCTGATTACGGTGCCTTGGCGACATTATCCATTCTCCCTAAAAAATTCCATCGTTGCCGAGCGCTTATTATGGTGCCCCTGGCGACTTCCAATCTTTTTTCTAAACCTTCTTTTTCTATCAAAAATTTAGAGTCTCAATATAATCAAGTATTGATATTAAATAAAAGACTTTATTCCTTAAACAATTTTTATAATAAATTAATTCGATCTAACATTTCACTATTTAGTCTCCACAAATTTATTTACTCTTAATTTTTATTATAATATTTTTTTTTAAATCTTAATTCTCTAAATTTTATTCTTTAAACCTCATTAACCTTCGAATTACATATATATAGTTGCACTTATATCTCTAAAATATCTAGTGAAACTTCTAGTAACCAATTAGTTACGCGCCTATATCATTCCCCTAGATCCATTAGGTTAGTCCTAGCTCTGGGCATCCCTGAAGTATAACCGGTGGAAACAGGTTGCCCTATAAAAGTAGAGAGCAATCTCTTTCTCACTAACTAATGTATAGAGAAAAAGAGCATCTCTGAGATGTAACACACGAGACAACCTCGGTGTGTGACGTCACATCTCGTCTGGATGAATATTTCGGTATACGAAATATACCCCAGCGCATCACTGAGCCTAAAGGACATTGCATGTTAAAAAATTTTAGTCGTAATCGTAAAGCCATAATTAAATCAACCAATCACAGCTCAAACATTCTTATTATGTTTTAGAATGTTTGATTGTGATTGGTCAATTTTCTTAAGGCCTTATGATTACGACTAAAATTTTTTAACGTGCAATAGCCTTAAAGGCCATTAATAAAAAATTTTAGTCGTAATCGTAAAGTCGTAAGTAAATCAACCAATCACAGTTCAAACATTTTTATTATGTTTTTGAATGTTTGATTGTGATTGGTCAATTTTCTTAAGGCCTTATGATTACGACTAAAATTTTTTAACGTGCAATGGCCTTAAAAGCTAATCTCGAGTGGCAACATGAGTAACATGAACAACATGAGCAATATTAATTTTATTAACCTTTACTGACACGTTAGTCTACGGCGTCTATGCCTACGCTGCCATAAATTTAATAAAGTATATGTGTATATACATACTCAATTCCGTTCTATTTGTTACGTATATTTCAAATCCCTATATCAACATGGAGCGGAATGAGCGCAAGCAGAACAAACAAAACATCTTTAAAATGACTTTTAAATATTGATTTTATCAATCATTTTTTATCATCATGTACATAAATATTGAAATAAATGCGTTCTTATTGAAAATTTGATTAAAAATGTTAAATAAATTAAATAAGTTTCAACGCGGTTTTAGCCATTTTGAAATAATGACTTGTGATTGGTTGCGAATTAGTCCGCCATGCGCTCGTTACGCTTCATGGGGATGTAAGGATTTAGAATCCACGTAGCAAAAATTGTGGAACGCTCGTGATTGGTTCCGCTCTCGTTCCTCGTATGCTATTCCGCTGCATGGGTTCGCACCCTAAGGTGTACTATTACGCACATTTCTGAACAGCCAATACAATTTTGTTCTAGTGGCCGCCATTTTTTAGCAATAAATTAAACTAACATATCACTCATTCTTGTGTAATTTGCATAAAATTAATAAAAGGATAAAATAAAAGAAGAAAATAAAATGAATGGCATTCTCAATATGCATATATTTTATTACATTATAATAAAAAATTAAATATTTACGTAAAGAAAATAATAACAAATTAATAAAAATTTAAAATAAGATGAATGTATAACAAACAAAACATTTATCAAGCAAATTTATTATATATTCATTAAATATATATACATATACATATATATATATATATATATATGTTATAAAATAAATGAAACAGTAAATAAATTATTAAATATAATTTGTCAATAATTGTCAAATAAATAAATAATTGTCAATAACGATAAAGAATGAGTACAATTTAAACAACAATGGAAAACAAATATTTTTTGTTTGTTAATTTTTAGATTAGATTAGATTAGATTAGATTTGCTTTATTGATTTCCCTTGGGGTTACAATCTCTTACAATTACAATTTTACATCTAACTTAACTCTAACTTAACAACTATCTTATCTTATCTCTAACTTAATCTAACTTACTTTCTACTTATTTCTATCTATCTACACACACACATCTCTATCTACCCTACCATAATTTGGAACCTCCGCTTCCGGTTCATATCACGTTTCTTTTCCTTTCATACATCTTTATTCACACATCCCACATCAATCTCTCTCTCTCTGTCTCTCTTTCTGCCTTCCCTTTCTATCTCTCTTTCTCTTGAATTTTATCCTTTACCTAGTTCCCACTTTGATTATTCCTCTCCACTTCATACTCTCCCCCGCGTCTTAAATCCTCTAATTCCCTCAACCACCCCTTTCCCACGCCCTTTTCCCCAACCCTTTTCCAACATTTCTTGCCAGCTCTTATCCACTCCCTCAATTCACACATCTCCCAAACATGCTCCCATGTTTCCTCCTCCCTTCCACATAACCTATAGCTTTTGCTGTCTTCATCCTTTCAGTACCAATTCCCCCTCATTCCGTTTTCCAACCTATACTTTGCCATCCTTTGCCATCTGCTTTCTCCCCAGTCACTCTTCAGGTACTCTGGAATCCTACTCCCCTTGATTTCTTCGGTTGTACCTTGACCCTTTTATCCTTTACCATATTTCCTTTTCATCCATCTCTGTTCTTTTTTACAAAATAGCCGAAGTCCAATATTTCTTCTGATCTTTTCGCCTCTACCTCCATCATGTCCATACCTCTATCTTCAAAAAACCCACACCTTTCTTCTTCCCACTTCGATAATTCCTTTTTCTTCCTATATCTCTCTCTCAATTTCTCCCAGCATCTCCTTGCATTCTCACTTCCCCTACCCTCCTCCAACCTTTTCTCAAACCACGCCCTTCTTCCGGCTCTATCTCTTAACTTTTCCCTCTGTAATTCCTCCCTTACCATATAGTCTGGCGTTCCCCAATCCAATCCTAACACCCATCTTAGATACCTTTCCTGTAGCCTCTCCAACTCCTTCCTGGAGAGGAAGAGGGATGGAGAGAGCTCCATCCTCAAATTTCCACCCCATACCCCACCACCGTCCACACTAGTTTATCGAAGAGCCATAATCTTTTTTCTCAATCATTCTTAAATTTCCTTTTGCCAATTCCCCAAACCTGACCCATTACAGCGGCACCCTTCCTTAGCCTATCTCTTATCTGTGCATCTTGTCCTCCATTTTTTCTGCATTACATAACCCAAGTAAGTGAATTCTTTTACCTCCTTTATAACCTTCCCTTTCCATCTCCAACTTACATTTCTTTTTCTTTCTCCTCCTTTCCTGAACCTTAAGATTTTGGACTTTGCCACATTTAACTCCAATCCCTTCTTTTCCAGATAGCCCTCTAACCGTTCTATCATACTCCTCATTTCATCCTCCTTCTCCGCAATCAAGACTACATCATCCGCGTATGCCAAAATGTAGATCTTCCTCTCCCCTAACTTAACCCCTCCCCAACCTCCTCTACTCATTACATCTTCCATATTCGCCGTCATCAGATTAAATAAGTGAGGGCTCAATGGGCACCCCTTGCCTTACTCCCCTTCCTGTTCAAAACCCTGCTCCCAGATCTTCCCCTCTCCTTACCCTGTTTCTAGTCTCTCACAAAATATCCTTACTTCTTCTATCCTTTCCTCACCCCCCTCTCTCTCATCGCTTCTACAAATGTCTTCCTATCTATCGAGTCGAACGCTGCTTTCACGTCTATAAAAAACCACTAATTTACCTTTCTTTTTCCTCAGCTGTTTGTTCACCAAATAATTCAATATGAATATATTGTCCATTGTCTCTAATCCCTTCCTGAAACCCGTCTGATTCTGGGGTACCAATCCTTTTTTCTCCACCTCATCGCTTAGTCTATTTGCCAGCACCGAAGCATACACCTTATAGAGCGTCAGCGACACCCCCCTATACTCTTCTACCCTCTCCCCTTCCCCCTTTTTTAATATCAGCACAATCATCCCCTCAAGGATGGATACATCCTTCTCCCTTTCAAACCCTATTGCATTTTCTCCACATCCATTCCTCCAGGCTCTCCCCTCCGTATTTCCACACCTCCGCCGGAATTCCATCTAGACCCACCGCTTTATTATCCTTGTCTTCCAATCGCTGATCTTATCTCATTCCTTTAAGCCCTTCTCTTTATCCATCCAAGTTCCTACTCTTTATCCTAACACTACTCTATCATCTATCGCCCCCCCCAATAAATTTCTAAAATATCCAACCCACTCCTCCGTTGTTATATTTTTGCTCACCTTCCCCCTCCTTCTTCTTTCCCTATTTACTATCTCCCAAACCTGCCCCTTTGTTCTAATTTCCCTCACTTCCCTTTTCTATCTTTTCTTTTCTTTCTTCTTTTTCTTCTCTATAAACTTTTTATATATCCCTTTCGCTTCTCTGTAGAGATTCCCTTCCCCTCCCTTCTCTCTCCATCTCCTCAGCTCACTTCTCACTGTATTCTTTTCCTTTTTACACTCGCTATCCCACCACCCTCTCTTTCTTCTTACCATCTTTGATGTGCATCCACCTATCACCACCTCCTTTATCTTATCTCTCATATTTTCCCACATCTCCCACTATCTATCTCCAACTTCTTCTACATTTCCTAGCGCCTTCCTAAATTCTTCCTTAAGGCCATTGCACGTTAAAAAATTTTAGTCGTAATCATAATGCCGTAAGAAAATTGACCAATCACAATCAAGCATTCTAACAACGTAATTAGAATATCTAACTGTGATTGGTTGATTTGCTTACGGTCTTACGATTACGATTAAATTTTTTTCATGTGCAATGGCCTTTACCCTCTTGCGTCCATACTCATCTTTTGTTCGTCCTCTCCTTTCTTTCTAACTTTTTCTCTCCCCCCCCTTTCTATCCACACTATGATTGAATGATGATCAGAGTTTATATTATCCCCTACCTCCACCCTACTTACCAGCATCCTTATATCTTCGTCCCCCAACACATAATCTATTACTGGTTAGCACTTCCCCCCGTCTATTCCCCCTCCATATCTCCCTTCGTGCATCCATTAAATATTGTCCATCCCGCTTTTTCTATCCATCTCAGGAACTCCTTCTTCTCCTTGTTAATTCTTTTATTCTTCGACCTTCTTCCCACTCCCTTTTCCTCTTTATGCCCTTTTCTTATTACTCCCCCCTCCTCACCTATCCTCGCGTTAAAGTCCCTTCCAATCAATATGCTACTGTTTTCGTTCTTTCTCTCCACCCATTCATTCAACTCTTCCAACTTCCTTTCCAAATATCCCCTCTAACATATACTCTTATCACACTCAATTTCCTACCCTTCACTTTTAACGCTACTCCCATTAAACCCTCCGTCTTTTTTATCTTCACTTCCTCTACCACCAATCCCTTTCTTATTTCTAATAGCATCCCTCCCATTGCCCTCCTCTTCTTATTCTTCTTCTCCGTTAACTGCACTTCCCATCTAAATCCTTTCGGTAAGCATCCCCTCGATCTATCCCATTCTTTTTTATCCAATCAAGTTTCACTCATCACCACCATATCCCATTTCTCCACTTCTCTCCAAAAGTCTCTTCCCTTATTCCTTATCCCCGCCACGTTCCAAAAAACTACATTCCATCCTTTTCTCGCCCCTTTACCCCTTCCCCCTTTTTTAAGTTTCCATCCTCTAGCATCTCTTCCCCCTCATCCCACCTCCACCATTTCTCATCTATTCTTATTTTCCCATATCCAAACCTTCCTTCCCTTCTTCTCCTCCTCCCTTGCTACCCTTTCTAAACTCCATCTCATTCTCCTTTCCTTCCACGTCTAATCCTCCAAAATTCTTTCTTTTCTACCCTTCAAAAGTTTCTTTTTATTCCAAACCTCTCTTCTTTGGTCCTCGTTTTTCAACCTAACTACCATCATTTCTCTTTCTCCTTCTACACTTCCCCCTATCTTTCTCACTTCTTCTATCTCCGCCTTGATTCCAATACTACCAAACAACTCCGCCACCCTTCTCCTCTCTTCCTTTATCTCCACTCCTTTAATCAGTACGTTTTTCCTTTTCTCCTCCCTTTTTCTCCTTTTCATTCTATTTTCCAACTTTTTTATCTTATTCCCTATTCATTTACTCTCCTACTAACCGCCCTACTCCCTTCCCCCTTCCTGACATCACGATTTTCTGTATTTTCTATTTTTCCCTCTAACTTTTCAATACAATTTTTCAGCTCTTTTCTTTTTTCCTTCCATCTCTTTTCGTTTTCCCTAAACTCATTTCTTACTTTTTCTATCTCCTCACTTACTCTTACCCCTTGCTCCCTGATTCACTCCTTTACTTCCTCTTTCATCTTTTTAATCTCTTTCCTCCACCCCTCTTTAATCTCCTCTTTCATATTTCTAATTTCTTCCCTCAAGCCCTTCATGTCTCTCATTTCATTCATTATCTCCTCAATTTCCAATTTCCAGCATTTCATCAACTGCTGTAACTCCCCTCTATCCATCTTAACTCCGCATCTTTTATTACTCCCGCTTTTTTCCTACTTCTTAACAACTCCTCATCCACTTTCTTCAACATTGGCTTACGAAGTAGCCAACACCAGCTATGAATGATATGGAGAATGACTTTGAGGACCTTAAAATTTGCCACGTAAATTGCTAATCGCTCTTCACACATCTGGATGAGTTTCGTCACTACTTCTGCAGTGCTGACTTTCACATCATCTGTATGTCGGAGACGTGGCTTCGGCCTGCTATTACCGATGCTATGATCAGACTGCCTGGATATTTTCTCTTTAGGTGCGATAGAGTTGGAAGATCTGGAGGTGGAGTGGCATTTTATTTGGCGGATCATTTTCGCGCCTCCATTCTTTGTTGCTCTGATGGGTCTGTTACGGATAGACCAGAATTTATTGTGGAGATCATATTCAACGATAGATCTAAACTCTTGCTAGCAGTGGCATATCAACCTCCGAACACAGGTTATCTGCACAAGTTTTTCTAGTCATTTTTGGATTTCCAGGTAGGCTATAGGCACTCAATCATCCTAGAAGACTTCAATGCTGACATGAATCAAAACACCTTTAATAGCCAGCAGTTTAGTTTCTTCATCTTTGAGTCGAGCTTATATTTGGTGCCGTTCATGTTCACTCATCACCTGAGAAACTCCAGCACTCTGTTAGATCTGTGCATTATCGATGACAGGGATAAGCTAAAAAAATTTGGTCAGCGTAGAGTAACATTTCTATCAGCACATGATCTTATTTTTATAAGGTACGGGATTAAACTGCAGCGTCGTCATGGGAAGCTTACAGTTTGCAGGGATGGAGTGGCTTTGACGCAGCATTCTTATAGTATGATATTGGTAACATCGACTGGACTGACGTGTCGGTCTCGGATAATATGGATGAAAAGATTGATATTTTTTGTACTAAATTACTCAACATATTTAAAGCGCATGTACCTTTGAAACGACGATACTTCAGGAATTTGTCTGCCCCGTGGTTGACAGATGGGATCCGTATGGTGATGCGCGATAGAGATCTGGCCAAAAGAACGTGGCGCAGGCATAAAAATAACGTATATTATGATAAAAAATATTGCGCAACAGGGCGCAAAATCTTGTGCGTTCTGCAAAGCGCGAGTATTATGTCAACATCTTCAATCGGGAAGGCAAGGCATCTGAGGTCTGGGGCAGGTTGAGACATTTAAGTCTTATTAAGGCCAAGGATACTGAAGGGCGTCTTTCGCACTCTGTTGAAGAACTTAATGCATTCTTTGGACATAATACGGAACATGTTGATTATATGGAGGATGGCTCTCTGAGGGATATGCTTGAGCGGGATTTTGATGACAGGAGCTTCCACTGAAATTATGTAGTGCTGCGGGATATCGTGAGAGTGATTTCTAGGGCCACAAATCAAATGCGGTGGGTGGGGATGGCATCTCCTTGAGATTGTTGAAACTGACAATCCATTGTACACTGCCTATTTTGGAGCATCTATTCAATTTCTCCTTGATGAATGGTGTGTTCCCTGTGAAGTGGAAATCGGCTCTTATCTGTCCGACCTAAAGTTAGGAATCCTACATTGGTGGAACATTATCGACCAATATCTGTACTTCCTACTTTGTCGAAGGCCTTGGCGCGACTATTTTGCACGCAGATTTGTGTCTATCTTGAGGATTCTGGCTTATACGATGCATGTTAGTCTGCCTATTGGAACAACCACTCTACGCAATCTTGTCTGATTAAGATGCTGGACGAGGTGAGACATGTGGCTGACCATAGGATGGTCACTGTGTCTGTTTTCTTCGATTTTACGAAGGCTTTTGATAGAGTGGATCATTTTTTGCTAATCGAGAAATTGAAGAATTTAAACTTTTCTGAGAGTGTCATGCGTTAGATACACTATTATTTGACTGAGCGGACTCAGGCAGTTAAAGATTGCATAGAGGGTACAAGCTCGTCTCCATCTCCCATCAGGGTTGGAGTGCCGCAAGACTCTGTGTTGGGACCCTTGCTTTTCACTCTATATATAGCTGATTTTGTGGTCAAGCACTGCAAGTATTATACAATTTTTATGCTGACGATCTTCAAGCCTACATCCATTGTGAACCAAAAGATTTATCTGACACCATCCGGAAGGTCAACGAGGACATTAATGCTATTCTTGGCTGGTCTAATATTAACAGACTCATCTTAAACTCAGATAAGACTCAGGCTATAATTATGGGAACATCGAGATTTGTCAAAGCCATTGATCTGAATACACTTCCTGAGATAAGAGTGGATGGGTCCATGATTCAATATTCTACATCTGTTAAATATCTTGGTGTCACTATCATGAATACTTTATCTTGGAAGAAGCAGGTTACTAATATAACAAACAAAATCCATTCCGCTCTATATCAATTAAAACTTTGCAGGTATCTATTGCCGGAAACTCTCAAATCTAAGCTCGTCATTTTCACTGATCTATCCACATTGATTATTGGTGTGCAGCTGATACGGACATGACAACCGAACAAAATCTGAGACTTCATGAAGCAGTGAATGCTTGCGTCAGATTTATCTGTAACGTAAAGGATTGATGAGCACATTACATCTTATTATATAAAGCTACGTTGGCTGAAGGTTGATGCTGAAAGAGCTTACTTTGTTAGATGCTTACTATAAGATATTATATAAGATATTAGAAACTAAACAACCTTCCACACTCCAATTTCAACTATAAGATTGCAATATCGGACCATGCCACTAGGGCTCCGAGGGATATGCTATTTCTGCCACAATGTAGAACTGAATTATATAAACGGTCTTTTAGACTCACATCGGCTAGGTTTTGAAATGGTCTCCCTTAGTCTATTTGGAGTGCGACAACATTGGCGGATTTTAAACAAAAGTTATATTCGCAGTTGCTTGTCTGTGCTTCTTCATGATTGGGATATAAATAGGGATGTTTCTTGAACGCTTAGTATACTATTACATCTCTCTCTGACATGCCTTAAGGCCATTGCACGTTAAAAAATTTTAGTCGTAATCGTAAAGCCGTCAGTAAATCAACCAATTACAGTTCAAATATTCTTATTATGTTTAGAATGTTTGATTGTGATTGGTCAATTTTTTTACGGCCTTATGATTACGACTAAAATTTTTTAACGTGCAATGGCCTTTAAGATTGTAAATCATAAACCACATTTACACATAAGTACTTTTTTTACATGTTTAAGAACATTGCGCACACATTATTACTTTAAATGTATTTTTACTTTTTTATGTATTAGTATTTATGGCGCTTGAGGGGATTTTGTCCCAGAGCGCTTTATAAATAAAGCTTTCTTTCTTTCTTTCTCTCTCCCTCTTCCTTTCCTTCTCTCTCTCTCTCTCTCTCTCTCTCTCTCTTTGTAAACAATAATTATTTCTTTAACAATACTTTAAGCTCAATTATATTTTGTCCGATTTATTGTTTGATTTTTCGACGATATAAATATGATTTGGATTGAAAACGCACAATAAAATAATCGAACCGCAGGTAATTAACTAAATAATTAATATAACAATAAGCTCCATGATATATCAATCATTTATTAAATAAATGATCTATACTTTAAAATACTTGTATAATTTAATATTCCGCTTGTGTATGTATGTCATAGTACGCAAAATATTCTCGACTGCAAATTATCAATAATAAAATATTCGGTCTTAGCGACGTAAACATTAGCGCCTTATTGTTAATCTATTACGACTTACGGTCTTGTAATCATTTATACATCGACTCTTAAGTAGTAAAGTAGTGAGGCGAGACATATTCCGTCAAATTCCTTTTTTAAATGCGATCGTGACACGTATTAAAATATAATTTGCTATGAGTATTATAATTAAAGATTAATTAACTTTCAAAAATAAGAAATAAAAAATAATAATTTAACAATAGAGATAGCATTGTTCTTACGAATGGCGCATGATTCTGACATCGTGTAAACATCAAACAAATCTTGTTTTTCGTTTTCTTTTTTACGATATAATAAAGTATATGTTTCGTAATTGTTCCGCGATCACGAGTGTCAATGTAAAATATGCAATTGTCGCATATTCGACTAATCGTAATTAACTGCATTTTTTCGAGTAAATGTGAAAATAATAAGAGATGAACAAAAAAAGGAAAAGAGATCCTAGAAAGCATCCGACAATGGATGGAGCAGAGATATGTGTGATAAATAATTTCTATTTACTATCTATATTAATTTTTAAAATATATAAATTACACAGTTTTTTCTTCGTTTCTTTAATGTATGAGATTCAATTTAAATATTATAATTTAACGCATATATCGTTTATTTTTTAAAAACATCTACATCGCATCTCTTTTAATCAAGAGAAAAGAGGGATGCGATATAGATAATTTATTCTCAAATATAATCTCACGTTATATGTATATAATTTTATTATATATATATATATATATATATATATATATATATATCATATTACAAAATTATATACGTATAATATCCTCCTAGGATGTAACCTTGCCGCGGTAGGACTTAATACCTGGACGATGCTTAAGGACTCTAAGGTCTCTAAAGGTTTACTGAGAAGGGAAAAACCAAGCACCCAACGCCGCCGTTGCTGTCATCGCGCCGAGGATGGCTCGTCATACCGTTGATGTTGTCATCGTGCCGCGGATGACTTATCGCGTCGTTGTGCCGCGGACGGTTTTCGCGTCGCGTCGCGTGTCAACACAACATTGCCACGAGTCGCACAATGGCTCATATGTAGCACGCACGTTAGGACATTAGTGTGTTGCTTCGTTGTTGTCATCGTGTCACGAATAACGATGGATCGCGTAACCGCGTTTTCGCGTCGTCATATTTTTGCATTGGACTTTTATCCCGTTTTCACGATTCGAGGATCATATTTTGTTGCTGGCTAAATGGGATGTCTCTTAGCGTTGCAATCGGTAATATATTAATACCCTATTAATATAATTAATTTTATATGATATTAGGTAATGTTAATACTATATTAATGTTATACATATTATATAAATATTTATGTATTATTAAATTTAATATATTAATAGAGAAGCAACGTTAAAACGCCTCAGTATCGTGACTGAGGTGAATGCCGGTCGCGTAGCAATGCATGATCGTGCATAATATAAATGCAATGATCGCGCGGTTAATCTTGAACTTCGGTTCAAGAATTGGCTGTTGGGGGCACGCTCTGCTTCGACGAACGGTTTGACCCGAATCGGTTAGAGTTCGATGGATTTTGGAATCGTTGTTCCCTTCTCTTGTACCGTCTACCCGTAACTGAGAACGCATTGAGGACAGTTGGCTGTGCTTCATTAGGTTCAATTTTCGTTCGCTAGAGAAACTGATCTCTCATTTTCTAAGTGATCTAAATTGTGAACACTTAGGAAATGGGTATCTTCATTCTCGACCCGTCTCTCACCTCTTATGAGCCGGTTTCAGTCTATGATAGAAACTTGGTGGTTCGTATGAAATCGTTCCTAATGAAGTTCGAATTGGCCCTCGATGAGGACAAGCGCGGACAAAAATTGAGCGTCGATTCCATCGTTCGATTTCGTCTTCTGCCTTTGTTCGCTTAACCTATGCTCGGAATAATCGGTGAATTCCTGACTTGTTGATTTACAGTATGATTCTCGTGTGAAACGGGGTTCGATCGTGTCGAAATTCAAAAGTGCGGAAATGTTCAAAGTATCGCGCGTATAAGTGCGGAAGTATCTTTTAATAAAAATGCGGGAGTGCCATTTAAAGTATCGCGCGTGTGAATCAATCTGAGAGTAGAAGGCGGCCTAGAAGAGGCATCAGAGACAAAACCAAATTTTCACAGTAGAAGCGTGTTTTCGGAAAATTTGGTCGCCATTGAATTGCGCAATCTCGAGGTGAAATTCAATAAACCAATCTATATACGTCGGCATCACGTGTGCATCCTCGATTAATCCAAGGCATGTTTCTACAGGTTTTACCATGATTACATGGTACCATTTTATCGAGAGAAATGTAAGTCATGTACACCGACACCGACAGTCTCATATATCACATAGAGTGTGAAGATGTATATGAGAATATAAAGCACAACGTCGACAAATTCGATACGAGCGATTATACAATGAACAATGCGTACGGTATATCACTCGTGAATAAAAAAGTACCGGGTTTAATGAAAGATGAAAATAATGGAGCTATCATGACCAAATTCGTCGGGCTTAGGGCAAAAATGTACGCGTTGCAAGTAGATGGCAAAAAAGATACGAAACAGGTAAAAGGCGTCAAAAATAACGTCGTCGCGAGAACGATAATATTCGACGATTACACGCGGTGTTTGAACAAAGAGATTGAAATGACGCGTCAGCAGTCTTGTATAAGATCTAAATTACACAAAGTATACACTATTCGCGAGACAAAAATTGCTTTAAGTCCGTATCTTGACGAGCGGTATATCGTATCCGAAATCACCGACACGCTACCGTGGAGACATTACAAAATACCGTTGTAAATAAAAATCATGTATATTTATTGTAAATAAAATTATATTTATTGTAAATAAAATTTATATTTTTTTGTTAAGTTTACATTTATATTTAGAAATAGAATATTTTTACCTAATATTATTTATATAAAATATCTATAATATTATTGTAAATATTTTTATAATATATTATTTTTATGTATCCAAGAGTTGTGTGTTGCATCAAATCCCAATCATTTCACATACGCCTCATCATCCTTTTTGCGTATCACCTTTTCCACGAGATGTACGTCAGAATTAGCAACGCGATGTATCTCGTATTCGTAAAATCCGCCGGCGATGGGATTTCCGCTTGAATCTTCGAGAATATAAGACACGGGATTAGTTTTCTACTTTGACAATTTTAAACACTTCGATGGTCCAATTTGGTGTGTAACCTTTGTCAAAGACTGTCTTGAATTTACTTATGCGTACTGAATTGCCTACTTTAAATCTTGCAGCAGCCGCAATCCTTACATTGCTATATACTGTATTTAAAAGTTTATTGGCGATCGCGGAAGTTACATCGATAGGTTTCATATTGAGTGCAATGTTTTCGCGCATTGTACTCTCCAACGAGCTGTGATAATAACGCGTCGATCCATTTGTAACTTCCATTAAGCGTAAACATTTTCCATATATTGTTTTTTAACGTTCAATTGAATCGTTTCACGACTGAGGCTTTCATAACAGAACACGTCGAATAATGATTAATATTGTTTCTTCATAACTTTTTGCACATTTGTATTGTGAAAAATTCTTTTCTTCTGTCGGTTTAAAAATTTTTCGGACATTTTCCATCATCTCAAATTATCTTTGCAATTGTTTCCGACATTTTGTTTACACTCTTACTCTTGAGCGGTACAGCCCACGCATAATTGCTCAGCACATCGATAACTGTGAGTATATAATTGTAGCCTTTATTGAATCGTGCATATGAACGCATTTCGACTACGTCGGCCTGCCATAGATCATCATATCCGCTTACTATGACACGTTTTCATGGAAAAATTTTTCTAGCAGGAGCATGCAATTCTTCCACGAGTAGCTGTTTTTCAAAGGTCTTCCGTGACATATTTGATCGAAGCATAATTCGTAATAATACTGATTTCACTACTTATAGTTATTTATGTATCTTTCATCGAATCAGATGTAATCTGCGCGCGTGCTGCATACCGAAGCATTTTCTACATCTCATCCACCACTACTCGTAGTGGTATTTCTGCATATTCGTCTCAAGCATGATTATGTTTCTCTTAAATTCTTACTGGCGATCTTCCAAAAATTTGATACTCATTTCCACGTATTGTTTATTTACGGCATCAGTATCATCTTCAGGTTGCGCTACGCGTCGTATCTTGCTCGACCTAGCGTCAAAGCCGGAGGCTATCTGACACAATGTTATCGCGCACGTAATTTCTTAGTAATGCATTCCATTGATAATATGAATTGTTCGATGTTCCTATCAATAATCCAAATTTATTAATCGACATTTCGATATCAACTATAACGACAGACTGACTCGTTTCACCGATACATTGTTTAATTTATAATAAGACCAGCTTCGAAGTTTTTCGATAATTAACAATATTTTATTGTCGTGAGCATTGTTGTTAGCTTGACGTGAAGCTTTCAGTAATAGCAGACAATCTATCAATTCGTTGGGATCATTCCAATGCACGTAAGCGATTTTATTATCGTTTAGTGTCATAACACTATATTTATATCTCTTCCAACCTTTTTCCCAGAGATTAATGGCGAAATTATAAATTTATATTTGTATCCCTTGTTACCTAATACTGGCATATACTTATTACCATCACGTTTATGCGCATTTATCGCCAATAATATACTTTTGTATTTATACATATCAGCTTCAGTGTACATGGCATTGTCGGGCATTCTCATAAAAATCAACTCGTAGAGACCTGGTGTTCCCACATATGTTATTCTGCCGATAATTATATTGTCATCTTTATCCACATAGGAAAATTTATTACCAATTACCATTCCTTCATTGCAAAATTTAACAACTGTATACATAATCCATTTTAGTATTTTTATCTTGACTCAAAATAGCTCCCACATATTTTTGCCCAAGTGGACCAAAGTGATCGCACAATGTAATTTGATCCTCGGACGTTTGTAATAAATGTTGAACCGATGTCACAAGTTTCAGGTGTGATTTCGAAAATTGCATCTGCAGATGGAGACGGTTTTCGTGCAATATTTGACTTGGTTGGACTACATCTTTTATCGGAGTAGACGTAACAACATTCGATAATTGTTTCATTCGCTTACGCTTCGATTGAATCGGAGTACATGTTATTAGCAAATCGTTCAATGATATATTAGATTGGCAACTAAGTTTCCGCCGTTTTTTAAAATTTTTTAAAAGTTTATTTTTTACATAAAAATTAACAACTAATTAATCAATAATGTATTCTCCCTTGTTGTTTACAACTTCTTCCCAACGTTCAACAAGATCATCGAACTCAACTGGACGGCCAGAACGAGGTGCGTCTTTGAGGTCAAAATTTCCATTTTTAAACTTGGCATACCAATCACGAGCGATTCTTTCAGCTAAAGCACCCTCTCCATACACAGCACAAATGTCGAAAGAAGCTTTTGCGACCTTAGAACCTTGATTAAAAGCAAAAAGAAGGAGGTGTCAAAAATGCTCATTTTCTCAACTTGACATTCCATTTTAATGTTCTGAAAATTAACATAAATTAACTCGAACAAAAAAAAAAGAAAATATAGATTCCGGTAGAACAAAACATCCTCTTTCGAATGATTTAAAACATTATGCCAAAAACATTTAATGACATGCGGAATGTTAAAATTTAAAAAAACGGCGGGAACTTAGTTGCCAACCTAATATTTGATCGTGTTCGCTTTGTTCCATACTTTGACTCTTTTTTCTCATACTTTTCTTTGGACATACTCATTGACTCAATTTTCGCTTCATTAGATTCTACAATATATTAATTGTATTTTCGACAAGCTGTTTTAGAGGTTTGGTAATTGGTTTAAAGTGTCTCTCCAATACGATGTCTTCCTCCAGTTTTCAAAAAACGAGATTTTTTGCGGATTGATTTGCTCGTTTTTGCAATTTCTTTTGCAATCTTCTCGCGATCGTCACTTGTCATGTTCGGACGAAAATTTTTAGACGTTACTTGATCGATGCGTCACTAGCGACTAACCGCTTTACGGTATTGCAAAATCGTTATATCCTCTTTTATCGGTATCCTCTTTTATACTATTCATTAGTCTGTAAACTGTCTTTGTCAATCACTACAAATCCATACTTGTGTTGCCAACATTTATGACAGAAAACGCGAGAATCATTGTAAGACATGTGAGTATTTACGTGATCTTTGTATATATACTTCAAGTTTGTACCATTTTGTTTAAATAAAATTAATAAATTTACATTGTCGCATATAAGATGCTTGGGTATCTTGGCATACGTTTGACAAAGATAAAAACAGTCGACGCTCGAGTGTCGACCCATTACAAAGTACTCTCTTATCGTATCTTGTTTGTCGCACGTCACGTCATCAAAAATAAAAATAGAATTTGGAAGCGCCTCGTTCGGCGGAAAGACATCGCTATTATTAGAGAATGTAAAATAGTCAATTTCATCGATTGGTGATAGCAAATTTTCCAAGTATTGATATTTCAGCCGTTGAAGTGATTTTGAGTATACGTACACTTTCTCGAAACGTACACCGTGTAGACTTTCTATCAAACTTATCAACACGTTAGTCTTACCGCAGTTCGAAGGACCGCAAATAATATCGCGTATAGTAATCGGCAGCTTGTTTCCATGCTTGGGTATTTCTTTCTCGGACATTAGTCGTGTTTTATCGTCAAAATTTGTCACTTTGATTATCATCGTTTGTCGCATGAACCGCATGTTTGCTCTCGCAAAGTGCAAATTTTGAAAAATGAGCTATGGGGGACCTATTTATAGAGGTGCATCGAGTCGAAACCGCTCAGTATCGAAAATGTTTCTTTACCTGCCGGTTAATAACAATATTTTTGACCTTACCGCCGAGCAGTTACAATTTATTCCCGATTGTTTTATTGCGAGACTTTGGTAGCTACGTGGAACAGTTGTGAAATAAGCTTCCCGAACATATAAAGGCTGATTCGACGATATTGTAGATGACTAAGATATTATAATCAACCGTGGCAGCAAACGCATATAGATGGTCCAGCACCGTTGATAAAAAATTTTGGCGAATGCCAGCAAAAACTATAAGAGGTAGCGGTCTGTTAAATCGTGCGATAAACGCACTTCCTATCGAATAACATATTCCTGACTATCAGTTTTGCAGACCGGGAATTCATTTAGAAACACGATTGGCTAGAGGCGATCGAGAAGCCTTCACGTGTGCACAGTACAATTGGACATGTTGCAATTGCACACTGTGTTATTAGACACATAAAATTGCGCACCGTTCGATTGAACACATTTCATTTGCACACAGTTTGTTTGGACACATTTTATTTGCGCACTGTTCAACTGGACACCGTTGCTTTTGGACACAACACATATTTTTGTATAAATTAAAATACATACACATGTAAATATGTATAATTTTGAATTTATTGACATTTATTATTAATTTCATTTGGTTAATAAACGTTTCTTATAGTTCGTTTACACACAGTTCTTTTGCGCACAGTTCTTTTGCGCACATTTCTTTGCGCACATATCTTTTACGCACATATTTTTTGCGTACATATCTTTTGCGCACATTTCTTTTACTCACAATTCTTAAGCACATTTCTTTTGCGCACATATTTTTTGCGCACATTTCTTTTGCGCACATATCTTTTATGCACATATTTTTTGCGTACATATCTTTTGCGCACATTTCTTTTACTCATATTTCTTAAGCACGCACACACACACAAACAGGGGCCTTCGACCTTTCCGCACCCACCCGCCGGTAGGGTGGGCCTCGCTTTACAACTTACAAAGTACATGCTACAGTGTCCGATCGGACCCGAAATGTGCGCAAAAGAACTGTGCGCAAGAGAAATGTACGCAAAAAAACTGTATGTAAACGAACTGTAACAAATATTTATTTACCAAATGGAGTTAATAATAAATGTCAAAAAATTTCAAAATTATACATGTATACATGCGTGTGTATGTATTTTAATTTATACAAAAACATGTGTTGTGTCCAAAAACAACGTGTCCAATAAATGAATGGTGCGCAAATGAAATGTGTCCAAACGAATTGTGCGCAATTGAAATGTATCCAACGGTGAACAACTTTATGTGTCTAACATCACAGTGCGCAATTGCAACGTGTCCAATTGTGCGCAAGTAAGCCGCTCCCGAGGCGATCAAGATATCAATCCATTGAATGCCACGTATCGCGATCACAATATAGCTTATTCTCGAAGCAACGACCTCGACGAACGACACGTTGCGGATAATATACTTGCTAAGAAAGCGCGAACGCGTATTACCGCGAGAGATTCGACTCTTGGCGAAAGAGCAGCCGCTACGACTGTTTGGGCGGCTATGAAAGCAAAAATAAAATTCGGTGGGAATGAAAACAAAAAAATCATCGATGAAGAAAGACTGTGAAAAAACAAATACTTCCTGTAGCGAAGCGCGGTGGTATCTTGCAAATTTTACCATTATTGGGAGTTCTTGGTTCTTTGGTTGGCGGAGCAGCTGGAATCGCAAAGGCGGTAAATGATAGCAAGGCGGCGCAACGTCAGCTCGAAGAAATGTAACGTCATAATTGCGCTATGGAAGGTCACGGACTTTATCTCGCTCCATACAAGCGTGAACGAGAGTTCTTAACAACAATTAAGAAAAAAAAAAAACATCAAAAATAATGTGAAAATGCCAGCCGGTGTAACAACCAATGTACAATTGCTGCAACTTGCAAGACGTATGCGTATACCGTTCTTTAGACGCGTTTTCATGCGTAATAATTTACCGATAAACGATGTACGACGAAACGAGAGCGGTATTGTCAATTTGAATGACGTCGATGGTCCCGATACTCATTGGGTAGCGTACGCAAAGAAGGGGAATTGCGCTATATATTTCGATAGTTTTGGAAATTTTCGACCGCCCTAGAAATAGTGCGATATTTTAGATAGAATGTGGCGAATATAGAATACAATCATACGTTCTATCAAAATTATAATCAAAGTATTTGTGGACAATTGTGTCTACGATTTCATCAAACAATAAATTTGAATTTAAAGCCTAGCAATTCACCGCCGTGGCTCAGTATTCGTCCGACATGTCACTGACACTTACATTGACTGGCAAAAGTAGCGTTCTTGCTGTAAGCTATTTTCCGGCTATAGATTTAAACGATGATGAATATGAACTTAGTTTAACGGACTTTGAAACTTATTATACGATACTAAACGTGAATTCTTGGAATAATAAATTTTACTTTGATAACGATGACAAAGAAATTACGATTCCCAAAGGATTATACGAATTACACGCTATAAATGAATATCTCCTATGTGAAATTTTACAATATCGACGCATGTTGGTTTCAACAATATTATTATTAATGATGTAAATATTTTGCAGAATAAAAATGATATCAAAGTACATGGTGAATATCCAATCATGCTTCGCGCTAATCATAATACGCTAAAGAGCAAAATCAAATGTATGTATAGAATTAACTTTAACAAACCCAACAACGTTGGATCGCTACTGGGATTCTCTAACCATATACTGCAGCCGAGACAGTGGCACCGATCGGACATAACAATTAATATCATCAACGTAAACATTATCCGCATAGAGTGTAACGTGGCCGCGGGCGCGTACAGCAACAACAAATGCGTACACAAATTTTACACGATACATAAATTTTCACCGAGCTTGCCACCAGGATATAAGATATCGGAAACACCAGTACAGATTATTTATCTACCGATCGTTGCACGGAGCATTACTGATTTAACGATACGTATTGTTGATCAAGAAGGACGATTACTCGATTTTCGAAGAGAGGAAATTACCGTAAGACTGCATATACGGCGACGACAAAAATAATAGCGCGTGATAAATGAAATACTCGTGTTGAACGAAAATACGGAGCAGACAAGGGACAATGCCTTTACAAGGGACAATATTCTTGCGAAAAGGCGAGTGACTGTGGTATTAGATTACAATAATCTGGTATCCGCTAAAAAGAAGCTCAGCGCGTTGAATCGCGAATTTTTAAAATCATTGGAATTTGTTGTACGAAATACTTAATAACAAAATGATTAACATATTGAATATCGGAAGCGAGCCGATCTTTGACGATCGCATCGTCAAGATTGAATACGTGCAATCCATACGCCAACGCAACGCTTAGATATAATGACGAGATACGGATACCGATACAACATCAAGATTTGTACACGTTATTATGTGAAAGTTTTCTATATGTTAAGGGAAAGTTAACCATACGTAAAATAGATGAAGGGGCAAGGGTGGTAATGGAAAACAATTGTGTCGCCTTTATGTTTGATGAACTTCGATATGAACTAGACAGTGTAGAAATTGATCGCAACAGAAACATTGGAATAACTTCAACGACTAAAAACTATGTCTCTCTAACAACCAAGAGAGGCAAAATTTTGGAAAATGCAGCGTGGAATTTGTCACATAATGCTGTCGGAGCTAACTTTAACTTTTGCGTATTGCTAAACATACTATTAGGATTTTGCAAAGATTATAAGCAAATTGTTATTAATGCGCGTCATGAATTAATTCTTATACGTTCGCGCAGCGATAACAATTGCATATTTTGACCGGCTTCGACGGAAGCTGAGATTGAATTATTCAAAATACAATGGCGTATGCCCCATGTAATATTGAACGAGGTCAATAAATTATCCTTGTTACGAGTGTTGGAAAGTGGCAGATACTTGAAGATGAGTTTTCGCTCATGGGATTTATACGAATTTCCTTTGCTGCATAACACAACTAAGCATTCGTGGACCATAAAAGCCGCCTTACAGCTGGAGAAGACGTGATCTTTGCGCTGCAGACTGGTAGAAAAAATGCTGTGTCAAAAGATATTACCATATTCGATGACTGCAAATTGACCAACGTTAAACTCTATCTAAACTCGAAATTTTATTCCTACGATGATTTAAATTTGGATTTTAATAAAAATAGTTTTGCCCTCTTGTTCGATATGTACTCGCGTTTTCTCAAATCTTATTATGGATGCAATGTTGATGATGTGTTATTATCCGCCATAAAATTTCTACATTACGGTCCTCTCGCGGTTATTGATTGCTCGCGACAAAACGAGTCTGTTAAAAATTCCATCGTGAACGTGAGAATAGAGTTTGAGTGCAAAGAAGATATACCACCAAACACTACAGTCTATTGTCTCATCCTGCACGATCGCGTTGTTGAATATTGCCCATTAACCAATGTGGCCCGTAAAAATATCTAGATCAGCAAATATTCCCTTCACAGTTAAAATATATAAAGATTGAGATTCTTGCCAATCGATAGCAGTTGTACATCATTCTTGCAATCGTACAGTAATATTTTTATCATGATTTTGCCGACGTTTGTGGATCTGCAAGGATTTATTATCAGAAGAAACATTATCATGAAGGAAATAGCGATACTGAGAAATGAATGTTTTCTCACACTACATTTTTGCAAGTCTCTTACCATAGCTTACGAAACCTGAAAGATCTCAAGCTTCATGGCTAATTGGACATCATAGACTTCAATGAAAAAATGGAAACGTTCCATACAGTCTGACTAAACGTTTAATTACGATGGCTGTGATGGGTGCAACAAAAGAGAAAGATTCCTCAATTGTATATGTCAAAAAACGCGAGAAACGAGAATGGTTGGCCGATATACTTGGCGATAATGCGAGAAACGATGTTATTATTGAGACTTTGGATGCTGATTATGAAGATACCGCTTCATTAAATAAATTAAATGTTATCAATACTATGCGTTGTGAAAAACATTTAAAGAATTGTGCTTTACAAAATGTATTTAAAATATTCAATTGGTGGATGAAACATCATAAAGATTCACCTAAACATCATTTAGAATAAACTATTTGTTAAAATATATTCTCTCTTTTATTCTCTCCTTTTCCTTTTTCTTATCTCAGTATGCAAGTATTAAATTTCAGTATGTGACAACAGCGTCAGCTGTACCAGAATATAAATGTTACATTTCATGGGTGTAGAATTTAAATATTTATTTTAATGTTGTATAAATAATTTATCGTTTGATTATCCTTGTATATAGTTGATTGTGGATTATTAGTCATTCAATAGCTATTTAAAGTGGTTCGATAGTCGTTTAAAGTGGTTCGATAGTGACTTGATAGTTCAATAGTCGTTCAAAGTGGTTTGATAGTGGTTTAAAGTGGTTCAACGTAGTTCAATAGTCGTTCGATAGTAGTTTGATAGTTGTTTGATAGTCGTTCAATGTAGTTCGATAGTGGTTCGATAGTCGTAAAAAGTGGTTCAATAATCGTTCAAAGTGGTTCGCTATTCGTTCGATAGCTGTTCAAAGCTATTTGATAGTCATTCAAAGATGTTTCATAGTGCTTTACATTTATAATATAATATATTATTTAAAGAATTTTAACTGTAGAAAATTGACTGTGGAAACATGCTAGCTTTCGTTTCATTATCGCGTGTAGAAGGTAAGGTCTTTGTAATACATCCACTCTAAAAATGTTTTAATCAAGACCGTGTCTATCCTATTGTGTCCGTCACAAAGTGTTCGACTGTCATAACGTTTAATGTGTTAAAATGTTTTGCCACAATATGGTAAGTAGTATCCAGTATTTTCGTATGTGACATTATGTGTAATATGTGTATTTATGTGTATTTATTAATTAATAATATATTTTAGTTTGTGCAAATTGATGTCATCCACCGCCAATACATGCGGTGGTGGCAAGGAAGTATACGGTGGTTGCATGCGCATTTGTGGGGCGACACTTGCGAAGCCCGCGAATGTGCACGCGATCATCCGTATCAATTTGCGGACATATTTTATTTGAGACCGCTTTTTGGCCTGGAGCCGTATGAAGAAAAGGAAAATTGGGAGGAGGAGGAAGAGGAAAATTGGGAGAATGAGGATGAAAATTGGGAAGAGGAGAATGAAAATTGGGAAGAAGAATGAGAGGAAGATTAGAAGAAAAAGCTTGTTGCTCCAGGAAGATAATGTAAGCATTTATTTAAAATAAATTAATATTATTATTATTTAACTAATAAAATCTGTTTTTATCTGTTTCAGATGGCGCTTATCATTTATATAGTATTTTTATATTTTACGGAAGCGTCCCGTTTGACCACATTAATATTGACCATGATCCCGATTGACCACGTTGCAAATAGCCACGATGATATTAACCACGTTGCAATTAAACACGATTCCGATTGAACACGGTCCCGATTGACCACGGTCCCGATTGACCACGTTAATATTAACTAAGTTAATATTGACCATGGTTCCGATTGACCACGGTCCCGATTGACTACCGTCCCTTTTGACTACCGTCCCGATTGACCACGGTTCCGATTGACCACTGTCCCGATTGACCACGTTGATATTGACCAAGTTACAATTGAACATGGTCCCAATTGACCACGTTACAATTGACCATGGTCCCGATTGATCAAGCTGCAATTGACCACGGTCCCTATTGACCACGTTGTAATAAAGCGAGGTCCACCCAACCTACCGACGGGATGAATGCGGAAGGGAGGCCAAAGGCTTCTTTTGCACCCCCCCCCCCCGTGTGTTTGTGTGTGTGTGTGTGCGCGCGCGCTCGTGTTTCCTGTCCATACACGGTCTGTGATCGATATTAACGTGGTCAACCGGGACCGTGGTCAATATCAACGTGGTCAATCGGGACCGTGGTCAATGGGGACCGTGATCAATGGGGACCGTGGTCAATCGGAACGGTGGTCAATCGGGATCGTGTTTAATTGCAACGTGGTCAATATCAACGTAGCTATTTGCAATGTAGTCAAACGGGACCGTGGTCAATATTAACGTGGTCAAACGGGTGCCACTCATATTTTACACACACGCACACACACATTTTATATTATACACATATTTTATTTTAAATAAATATTTTTATTATTAAAATTTAAAATGTGTCAATTATTTCTGCGCTTTCTTTCCTTTTAACTTATCTTATAACCGTGTGCTATCTCTCTTTCCCACGCCAATGGAGGCTATCCTTTTCCTAAACTACTCACACTATCCCTTTCCCACGTCCATGCAACGCCTCACGCTATCTCCCTCATACCTACCGTCGTACGAACGTCGTATCTCGCGTGCATGCCTCGCGCTATCCCTCTCCCACACATTGAGAATCTCATTAGCGCTATCCTTTTCTCACGTGCAAGCAATCCCATGTGCGCGCTATCTCTCTCTTCCTCGCCGATCCTTCGCCAACCAGTCGCGCCGCAGATCCCTCTCTTCCCCGCGGACTCCGCACCAGCCGATCGCGCCGCAGTCCCCCTCTACACCGCGGACCTTTCGCTACCGCAAATTCCCCTGCGTGGCGTCATATCCCGCGTGACGTCATATCCCCACCCCGCCTGACGTAATACAACCCGCGCCATATCCCCGACCCCGCGTGACGTCATACTCCCACGCCATACACCCCCTCGTGACGTCATACCCCAAGCGTGCAATTTCTCCTCGCCCCCCCCTCAGAAGACCGTGGTTTGAACCCGCATAGCTCTACTACTTGAATGTTTCATGAAAATTCACTTTTTTTCGTTGCTGGTATCCTCTTGTAACTATTCTGACCTTGTAACGATCCGTTGTTCTATCCGCTTTGGTCTTAATTTTGAAGACTCATTTATTAGACAGGACCCGTTATCCATGTAGGCAGCAGAGATGCCAGTTTTGCGTTTTGTGCCCGCTGCCTAAGTGGATGGAGGGGATACACACACACAAGTGTGAATCGTGTATATGTAATGCGCAAAGCGTTCTGCGCATTACATTGTTGTGCCCTTTGGAAAGGCACGGGCAATTTTGGAATCGTTAGCCGATTGAGAACTAGGAAGTTCAAGAATGGTCAGGATGTCCAGCTGGTTTGTTATAATGAATGTAGCCTCCCCTTAGTTATTTTATACAAAAGCATATATTTTCACTGTTCACTATACAATAACTATTTAAGATTGAATAAAGATTAACGTTAATAATTGCCTGATATAAATTAATAGTAATGACTGCCCGCCGCGTATTCGCGGTGGTGTCTTTTATGGCTTTCTGTTTGGTTGATTTTTGGGAGAGGATCTCTTAGCGACATGACCATATATGATTGTGTCGAATTGTTAGGCCAAAATGCAAGTTAAGATCGTTCGATCGAAATTCCTTGCATTTCCGGTGGTTCGATTCTTTCGCAATCGCTTAGCCTCGGCTCGCTTCGTCCTTTCATACAGCGTTTCATACAGCGCTGGTAACATTATACGTCTTTCGCAATATCTCGCTAACCCGTGTTAAGAAATATTTCTTTAAGCTATTTAATATTAATAATAATTCGATTATAGCTATTTGGGCTATAACAACATGTACACGGTTCACGCTTGTGTATATCCCCTCCATCCACTTAGGCAGCGGGCACAAATCGCAAAACTGGCATCTCTGGTGGGCAGGTCATTAAGCTCCAGGTTTTATTTTTCCTGCGTCTCCATTTCTTTGTTCATGGCCTTTTTCCACATGTTTGCACTTGGCCCTTGAACTTTCCTGTAACCTAAAGGTTCATCTCCTTCTACAATACATAAATAATTATTTAAAAAACTCGCTACATTAATGTATCTAGCAGGAAGTTTTAGGTTTGATCTATCTCGCAACATCCGTTCTGTTGCTTGCTGTCTAGATTCTTGTCTTTCTCTTGATTCGTGTAGGTTTTCTGCTTGTTTTTCAGAAGTGTCAGAGCTGATTAATATTTTTTCGAATTTATAGAAGTTGCTGGATTCGTTACCTTCTCCCTCTTCTTCTTTTTCAGTTTGATTTTCTTTCGTTTCTTCTGAGTTTTCTTTATTTTCACTTTTCTCTGATTTTTCTAAAGTCTCTTCGTATACATTGATCCAGTATACATTGAAGTTCCAGTTTTTCCTTTATTTTCCTTTTTCTCTTGGCTTTCATACTTTTCTGATTCCTTTTCAAATACAACATCTCGCTGTATACTATTGTGTACTGTCTACTTTATTTTGACTTGGGTAGCAAATTTTGTACCCTTTCGTTTCGTCTCCATATTCTACATATATGCCCTCGGTTGCTTTCAAATCCCATTTCAATCTTTTTTGTTTAGGAATATGTACATATACTTTTATGCGGAATACCTTGAGATGTCTTATTCTCGCCTCCTTTTTATGCCACATTCATACGGAGATTTGTTATTTACTTCCTGTTTTCTAACTCAATTTACATATGCTGCTGTATTAACAACTTCTGTTCACAGTTTCTTGGGTACTTCTTTTGTCAGCATTATTAAGCTGGCGGCTTCTACCAGAGTTCTATTTTCTCTCTCAGCTCGGCCATTTTGTTCAGGAGTATAGGCAACTGTCCGTTCGTGACGAATTCCTAGTCTTTCGGTCTCTTCCTTCATCTTCCTGTTGATGAATTTTAATCCGTTATCTGTTCTTAATGTCCGCAGCTTTCCTCCTGTTTCTGTTTCTAGACTTATTCTGAAGATCTTATTTTCTGAAGATTCTGGAACTTCTGATTTATTTTTCAAAAAATATACCTTTCTGTACTTGGACTAATAATCCTTGAAAAGAAAAAGATACCTTGAATTTCCAATCAATGTTTCCTCCAAGGGGCCACACAGATCTGCATGTATTAACTCCCCTACTTTTGTTGTCCTGCTTTTGCTTGTCGAAAATTTTAATCTGTGCATTTTTCCTGTTATGCATGCTTTACATGAAAATTTACTTACTTGATTTGTTGCTTTTATTCCTTCATGACTAAGCATTTGTTTCACATCCTTCACATTTAAATGTGCCAGTCGTTTGTGCCATCTTTGCAGTGAATTATTCCCTTTGCTTTTTTCTATGCCTTTTCCATCAGCACTCTCTTTATTTTTAATTTGTAGAGATTTGTTGCCTTCCTCTTCCGACCATGATCGTGCGTTCGCCGGATTGTATTACACAGTGTTTCTTATTTCCTGTTACTGTGTATCCTTGATTTGTTATTGCTCCATATGATACAAGGTTATATTTGACCTTTGAAATAAAGTAAACGTTGAACAAGTGTTTGTTTTCTTTCCAAATCTTACCTATGTAGACTCGTATAAGAATTTTGCCAACTCCGTACGAAAGAAGGTAATTGCAATCTCCTATTTTAAATTTCTTTGGTTTTTCAAATTCTACGTAGTTTACCAGCCATGTTTTGTTCGAGGTCATGTGGGCCGATGCTCCTGAATCTAAATACCACTTTTCTTCATTGATTTCCTCGTTATTACCTTCTTCCTCTTTTATTAGAGCCTCGCTTTCTCTTGATTTGGCTTCTTTTTAGTCGCTTTCCTTTTTTATCTTGTCATTTTTTAGTCTTGCTTCTACACTCTTTTTTCCAGTGTCCTATTTTTTCGCATTTAAAACATTCTCCGGTTCTGCGTTTTGGCTTAATTTGCTCATTAATTTTGCTGCTCTGATTTCTTCGAGCTTTCACTGTTAGAACGCTATCCGTACTTTTGTCTTGCATGGTTATCCTGGCTTACTCGATCATTAGCCTTGATGTCAGATTTGCCAGCGTTCTCTGTTCTTCGCTCAGTGACTCCCATGCGCACGCAAAATGGTTTAAGTATTGAGGTAGCGTTAGCAAAATTTTCGTTGTGACCATACTTTCCGTGACCGGTTCTCCCAGTGCCCTTAATCTATGACTGATGTCTTCTATATTCGCTATATGAGACATGTTGTCATCTTGTGAATCCTTTGTCAGTGCAAATCATTCTGCCTGCAGCATGTGCTTGCTCGTAGCGTTTTTGCCTTTATATACTGACACGAATTTGTCCCACATTTCCTTGGCACTTTCACAGTTTACTAAGTGTAGCAGTGATTGCTAACTTACGTTTAATATTATTAGCTTCTGCAGTGCGGTCCGTTTTTATCCATGTTTTTAAATTCTGTTGATACTCTGATTAAAATTACTGTTATAACTTTTAAAAAACTATTAAAACTTGGCGCCGGAACTATTGAAACTCTCGAAAATAATTTTCAACGATACATTGAAAAATTCGGGACTGAGGTTCTTTAAAGTCAAATAACTATTCAATTATTGATAAAATCGCTTTTGGTGATTAGAATTACCTTCATAATTTTTAACCCTTTGAGTGCTGAATACTCGCGGCCTATGCGATCCGTACGGACGGCGCGCGGCTGGCGCTGGCGATCGCCGGGGACTACTTTTTCGCCTAGTATGGATCTCGTTGACGGTGTATGACACATTATAATATAGTATACAATCCAATTACTATTCCGTTGTCTATTCCACATTAAATGAAAACATTTTTATTTTCAATATATACTGTTTACTCACCTGGTAGAATTTGAATTCCCAGTAATTTAATAATTATAATGTATTTGGATATTCAAAATCAGAAAATTAAACAAATCATAAGGATTATATAATCATGGAAAGGCTTCAAATATATATATTTTAAAATAACATATACATTAAATGTAACATAACATTAAAATAACATTTAATACATAGATATTTAAAGAAAAAACAATA
>JBCEWD010000051.1:3767989-3780037 GCA_039654425.1 Cataglyphis rosenhaueri
TCTCCTTTCTCTCCTTTCTTCCTTTTCCCGTGCACTCCTCATCTTTTTTTATGCCGTCTGCTCTTCTTTTCCTTTATCTTCTCCTCTTCCTCCTTCTGTCTTGCTCAATCCTTTTCCTCTCTTCCTTTCTCATTTGTTCCTAAATTTCCTTTTCTTCCTTCCTTCTTGTTTACCCTTTCCTTCTTCTCTTCCAATTCACCTTTTTCAATCCTTTTCTTTCTGCCCATCACCTCATACCCTTTCTGCTCTTCCTTCTCCTTGTCTTCTTCGTCTCTCTCCTTTTCTGATTCCTGCCTTTCCTTGTTCCTTTTTTCTACTTATCTCTCTTCATCTTTCTATTCCCTTGATACTTGATTTTCCTTCTTTTCACCTCTTTTTCCGCCTCCTTCGTCCCCCTTTTCTCTTCCGCACTCTTTGACTCCCTTATCATTCTCTTCACTTCCTCTCCGCTCTCTTCTTTTCCCATCTCATCTTCTCCTCGCTCTCTTCTTTCGACATCCTGGTTTTCCCTTCCGATTCCCCTCCTTTTTTCGTATCTCTTCTATCTCCTCTCTTTCCTCCTCTGTACTACCTTCGTTTTTTCCTTCTGCCGAATGACTCTGCCTAACTGCTGCTCCTCTCTGCTCATGACTCCCTTGCCCGCGTTCTCTCCTTTGTTTATTCACTGTCCATCTTCTGTATTCTCTCCTCCATCTTTTCATGTCCCTCTTTATTCCTTTCAACTTTCCTATATTTCTCAGTTCTTCCACAAGATCCTCCTTCCACTTTGCCCCTGCTATCTCCTTCTATTCGTCCCTGCTTGTCTCTTTTCCTTCTCTTGTCTCTCTTCGTTTTGCACTTTTCCTTACTTGCCTTTTCTCTCTCTCCTTTATCCTCTCTATCCTTCTGCTGTCCAAAATCTTCCTTCCATCTTATTCCCTTTTTTCGCAGCTAATCTTTTTTTTTATTCCTGCATCTCCTCCCTTCCCGTCTCTCATCTTCCTTCCTATTCCGAAAATCCAGTCTTTTTCCGCAAGCACATGTATAACCTTTCCACACTTTCGCCTCCTGGAAACGGAACTTCTATGTACACTATATATATATATATATATATATATATATATATATATATATACATATGTACTCAATTACTAAAATATAATTTTACATGGCTATTATATATAAATTTATTATTTAAAATTATATTTAAATTTATATGCGCTTACTATTTCAATGTTATTTTGGGAATCTGAAGCTTTAAAAACCTCTTCAACTTCCGCTAATTGGGCTATAGTTTGCAACAGAAATCGATTTTCAGTGTCTTCGAAAGAAAATTTTATTTTTGTATCATCTGTGTTTTTATTAGTTCTTTTAATTAAAATATCTAATAAATACAGTACTTGTCTCATATCGTATTTTACAGTCACTATTTTTCTTGGTAATCTCCTTAAATGATCTACTGTAAATAACATTTATTATTAATAAATACTGATATATATTACTAATGTATAAATATGTAATGTATAAATAACATATAAATGTATTCTATATATGTACATGTAAAGCAATATGTTTAACGCTACTAATTTGTTTTATATGAAATTTATATATATTACATATTATTCTTATCACATTTTATTATGTTATTATATACATTTATTTAGATTTATATATGTATATGTATATATATATATATATATATATATATATATATATATATACAGGATGTCCTAGACCACCTGTACACCCTTCTTCTTTCAAAAAACTAAGTTTTTTGGAGAAAAAGTTTTCAACAAAAATTGTATGGTTTTGAGGGGAACATAAGATAGTGGCATTGATTTGACTTTGGATGGCATCGTTAAAGTCAAGTCAAGGATACCTTTAATTTCTTAAATGAAATTCCCTATTTTTTATTGCATATTCTTATAGCTTATGTCGAGAGCTTTCTAAAATACTAAAGTATTTTTTCATTAAGAATTTTTTTAGTTATTTTGTATCTTAATCTGATGTATTTTGGTGAAAAATATAAAATATAAAATATCTCGAAAATTATTTAGTGTGCAATAATTGTATAGTAATATTTTTATGTGCAGAATAATAAGATGAATCAAATGGTGTACAGAAAATAATTGTTTTTAATAAAAAGTATGCAATTATTTGCAATATTTGCATATATATTTTTATAACAATTATTTATTTTTTCTTTACATCATAACCCCGAAACAAAAAAGATGAAGATTAAAGCGACATACAAATACTTGGCGTGCCCACGTCGCATTATATGTCATATTAATATATTGACAATGATATATTATTGATATTATATTGATATATATTATATTGTATTGATATATATTATATTGATATATTGATATAATATATTAATAATAATAATCTTGCAAATTCTTATTTCATGTCGGGCATGCCAAGTATTTGTATGTCGTTTTAATCTTCATTCTTTTCGTTTCGGGCTTATCTGGTAAAACTTATGATTAATTTCACAATAAGTCGATCAGTTTTGCATAGGGCACTTTTAAATTTGAAATTAGTAATCAATGTAATCAACGTTATTATACTAAGGATTAAATATTTTTTTATGATTTACTTATTTGTAATAAAATCCGCAATATAATAATGCTATTTAATATATTATACAAAATATTTATTTGGGGGAGAAAGAATATAATTTCTTGATAGAAATAAAATGCATTTTAATTTTCTCCAGAAAATCTATAATATTTCTATAATTGCAAAATTGATTTTATGACAAATATTATTTCAAATTACAACTCTTAAACTAAACTTTTTTTTCTACTGAATTAGTTTCTTGGACTTAGTAAATCTGTATGATTTAACATTAGCATAAACACTGTATATAATTTTGATTGACATTATGAAAAAGAAAATCTCACAATTTATGAAACTAAAAAAATAACATAAAAAAGTTGTTCCCTAAAAAATAAAAAATAAAAACTAAATGGGAAATCAATAATTAAGTAACCAAGTAATTAGAAATAATTTAATTTGTAAAGATTTATAACTTCAAATTATATTTGTCATAAAATCAATCTTACATTTATATAGAAATATAGTTTCTCTCAAAAAAATTGAAATGCATTATATTAAAAGATTACACTATTATGTTTCAAATAAATATTTTATATAATATAGAAAATAACACTATTATATTGCGGATTTTATTACAAATAGTAATTTTAAAATTTTATTACAAATAATTGTTATACAAATAGTAAATCAAATATACTAAGTTTTCACTATAAACAATATCTTCAAGTATTATTACTTCATCAGTAATTATTATAAAGCATGAATCCTTTTTCCCAGTTTGTAGAATAACATCATCTATTAAAAATACATTAGAAATACATTTATAGTATTCTCCATGCACAACTTCAGTTTGTGGTGTCTGTCTTTCAGATAATGTAATTTTTGGAGCATTGGTTTCTAATATGATTGATACAGATACATTTCTCTCCAAATCTCTATTAACAACCTGATGTAAAGGCAAATTGAAGTAAGTCCTTAATGGATTTCAGAAAATTTTTATATTTAAATGCACTGAAACATTCTAAATGACCATGTAAGGCACATTCTTTTGTCAAATGAGATAGTGCATAAACATTGTATACTACGAACTTTTTTCCATATATAATAGCAGCATGTGTAATAAATGTGTTTAATAACTGATTTGCATAATCATTCATTGAATGAACTACAGGATTTAATAATATTTATATAGCCGAATATAATGAAAGAAAATGCTTGTTCATTCAACATTTTCATTTAAAAAGTATTTGAAAACTAAAATGCCATCATGCAAGCACAATCCAAAATTCCATTCCTTTGAAAAATTTCAATTCTAATAATCGTGTCTTTCTGTTAAAATCTTGACGTTTATTCCATTTATACCAAGCTGTGATCAACCTTTTAAAAACACCCAAATGTACAAGATGAAGACTATCCAATCGGAATTGTGACACCATTCCAGTATTGATTCTTTCCAATATAGAATGATTTTGGTTGGGGTTGAGGGTTGGGGTTTGTTGTAGAAATAAATAATTAGTTCTTGGATTTTCATCCATATTAATATATGTTACTTTATCTCCAATCCATTCGCCTACAACAGTACATTTCTCACAAGAAGCATAATCACTGACCTATGCAACATTTCAAAAAAGAACGAGCAGGTGCATAAATATAATGCTTTATTTGAAATGGATATCTCCTATTATTAAAAACGTAATCATTATTAAGCAGATCTTCTACTTAATTCACTTACTTTTCAAGATAAGTATTTAAATCTTGAAGATCTGTTTTTCCAAAATAAATGGCAATAATAAAAGGAGCATTTTTATAGACGCGCGAGAGAGCGTGCTGTGGAAAATCAAGCGCGAAGTGAGAGGGACACCGGACGGATACACTCGCGAGTATTGCAACGCGAGTATAGCAACGCGATTATGTTTTGCACGATGCACACTGTGTATTTGTTAATCACGACAAATCTCGAGAATCACACGACTGTGATCGTAATTCGCACGCGGCGGATGAAATCGCAGCGATAAATCGTCTATTTCGGAGTAACTCCGGTGATCACACAACGGCACTGAAATATCATTATAACTTCGCGAAACCAAAATTCTATTATCGCTGGTATAACGTGCACGCGGCGATTGTTCTCAGCGGACTGCGCGGGGCCCGGCCGTCGGCTCACTTTTATTAAGTCATCGCCTTCTCAAAGGATCCGAAGGCTTCCGAAATTTGCTCATTTCCGCCGACCATTTTTATATGACTTGTCACAATTTCAACTTGGATCCTTCGAGAAGGGCGACGGTGTTTGTTGATGCCGCGCGTTTTCGACCGATCGCAAAAACGCCTCGCTGCGATGACGCGGTCACGTGGCATCTCCATGCTGAATTCGAGATGGAATGATAATCTCGAACAAAAGTTTTGTCGATAAACGTTCTATCGTTCTATCTTTAATTATGACCTCCGGGGAGTCAAATCAAGCAAAGATGATTTTTAGCCTCTCCAGGAACTTGCTTGCGGTGATGGACGTCATGATCTTCACTTTTATGAATATATTTTATGAATCGACTATAGTAGTCCTAAAACTAAGAGATGATGCCCATATGGGAGCGGCCTGAAAAAATCCATTGCGATGAACTGCCACGAGTCCTCGGGTAAAGGTCTTTTCATGGGTTCTGGTGCGTCGGCTTGTGCCACTAATTGGCAGCCGTAGCATGACTTAACCCACGACTCCATTTGTTTACCCATCTCCTTCCATCACACCTTAACGCGGAGTCTCTGTTTCATTCCGACAATATCCGGGTGCTTTTCGTGAGCGATCTCCAGCACTCGTTCTTGCAGATTCTTGGGCAACACGATTCTTACTCCACGTAAGATCATGCCATATACAACTCCAAGTTCATCTTACCTTGTATAAATTTTGTTTTTTAGACCAGACCCTCGAAAGTAAACTCTCCTTTAAACGTGTAAGATCTTCATCCAAGTCGATGTCTTTGACAATCTCCTTCATAGACATTGCCTTGGGTATCGCTTCTTCTACTATAGAATGAAATATTCAGTTTCCTCGTCGTCGTTCATAGTGACATCAGCCTTCAACAAGCGGGACAACGCATCTGCAATGTTTGTTTTGCCTGGTCTATAGACTTTGTAGTTAAACGCTTGCATTCTGAGAACCCATCGTTCTACTGTAGCGCTAGGTTTCGATTTTGGGCCAGAGATTACTTCCAACGGTTTGTAATCGGATATAAGCTCAAATTCTTTATCGATTAGATAGATCTGCAGCCTTTCACAAGTCTAGACGATAGCTGAAGCTTCTCTTTCACCTTGCGAATAGCGCTTTTCCATCTCTATCAATATTTTACTAGCGTATCTTATGATTCTCAGTCCATCTTTCTAAAATTGGATGAGTACCGCATCTAGCCCCACTAGGCTGGCATCGGTTATTATTTAAGTCCTGGCAATTACATCGTAGAACCCTAGAACCTCTGGCCGAGCCATGAGTTCTTTTAATTTTTGGAACTTTGCCTGCTGTTGATTGCCCCAGCGAAACATCATATTCTTCCTCGTTAATCTTCGCAATGGTTTGCTAATTGAAGAAAGGTTAAGGATAAATCATGCCGAGAAATTAACCGTGCTCAAAAAAATCCTTACCTCTTTTGCATTTCTTCTGCGGTTGTCGAAATTTTTGGATTACCTGCTGACTGGTTTTAATTGATGGGATACCTTTTTGCGAGATATAGTGGCTCAAAAAGATAATCTCGGATCTTCAATCTCACATTTATCTTTGTTCCACGTGAGCCCTTTCTTTCTCTCAGCAGAACTCCGCACAGCATCGTGCTCTCTTTTTGTTCTATTGTGAATAATTATATCATTCATAAAGTTGAAAGTACCTTCATAGTCCTATAAAATTTGTGCGATAATTTTATGAAAGTCTCCGGTGCGTAGCTCAATCCAAACATGAGCTTCTTAAACCTAAACAGGCCGAAGTGTGCTGAAAGTCGTGATAGGACGAGATTTCTCTTTCAACTCTATCTGACAAAAACTCCATCTGATGTCGAATTTGCTGAAAAACTCGCTACTTTCAAATCCTTCCAACGATTCTTTAATATTGGGCAGAGGTATTCTCTTCCGTTTGACTGCTTTATTGGCTCTTCTCAAATCAACGCACAGTCTAAATTCCCATTCTTTTTGAGAACTAGATGGGCCGGGGAGACCTATGGTGTGGGATTTTTCACCTGTTCTAAAATATCTTCATCAAATAACTTTGAAACAATAACTTTAAGAGCTGCCCTACGACTAAACAAAATTTTTCTTACCGTTTGAGCAATTGGAGTTACATTTTTGTCAATAAGGATTTCCAATTGAAAATTTCGGAGTTTGTCTATTTCTTTGAAAACTTCCCTGAATTTCTTTAGAACCTTTCCGTCCTCCCGAATTGAACACGAGTGGATCCGTCTTTAGTACTCCTAGAGATTTTGTAGTAGTCTTGTCTAGAAGATTATCACCTTTTCCATCGAGAACCGCGACCTCTGAACTCTTTGAACTGAATTCTTTGTATCTAGCGACGAGTTTGATCGTGATGGAAAATGCTCTCAACAATTTTAAGAGTCTTTTCCCTCCATAGTTGTAAACCTAGATCTTTTTACGCGACTGATGCAATTTGCAAGCTATACCCATTTTTTTAAGACGAAATCATTCTTGTTTGCCAATGAGATTATATGTCGTCGCAGAGATCGTCATCCTTATTGTTATTCAATCCAACTTGACAACTACCGAATCATCATCCGTTGCAGAACCCGTCAACGCATTGATCTTGAATACTTCCTCATCCTTAAGAGTCGAATCGACGGAGACTTTGTCTGAGCTATCTCGTCACTGCTTTGCTCCAACTGACGTACTTTTCTCTTTTCTTTTTCTGTGTGGTTCCTTATCTTTTGAATGACTCTCGTATGACTTTTCACGAGCTTTGCACACTGCGTCAAAATGTTCTACCACGTCACACTTTTTGCATTTCTGATTCGTTGCCGGGCAATTGTCATCGTTAGCTAAATGTTACTCCCTGTCGCATCTATAACACTTCATTTTCTTTTCCCGGCTGGCCATGCTTTTTGATTTACGTTTCATACAAATCTTCTTCACATCTTCCTATACTTCACTATCTTTGATGGAAAGAGATTCCATGGCCGACGCCTGAGAATTCGCTGCTTCTCACAACCTTGCCACCTCGATAGTTCTCGCTAAAATCAAGCCCTCTCCTTCCTTCAAGAGCTTCCTTCGTAGAGCTTTTGAACCACATTTCTCAATTATTGAAATATGAATCAAAATATGAATCATGTATCATTTCTTTACCTATTACTTCAAACATACAGCTCGTTGCTTGATATCTGTTGTGGACTGCAAACTGATCGACAGTGTCACTTGAGCTTTGCTTGAGCTGATGCTTGAGCGAAAGGAATATCGTTCGAAAGGTATATTTATCAGAGGGAAAAAATGTGCATTCAAGGCTGTAATAGTGGTCTCGTACACATCATCATCTTCTGGTACTCTGGTAGCGAGAGTTTCGATGATGTCCTGCACCTTTTGAGGTGAAACGCTTTTTTTGCTTCACTCGATGTGCTCGCTGGTTTTGTAAGTGTAAAATACTGATCGTAGCCATTTCCTCTAACAAGCTGAAATAGTCGCTAGATTATCATGCACCGAGAAAAATTCGAGCTCTCTCGACGATATATTTCCATAATTTCTCCTGTATTTGCGACTGACTGACCTGTATATAACCACGAATATATAATATTCTTCTTCCGTATACTTGGTTTTTACATCAATTTTTAATTCTCGTCGCCAATGTGCTATTTGCTCTTCAGTGTAAATCAACACGATGTTTTAAAGGAGATTATGCTTTTACTTGTACACTTTCCGTTAGTTCTCCTCTTCTCTTTCTTTCTTATTCCCGCGTTCTCTGCACCGGCGCTGCCAATCTTAGATACTACAAAAATTATTTTTTATTTTTTTGTTCAAATATTTTTATAATTATTTTATTAAATATGTACATATCGATCGTAAATGTATTGTCTTCGTTTGCCACAATTTAATTGTAAGTTCCCAAAGCAGGAAAGATTCTTAATCCATGTGAAATGTCCTGCGTTGTCGTTCTGTAGATCCTACACGTACAAGTTTACATGCCTGTTCTTTTTCCGATTGGAATGTTGTTCTCGAGGATGCTTTTTCGCGCATGCGCATTAAATGTAACCTTTATGTATGTGTCAAGTTTATAAGAAATAGAGTGCTGCAGGAACCTCTACCGAGGTAATGTTAAAAATAATGTAAAATATTTTATAAATTATTAAATTACAAATAAATAATTGAAAAATTAATAAAATATGATATAAATAAGCTTAAAAAATTTCTAGCTTTAAGCTTATTAATCGTAAACATTACACATGCATAACTATAATTATAAAATTTTTATTTTTATAGAATATTAACATCAATAAAATAATAATATAATAATAAAATAATAAATTGAAAAAAGAAAGGTAATAAAATAATATTGGAATCACTTTTTAAAAGTTAATAAAAATATTTTATTTGGCAGAATCATAAAGAATATCAACATGCGTTGCAAGGGTAAGGGAAACTGCCAAAAACCTCACCAGAATTCATAATAAAAATATATCACAATCATTTTATCATTTAAAAATATAAAATAAATATTTTATTATAATTAATATTTATAAGGTAATATTTATAAGGTAATATTTATAATCTTAAAAAGCAAAATAAATTCTTTATAAACATAAATATATAAACTTAAATATGTTTCATAAAACATCAAATAAATAAACATATTACATATAGAACTAATGACTACACTAAAATAAAAAAGAAATTAAGAAATAAAAATAAATAATATGTGAAAAAATAAAGAGAATAAATTAATTCATTAAAAAAAATAAATTAATATCGCATATTGCAGATACATAAGAGATAATACAAAATAAAATAAAAAATAAATAAATAAAAAATAAAAATAAATAATATGAAAAAATAAAGAAAACAATTAATATTAAAAAATAAAGAAAATAAATTAATATTGCACATTGCAGGTACATAAGGGACCAAGCCCAATGGATGAGGTGGCGTCGCCACCTCGTCGTCGAACAGGCCTATGTGGGCCGGAGGATCGTTGAGGCCGTTGCTCCCCTCTTGTCGGAGCGAACGGAGGAGAGCAAGGGTGTTTCCTACCAGATGACGCAGGTACATGGTTGCTTCGGTAAGTACCTGCATAAGATCGGCAAAGAGGGCAGCACTTCTTCCCACCACTGTGAGACAGAGAGGAACACGATGAAGCACACGCTGGACAGTTGTCCAGCGTGGGAGTGCGAGCGCCATGCCCTCAAAGAAATAGTCGGGTTTGATTTCTCCTTTCCGGCAGCTGTTGCTGCCATACTAGAGGGGGAGGTCAAGTGGAGGGCGGTGGCCTCCTTCTGCGAAACAGTCATGTCTCGGAAGGAAACCGCCGAGAGAGAAAGAGAGGGGGGGGTCGGAATGTGGACCTCGTCCCCGTCCGGCCGCGGAGCCAGCGGAGCTTTCGGCGTCGCCCTCCACGACAATTCGTCGCCCCAGGGATGGGGTGGGATGACGGTAAAGAGGGGATCCTTGTTTCCTCCCCCCTCTCTATCTTGAATAAGAAAATACAGGGAGTTGGGGCGGCCCATTAGGGCAGCAAAGACAATGTCATCTTCTCAAGAGGAATAGAATAGGCCTCGGGTGGACGGCGAATCGTTACGGCGGCCCGTGCGATCTTTGCACTCGGGACCGAGGAGGTCGAGTGAGATTAGGTCCTCGCCTCGAATCTCGTACTCCCTCACACTTCCTGAATCAAGGGAGGATGGCAGGCTGTGGGAGGGGTGGTGTCCCTCCCGCGGCCTAAAGAATATGTACGACCGGGTCGAAGAACTCGTTTCTCGGCCATACGGTGGCGGCGGTGGCCAAGTTTATACGGGTCATTGCCGCTGCCGCAGGTAGCTCATGTCTGGGGGGAGCGTGGAAGATTATGTCGCTGGCAATGCCCATGCTCCCCCCCTCCATCCCAAAGAGCAAGGTCGGACACCCGGAGGGGTTTTAGTGGATATTTCCCCGGCAGTTTTACGTCGGAGACGAGTTCCATATAACCCCGCCTCAAATCCAACGAGACGGAGTATGCGTAAAAGCATTTCCCATCTGTCATCAAAAAAAAAAAAAGGTATATAAGGGAAAAATACATGTAAATAAAAAATAAATAAATAAGAAATATAAATAAATAATATGAAAGAATAAGGAAAAAAAAATAAGTTAATATTGCACATTGTAGGTACGGTTGAAAAAATACATGTAATATATCACAAAATATATCTGCAACAGAAAATATTGTTAATAATAATATTCGCATGCATAAAAAATGGGCTAGATAAATGTGAATCTATATGTTAAAAAATATAATAATATACAAGAATTACAAAAATAAAATATGAAAAATTACAGAAATAAAATAAAAATATCAAAAATTAAAAAAATAAATTTAAAATAAAACCATCAGATGAATGGCATTATTTCGCGGATAAATTACGTGTATATTGTATAACTTTAAATGTCACGACTCAATTTCGAAATTTATACCATTAATGCTTGCAGCCTGAAAACTTGACCGAGCTATGCAAATCGCGGAAATGGTTTCAATTGATAATCGATTCTTTTTTTATTTTTTGCATCTGTAATTATCGAGAAAATTCGTTCGGCTTCGGCATTTGAATGTGGAAGAGAAAATACCGTTTGAATTAATAATTCAAAATTTACAAATATTTTATATTCATTAAAATTTTTAAATTTTAATATTTTTTTCCACATTTGATTTATTTCTAATGAAGCTAAATCTTCTTTCTCTGAATCAATAAACATTGACTGCAGAATTCTCCATTCAAATGCTAATTTCGTAAAATCAATATTACCTACGCAAAGCAACACAACTTAAATCTTTAATTTTATTTCTTGCTTCATCAAAAAGAGCGACTTTAGAATCTAAAAAAGCTAATTGTTAAAAAAAAATGTCTTTATACGGTAATTGTTTTAACGTTTTCTGAACTACCGTTTTATAAAATTCTAAACACGTTAATTTAATTTCTTTCGCGCAATCTAATGGTACCATTGTTAAAAAGTGTTCATATTCGGGCTCGACATATACAGGATGATTCAGAACAACCTTCCGTCTATTAAATGACGTATTCCTGAAACAATTCTAAGACGATTTTTCCTTTACCAAAATTTGAATTGAAGCGTAATTTTTGAGTTAAAAGCAAACATAGCAAATCACGCGTCGAATACAGAAGGCTGGCAGTAGCGGCGCGACACGCGCACGTCGCGACTTGCACGGTTACATGTCGCGCAGTGCTAGGCAACGTAACAATGTTCACGCAGTAACAATTGTCGCGCAGTGTCCGCGGTCCGTCGCTATTAATAATAATCGTGCAGCAGTTAATAATACGTAGC
>JBCEWD010000051.1:3884368-3895687 GCA_039654425.1 Cataglyphis rosenhaueri
TAAAATTTTGGTAAATAAGAAAATGTCTTAAAATTACGTCAGAAATACGTGTTTCTTAAAATAATGTCACCTTAGCACAAGTTGTTCCGGATCGCTGGCTGTCGGACGCTGCAATCAGCTGATTGCTACACGCGATGTGTATATGGCAGAATGTGTGCGTAAAAGAAAAAAAGAGAGAAAGACAGAGAGAGAGAGAGAAAGAGAGAGAGAGGAAGAGAAAAAGAGACAGACGTTTATACGCACGCACGTATGCATACACTTTTCTTCTCGCTCTCTTTCTCTTTATTACATAAACACTTATACACTCTTTCATTCTGTCACTCACTCACTCACAGCGTAGCGAATCCTCATGCTACGTATTATTAACTGCTGCACTGTTATTATTTGACCGACCCATTAAAAAGTACTTTCTCACCACATCTTGCTTATCGCATGCCACGTTATCGAACACAAAAATGGAATTTGGACGCGCCTTGCTCGGCGGAATGACGTCACTGTTGTTGGAGAATGTAAAATAACCAATTTCGTCGATCGATAAATTATCCAGATATCGATATTTCGCTTGTTGAAGCGATTTTGATTACATATACACGTTCTCGAAACACTGTGTGGACTTTCTATCAAACTTATCAACACGTTGGTTTTACCACAATTCAAAGGACCGCAAATGATATCGCGTATAGTATTCGGTAACATTGTATTGTGTATTGTGTGTCAACAATGATTGTGCATCTCCGCGTTGTCCCCCATCGACCGTAATTTGTCGTCACAATTCGTCACTTTGATTATCGCTAACGTTTGTCGCACGAATTTCATTTTCACAGTGCCGACTGAGAGAGCAGTTGGATCGAACGCTTATTTATAGATAAGCGGAACCGCGATTCGCTCCGTAGCGAAAATGTTCATCTTTTTATTGAGACCTTTCGATATTTGCAAATTGAGCGCTGAATAGTTACAATTTGTGCCGAAAATAGTTTTGCTGCTAATGTACGGCGATCACATCCATTATCTGTGGGACAAATTTCCAGAACATATAAAGGCGGATTTGGAGGTTCCACCAATATCGTCGTTATTATGAACATTACAATCAACCGTGGCAACAAACGCACATCGACGGGCCAGCGCCGTTGATAAAAAATTGCAGAATGTCAACGAAAAAATGTAGAGGCCTATTAAATCGGGCGATAAACGCACTTCCTATCGAATTACATATTCCTGGCTATCAATTTTACTGCCCAGGTACTCATTTGGAAAAACGATTGGCGAGAGGTGATCAGGATATAAATCCATTGGACACGACTTGCTTCGAGCACGACATTGCGTATTAACGGAGCACAGATCTCACCGAGATACACGCGGCTGACAGGATACTCGCTGAGAGAGCGCAAAAACGCATCGTCGCGAAAGATTCGACTCTGAGTGAGAGAGCCGCAGTTACGGCTGTTTGAGCAGCGATAAAAGCTAAGACAAAGATCGGTATGGGTATGAAGACGAAGACGAAGACGAAGACGAAGAAAAGAACGGTGAAGAAACGAATACTTCCAACAGCGAAATGAGACGGTGTATTGGCGATTTTACCGACATTGGGCGCACTCGGATCGGCCGGCGTGCCAAAAGCGGTGAACGATAGCAAAGCCGCGCGGCATCAGCTGGAGGAGCTCTAACGCCACAATCGTTCGATGGAAGTTCAGGGCGTGGTAAGGGAAAAAAGAAACGTCAAAGAGATACTAAATATGCCTACGGACGTGACAACATACAATTAGAACAATTAGCAAAACGTATGCTTATACCATTCTTTAGAGGTGTTTTTATGCGTGATTCTTTACCAATCGGTGGTATACGTCGAAACGAGAATGGCATCGTGAATTTGAATAACACCAAAGGACCAGGTACTCATTGGATGGCCTACGTAAAGAGGCAGAATCGCGTTATATATTTCGACAGTTTTGGCAATCTTCGAATGAATTGGTGCGTTATTTCGGGCGGAACGTGACGAATATACAATCACACACTTGTTCAAACTTGCGATCAGAATATCTGCGGACAATTGTGTCTGCAGTTTCTTCGTACTGTCGACGACGATCAGTATGAATTTAAAGCCTGACAATGCGCCGTTAAGACTCAGTATTCGTTAAACGGTTTTCTCGACATGTCCATGACCTTCGCTGACAGAAGAGTAGCATCCTAGCGGCACACTACCATCCAGCCATAGATTTGAGCGACAGTGACTACGAGCTCAGTCTAACGAATTTTGAGACTAATCATACGATGCCGAACGTGAATTCTTCGAATAATAAATTTTATTTCTATGAAAATGACACGGAAATTACGATTCCCGAAGGATCGTACGAGATACACGCCATACATGAGATTTTGAAACGTGTAATTTTACGGAAATGTCAGCGACGCGTGTTTCGCTCAGACATTCGTGTTGATAAACGCGGTGATATCCCGTCAGGAGAGTAGACCGTTCAAGCAAACGGTGACGAGGACGAAACTATAGAATACTTGATAGTATTCCGTGCTAATTATAATACGATGAATAGCAAAATCAGGTGCGCTTTCAGAGTAAACTTTAACAAACCCATCAACATTGGATCGTTATTGAGATTCTCGAACCGCATATTGCAGCCGAGACAGTGGCATCAATCGGACGAACCGATATCATTAACGTAAACATTATCCGCATAGAAAGTAACGTGACCGCGGGTGTGTATAGTAACGACAAACGTGTTCATACGATACATAAATTTTCACCAATCGTGCCGCCAGGATATCGGAAAGGCCTGCGCAGATCATTTACCTGCCGATCATCGCGCGGAGCATTACGGATCTAACGATACGCGTCGCGGATCAAGACGGACGATTGTTCGATTTTCGAGGAGAAGAGATCACCATCAGATTATACGACGGCGACAAAATTAACTTGCGATTCATGAGATGCTCGTGTTGAACGACTCGAAGAAGAAGAACGTGAGATATAATATTTACGGTACCGATTGATGATACCATCCGATCATCATTATCATCATCATCATCATTATCATCATTACGATTAGATTGCGCTAAAAATACGAGAAAGAAGCTCAGCGTAAAATATTGAATTTTTACAATCTGGGTTTCGTGGTACAAAATATCTCAGAAAACATGACATCCTTAACATTGGAAGTCAGCCGGTCTTTGACGATCGTATCGTCAAAATCAAAACTCACAATCCGTACGCCAACACAACGTTGGAACACAGCGATGAGATACGAATACAACAACAGGATCTATATACATTGCCATATGAGAGTTTTTTATACATTGAAGGAAAACTAACGCTAAACAAATCAGCTGAAGGCTGGTCTGATCTCTCTCTGGGAAATAATTGCATCGCTTTCATGTTCGATGAGATTTGATACAAACTCGATGGTGTGGAGATTGATCGTAACAGAAATAACTAGCACACTCAAGAATTATATAACGATATCATCTGATAGAACCGTGATCATGAGGAACGCCGGTTGGTATGAGACTGGATACTTTAACTTTTGCGTATCATTCTACATGTTATTGGGATTTTGCGAAGATTACAAACGCGTCGTGGTTAATGCTCATCACGAGTTGATTTTAATACGATCGCGCAACAATTGTCTGATTGAAAATTTGGCGTTAGAGCCTGTGATTACCATATTCAAGATACAATGACGAATGCCACACGCTATATTGTACGAGGTCAACAAGTTGTCGATGCTGCGTACCTTGGAAAGCGGACAATATCTCAGTATGAGCTTTTGCTCGTGGAATCTGTACGAGTTTCTGCTATTGCAGTGTACAACCAAACATTTGTGGGCCATTAAGACCGCGACTCAGCTGGAAAAACTGTGATACGTTGTCTTCGCTCCGCAGACAAGTCGGAAAAACGTCAAGTCCGAAGATACGAATCGATTCGACATCTGCAAATTGAACAACGTGAAACTTTATCTGAATTCGGAATGTAATCCGTACGACGATATGAACTTGGATTTCGATAAAAACAGATGGTCGATTCTGTACAACACGTATCAGCGTTTTTGCAAAAATTATTACGGATACGAGTATCTCGAGCCGCGTCTCACCGTCACGCAGTTTTTACGCAACGGTCCGTTCGTGATCATCGATTGCTCTCGATAAAACAAATCGGTCAAGAGCGCAACCGTGGATGTGAGATTGGAATTTGAATGTAAGAAGAACGTGCCGATGAATACTACTGCGTACTGTCTCATCATACACAATCGCGTGATTCAATATAATCCGTTATCCAACATTGTGCTCAAAATCATCTAAGTGGGGGATGAGACGATATAAAACCTATAATGCATTAGGATCAATCACAGTTTTCTTCTCGACGTGAATATGAAACGCTGATATGAAAAACGTTATGTCCGTACCAACGTTCGTGGACTTGCAAGGATTCCTCGTCGGGATGAAATTTGTCGTAAAGGAGAAAGCGGTGCTGAGAAAGGGGACCATTCTGGCGCATTACATATTTACATGCCCCATACCATAAAATCTTCTCACAAGATTCGACAAATCAGGTGCTTCCTGGCTGATTGCGAATCACGAATTGATTACGATGGGAAAACGGAAACGTGCCGTACAACATGGCTAAACGTTTGATTGCATCGGCCGTGCTTGGTACAGAAGAGGATGACGAGACGTCGACTCTCGTGTACGTCAAGGGATGTCAGAAACGAAAATGGTTGGTGGATTTGCTTGAAAATTATGCGAGAAAAAATTTGATTATCGAGACTTTGGATGCTGATTATAAAGTTATTGATTCTTTAAATAATCTAGATGTTGCTAATACTATAAAATGTGGAAAATATGTTAAGAATTGCGCATTACAGAATGTATTAAAAATATTTAACTGGTGGTCACAACGTCAAAAAAAATTGCGATATTTTTAAAAAATAAAAATATGTAAACATTATTAATATGTTTTATCTCTTCTTTTCCCCACTCTTTTCCTTGCAAGTCGTTTCTAAGAATTCTTTTCAATTGGATGTCACTCCCTTTTCTTCAATTTCTGAACTTTCAATTGACTGTCTCTCCCTTCTCCTAAATTTTAAAGCATTAATCTCCCGACCACATCATACTTTTAAAAAATAAACGTATACTCGGTTTTACATGATCAGTGTCAAGTCAACCGCTTTACTTTTCATAACTGTTTTATTTTTCATAACCAAGAGACAAAATGTACTCCGCTGAAAAAAGCAGCAATAGTGGTAAATGCTCCGCTGAAAAAAACAGCAATAGTAAGTTAAACGCATGAATTATTATGTTCCTCGAGATGAAAATAAATGTTTTATATATTCTTTATATATATTTTTCCATACTTTTGCATATTTAATTGTATTCTTTTTTTTTAGACGTGATAAACCTCGTTGTATACCACAAATTTTGGTAAGCAGATTTGCATTGACGCGCTCGGCGTATAAATACTTGAACATTGGAATCAGCGTGGGACCTGAGTCCTTTGTGGAATTACATCTTGGCGATATCCGAGGAAATCACATAATACTACCTTATGAAATGTGGGAAATATTCATTAAAAGACGTATCGATATTGAGCGATTCCTGCAGTCGAATACACCTTCTTCGCTAAGAACTGAATATTTATTAATGAAACTTGTTAAAATACATGGTGCAAGTGTTGTTAAACTGACAGCAGATTCTTGCTTGTACATGAAACCATTAACTATATTATTTTTATTCGAACTCAATCATTGTATTAATTACGAATATTTAAAGCTGTACGAAAAGACTGAGGACGTAAAAGCGATCTTTGATTAATTTGTTCGGTGTTTGCAAAGTAATATGCCTAGTGCTATGAGAGAAGATGCAGTCAAAATTTTTCGCAAATTTTATGATAAAAGATCTGTCATACATTGCGAATTAGTAGCTTATGCTGTGGATGAACTTTTGTGTGAAACCTTAAAACGAGGTGATGTATGGTAATATAAATAAATGTGTTAAAAAAAATAAAAGAAAAGATTATCTATTTCTTTCGCTGCCCTTCCTTATATGTAAGATAAATATGTAAGCGATGAAAAAAACTCTTCCTAAAAAAAAACTTCTTAAAAAAAAAGAGAACACCACGACGGTTCTATTTAAAAAAAATCAAAAGAACGCCGCAATGGTTCTATTATGTTTAAATATTTTGTTAGAAAAAATTATTATCGTTATTTATAAATTCATGCATCCAGACCGATGTATCGACACCCGATAAACGGCTCTTCCAAGAAAAAAAAATGAACAAAACACCTCCATGATTCTATTTTGTTTAAATATTTCATCAGAAAAAATTATTATTAATGCGATTCTGTTTGTTGGTTAAAAAAATTACATCGGCTTTTCTATTATGCACCGATTGTAAACATATCCTAAACAAGTGTGAGCATACTCTGTCCGCGCCACGTCATTCCCCCGCGTGACGTCATTTCCCAGCATAGTTTCTCCTCGCCCCGCATACCCCTCGGAGGACCAGAGTTAGAACTCTCCTAGTATATCTACTAAAATGAGATCCATAATAAACAGACTTGAAACTGAAGTTATCACAAACCATGATTTTATTGCTCAACAAGTTGAGAGACATCGCTTGGAATCTGAGTGAATCTGAGAACTCTTGTTTTATGAAAGAGGAATTTCTTTAAAGTTACGAAAGGTTTAGTAGAAGACTAAATGTAAATCTCCGCATTTAATCGCTACAAATCTGTCGCTTCTCTGTTGCCTCCTGTCGCCTTACGAACAAACACATCCTTGAGAAGCTCTCAACTCTCCAAATTATAGCTGCACGTTCATCCTTACTGACGAACCAAAATTGAGATTCTGATACATATCTAGGCTCTGTTGTCAAGTATATACCGACATCTCTCTCCACTATGTATTGGGCCAAAAGATTTTGAGCCTTCTCTATAATTGATGTTATACTGAGAAGACATTTACCACTGAAGAGATCATTTACCTCCATTGCATCAACATTAAACCTTCTGACTGATTTTGAACAGAGCCTTTGTCAATTCCACATGAATTTGAAACAATTGATTTGCATACTTACCCTGGTTCAGTATTCGTATATCATGCATCGAGGATCCGCTTAGAATTTCCTAGCGGGATGTCTACAGCAGAAGCAGGTCCGATTATAATCAGCTAAAGTGCTAGCATTTCAAATATGACCAAACTGCCAGTACTTGTAGCACTGAATTGGTTGAGCTTTTTTCTTAACCGAGCTTTCCGATCTTGATTTTCTCTTTCGTGAAAACACGCAAGGTCGCGACAAGTGAACATTGTGTCCATCCAGTGCTGCGACCATTTACCATCCTACGTTTTGGACCAATTTTCATCGCCTTACGACAATCACTAAAATTTTAAGATTGCAAAGTATATTTCAACCACTATGATGGAGTTCGCCTTTAACTGTGATGATTAAATGTTACGTTAAATAGTTCTCCAAGTTTGCCGACCAATGCATCAGCTTTAAGGGCACTATCTAAACCAGATATTTCAATTAAGATGTCTCCATTGACCGCTTTCTGATTCTGGACAACTCAATGCCTAATTCGGACAGAGAGATTTTACGAGCTTGTTTCTGCGTTTCCGCATAGAAGGAATTATTACTAGTTCTCCTGATGGCAACTGCTGCAGGTTAGTCTTTTACGCGTGCTTTTATTCTTGTTCTCCTTAATTCTAGATGTGCTGGAGTTCGTTCTCTTCTGCTCGTTGCTCTTTGTCTTCTTCTTTGAACTCGATTTAAAAAAAGATTATGTACATCCCTAAGCTTATTGAGACTTAAATTATTTTTTCTTCTTTTCTTTGTCTTTACCAACAATCATCCACTTATCATTTGTTGAATGTTTGCTGGGAACGTCTTTCTAAGCCATTAAAGTCAATTGATTTGATTTCGGATCAAGGAGGAACAATCAATTCATGACAGCTTTAATACTAGAGGCTTTAAAAGGATTTTTTGCGGTAAGCCAACATTCTGTTCTTCACTGAGTTCAACTACATCAATCTCTTTCTTGAACCTGACAAGAATCGCGATCTACTTGGATATCTTCAACTTAAATGCTTTCTTGTCATTCATTATACTAGCTGTATCGGTGTCGAAATTTCTCGAATAGGTAGTCTCATTAGCTCTTTTTTAACTTTTGTCGATTGCTGGCGGATCATTAAATCGTGCTGCTGGCCGCCCGGGCGGAGACAGCATCATCGCGGCTGGTCGGCACAGATGCATACGCTTGGACTATTCTTATTCTATATCTATTGTTGAGCCTCACAATCACATAATATACTCTCCGTTGATTTTCTCTCTATTTCTAATATATTTTCAGCTATGTACTTATTCACTAGGAGACTCGTTTCTCGTATTGATGTATCTTCTCCACAATAGTATAGAACATTATCGGAATTTAGCGTTAGCTGTTCTTCTCCCCTTCTTTTAACTTTGCTTATTCCTATCACATTCCATTTGATACGCTTCAGCTCTTCTTTTAGTTCTATTAGTTCCTCGTCTGTTGCCATAGTTCTTATATTATAAATACCAATATGCATAAATAGTTTTCCGTAGCCTAGTCTAAGTGATTCTTAGCACTCTCTGTTTTTGTTCTTATCCGATTGCTACCGTAATCGGACATTCAAACTGTCAGGGATTGAGGGCTTTGCTTTGTTTACGAACTCATCAAAAGAGGGAAAAATTTTGATAATTTGCCTATCACGCTTGCCAGTGCGGGTTGGTAGATGGAAAAGGAAATATTGGAAGGATGCCATGGAGTTGTTAGAGAGTATTGAGGGGGAAGGGTAGGACATGGTTCCCCGAGTTAGGTGGGTGAGATAATACTATGAGCTCGCGAGGGCAGGGTTGCTACGTCCCTGTGGTAGGCCTGCCTCCTACCGAGAGAGTACGCTATCCCCTATCCGAACCTACTACATTGACTAATATTGTTCGAAAAAACATTTCTAGCTTTTACTCTCATTTTATTGAATTTTTCATTCATCACATTTGATATCAACAACTTTAAATCAAGGCGTTAATAATAATTTTTTAATAATGAACAGATCAGTAAACTGCCTTACATATGTTGTACTTGTAAATTTATACTTTGTGCATTTTGTATGTGATTGCGGATTTGTGAGACAAATATAGGTCAATTACAATTATATAATAAATAAAACATTATTTTTATACTATACTTAAACTATACTAATAATGGAATATTTGGATATCTCAGAACACGAAACGATTGGACATATAGTATTGGACACGTTCCAATTGGACACTACTCAATTGGACACAGAATTATTGGACACTGCACGATTTGACACGGCATGATTGGAGATCGCATTATTGGACATCGCATGATTGAGCACCACAAACTTAAAAAGTAAAAAGTAAACATCTTTTAATGCAAAGAGAGGTTCCACATAGGTTTACAATTTTCCACGCATAATAACGTTTAAAGCAAACCAATGTATCTAGTTTTTGATAGTGGAGTCCCTCGGCAGGAGGGGAATATATTGCTTCTACGCATATACTTTTTAATGCAAAGTGAGGTTCCACATGGGTTTGCGATGTTCAATCATGCGGTGCACAAACGTGCGATATTCAATCGTGCAGTGTGTGTATCCAATCGTACTGTGTCCAATAGTGCGGTATTCAATCGTTCAGTGTGCGTGTCCAATCGAGCAATGTCCAATCGTGCCGTGTCCAAACGAATGTCATTTCTAATAATGTACATATGTTTTTGGATTTTTTGTTTTTTATGTTTTTAAAAAACTTTTTTGGTTTTCATATTTTTTATGAGTTTTTTTTTATTTTATTGTGTATTTTATTTTTTATTATATTTGATTTGCTTTTGTCGGAAACGTTTAATATTACATTTTATTAATACACTAAAACAATATATCTCTTATGATTATGCCAAGATTTTCGAAAAACTACGCTCTCCTACCAATTTTTCTTATATTTTTCACTTTTTAATTTATTGCTCAATTCTCTAGAGGTATAAATGTAATGATTCATCCTTAAAAGCTCCTGAGATGTTAAGAAACGTATTGAAGGTTTTATCAAAATCGATTTTTATGTTAATAAAATATGAATATAATTAGAATATAAAACGTGATGCATTTTTTTTTGACTTTACGCACCTTCTTTTTTACTGTTTGGCTCCTAAACATTGCTGCGCGATATATAGCCTCTGTACATGTTCTAAAATAGGTTTAGTTACTGCCAGTAAAAACAATGTAGTTGGCAGCAGTAAAAATTATTACTGGTGCTGCGTTTCGATTTTACTGCCAGTAAATGCCAGTAAAACGTAAAGCTGCTGAACTGGACCCAAGCAATCGTAAACATAATTTTGAAAAAAATTGTTGTATGCTTAACTTGTTTTTTAATATTGATAAAAGGTTAAGGAAATGGAGAAAAGATGGATTAAGCAATCCAGTATTTCTTTATGTGAAAAAAACAATAATAACCAAAAATTAATAAACTTAAAATTAGTCGAAAAGGTAACAAATGTGGAATATAATCTAAAAATAAATAAAGATGTGTATAATCGTGCTTATAATGGTATGACTTTATTTTAATAAATCCATATTTTACATAATAACAATCATTAATATAATATTACAAATCACTCAAAAATGAAATATTAAGGACTTATCCAGGCAAACTTGCATAGATGCATCAGTATATGTATAAGAAAAATGAACTAATCAATTTCTTTAAGCATATGCTTATTTATTTATGTAAATTTGTCTAGATAGGTTCTAAGTTGTAATGATTACTTTCTTATATTTATATTATTATTAATGTTTTTGCAAACGTCGTCTCATGATAACGTCATTTAACGTCTGAAAACATCATGATAGCGTCGTTTAACGTCTGAAAACATCCAGATAACATCGTTTAACGCCTGAAAACCTCAAGATAATGTCGTTTAACATATGAAAACCTCAAGATAACGTCTTTTAATGACTGAAAACCTCATGATAACGTCGTTTAACGTATGAAAACTTAATGACAACGTCGTTTAACTTCTGAAAATATAATGACAACCTCGTTTAACTTCTGAAAACATAATGACGTCGTTTAACTTTTGAAAACCTCAAAAAAATGACGTTTAACGACTTTATCATGATTACTTTCTTATATTTATATTATCATTAATGTTTTTGCAGATATGATAAATTATATATATTGTTATAGCCCAACTAACTATAACCGAATTATTATTAATTTAAAGTATTTTTTAATACGCCTTCCGACTATAACGAGATATCGCGAAAGGCGTATAATGT
>JBCEWD010000051.1:3912994-3927572 GCA_039654425.1 Cataglyphis rosenhaueri
GACTTCCGCCGACCGTTTTTATGTGACTTGTTTGTCACGATTTCAACTTGGATCCTTCGAGAAGGACGACGATATTTGTTGATGCCGCGCGTTTTCGGCCGACCGAAAAAAGCGTCGTCTCGCGGCGACGACGCGATCGCGCGGCATCTCCACGCCGATTTCGAGCTCGAGATTGTAATCTCGAACATAATCGTTGTGTTTGATCCGTTTTCACGCTCCTCCGGTAAGGCTCCCGTGTTGTATCAAAATAAGAAAATAATAATAAAATTAAAAAGACGAAATAAGTCCAACAAATAACGCCGCTCTGGAGATTTCGGTACGGCTCTAATGTTTGAGACTGGCGCGGATGCGTTTTCCGCGCTCAGCGATCGGAGAGAGACGCGCGTGGGACGGCAACGTCACAGTACATTGATATTTTTGCAAAAAATTTAATAATATATTTCTATTTGTACTTCATGTTGCATAAGAAGATTAATAATATAATGCTATAATAAGCTTTTATAAGATTGTTACATTTGTATTACTGTATCTTATACTATACAGGGTGTTTCCGGGTTAAATGGCCAAACTTGAAATGTGAACTTAGGACTTAAAAACAAGAAAAACCTTTTCTCTGGAAGTATGCTCGCAAATGCTTCGTTCAAGAGCATGGTCATATAGATAGGTTTTGCAACTTTGGCGAACTGCGATAGTGAGGAGTGACTCGCTTATTGAAGCAGTTTTGTAGTTGTTTATAGAGTCATTGCTATCGACGGCTCTTGATGAATGTAACTATAAAATTTCTTGGCTATTCGGTTATGTATTGTACGTTATATGTTATTTTTATTATATATTATTTAGAATGCAATACAAAATTATTATTAAATTATTATTTTTTATTTATTTATTTATTTTTTTAAATTTCTATATCTGTCGCACGAAGGAGCACTCGATTGCAGCACCCCTTACCATGGCCAAACAGTGAATTACAAAACGACTTTAATAAACAAGCCTCGACCGTATTCAAAAGATAGAAGTTGACTTCTGAAGTTAAGAACGAATAATTTCGAAATAATCTAAGTTTATTCTATTTGTTGCTGTACAGTAATCAAAATTTAATAATTAAATGTTTTGTTCAAAATGATGGTCTCCAGTTCGGAGACAAGTACTGTACCTATCGATGGCAGAGTGAGTGGCTGATTGACATTGTACATCTATAATTTCTTTGCTCTAATTTATTCCACGAAAGCATTCAACGAACTAACAATTATTTGATATGAATGGCCGGAGCTTTGTTTACAATGCAAACACAAGTCTGTCAATGACTTTCGATCTTCAAAATAAAAATAAAATGAAATATTTCGAAATTATTCATTCCTATAGTCTAAACTTATATTCTAAATTTCAGACATCAATATCTCTTGAACAAAACGTTTGCAAGCATTCTTTCACAGGAAAATTTTTTCTTGTTTTAAGATCCTAAATTCATATTTCAAGGCTATATTTTGGCCATTTAACTCGGGAATACCTTGTATATTTAGTATAAGACACTATTGCGTGTATTAATAAAAATATGTCCAATACAAAGAAGCGGTTTTTGCTTATAAAATAGTATTATTTATCTATATTATATTGCTAATCTTGTCGACAATCTCAATTATCTATAAAGTATATATTAAATAATAATCTCTACAATATCTATAAAGTATATATTAAATAATAATTTAATGTATATATAAAAATATATATTTGTATACAAACATTAATTTAAGGAAAGATGCTTAACTTTTAAATATTTTTGTAAATAAGATGAAGGTAAATATTCAGATTAGGTTACACCGATGACCTTGACCTTGACATATGTTGTCAAGATCACGACCCTAAGTAATATAAAAAAATTTTTAGCCGTCGGTCGCTCATCATTAAAAAGTTAATAATAAAAAAGTTTGAAATATACCAAATTACATGCGTGGACAGAAAGCACGCGCGCGCGCCCGCACACACACACACACACACACAAGGGGGAGTAGGAGTGCAAGGTGGCCTTTTGCCCTCCTCCCGCATCACCCCGCCGGCAGAGTGGATCACGCTTTACAATTTATGAAGTACATGCTACATTGTAAAGCAAGGTCTAACCTATCTATCGATGGGAAGGTTGCGGGAGAAGGACCACAGGCTCCCCTTACTCGCCTCGTGTGTGTGTGTATGTTCGCGCGCGCGCGTGCTTCCTATTCATGCATGTACTTTGAAGTATTTCAAACTTTTTTTGGTAATAACTTTTTAACGATGAGTGACCGGCTACAATTTTTTTTATGTTACTCAGAGTCATGATTTTAACAACATATGTCAATGTCAAAGTCGTTCTGACCATGAAGGTGCGCCTCTAAAAGTAAATAATTACCGAAAATACATTAAAACTGTGAAAATTTAATATTAAATATCTCATAAACTATGTAGCATATACTTTGTAAGTTATAAAGCGAGGCCCAGTCTGCCTACCGGCAGGGTTGGGTGCGGGAGGGGGGCCGAAGGCCCCCCTTGTGTGTGTGTGTGTGTGTGTGTATTTGTGGGCGCGCGCATGCTTCCTCCTGTTCATTCATGTACTTTGGTATATTTCAAACTTTTTTTGTTAATAACTTTTTAATGAGTGACCAACGGCTAAAATTTTTTTTATGTTACTCAGGATCATGTCCTTGACAACATATGTCAAGGTCAAGGTTATCGATGCGGTGTAATTTAATCTGAATATTTACCGTAAAATATTTAGTTTTTGATAATCGTACCGTAATTTTCATGTATAAAATAACCCAAAAAATTACTTTTTTAAAAAAAAGGTAAAGAAAAGGCGTCAAGTTCATGTGAAAAAATGTTACGCAAAAAAGTATTTTATTTCTGAATTATAAAAAATTGTTCTATTATGTTCTATTATGTTTTACAAAATAATTAATCATTTGAACTCTACAAAAAGTATTATTTTAAAAAATTGTAGTATAAAATTAATTTTCTTTTAGCATTATTTAAATAAAAACATTTTAATAAAAAAAACTTTTATATAAAAAATACTGTTGTACAAAATCGTTGTTTAAATTCCTACAAAAATAATAACATCAAAAAATTGCACCAAATAAAAATAGGCTAAAAAAATTGTTTCATTATTAAAAAAACATTTTTATTAAAAAAATTATTATACAAATTAGTTGTTTTAATTTTCTAAAAAATAATGATTTCAAAAATTATTACGCCAACTGAATAAAAATTTATAATAAATTTATTTATTTTATTATTTTCAATATTACTTTCAATAAAAGAGAAAAGAATATATAAAACAAAAAACAAAACTAAAAATATAAATAGAAATAAAAAATTAAAAATTTATACAAAAGATTATAAATTAAAAACTTATGTAAAAATAAAAAATTGATAAAATGCAAAATTAAAAAATAAAAAAGATTTTTAATCTTGGCGCTGCTCAACTGAGCAATATATTAAAGATACAAAATCCATTACTCCATATATTTACGTTGTAATTATTGATATAATAATATTTGATTTAAGTTAATTATTTCTTACTTTAAGATACATTGTAGTTATTAATTTTGAAACTTAGCAGCGCCAAGATTTTTAAATAAAATTTTTTTATTTTTTAATTTTGTATTTTTTGATATTTGAATTTTTAATTTTTGCATGTTTTTAATTTTTTATTTCTGTTTACATTTTTAGTTTTGTTTTTTGTTTTATATTATTGTTTTATATATTATCTTTTTTCTTTTATTTGAAGTAATATTGAAAATAATAAAATAAATAAATTTATTATAAATTTTTATTCAGTTAGCGTAATATTTTTTGAAATCATTATTTTTCTGGAAAATTAAAACTAATTTATATAATAATTTTTTTAATAAAAATGTTTTCTTAATAATAAAAATATTAATTTTCTAGCAAATTTTTATTTGGCATAATTTTTTGATATCATTAATTTTGTAGGAAATTTAAACAACGATTTTGTACAATAGTATTTTTTATATAAATGTTTTTTTGATTAAAATGTTTTTATTTAAATAATGCTAAAAAAATTAATTTTATACTACAATTTTTTTAAATAACACTTTTTTTGTAGAGTAAAATGATTAATTATTTTGTAAAACAATAGAACAATTTTTTATAATAATTCAAAAATAAAATACTTTTTTGCGTAACATTTTTTCGCATGAACTTGGCGCCTTTTTTACCTTTTTTTAAAAAGATAATTTTTTGGGGGATATCACTTTTTTTGTAATATGTGTTAAATATCTTTAAATTAATAAGTAAAAAACCCGCCACCATCCCCGTCATATTTCATTAAAATTTGATAATCCTCTTTGTCTACTATATATATTCCGATCCTTCAAATATCTTTTTTTCTTATTGTAATTATCTGTTAGATAATTAAAATCAATGTGTTATTACAAATATATTTGTATATTTATTTTTTTAATATAGAATGAAATCTATGCTTACAATCTATGCTTCTAAATCCATTGATGAGTAATCATCGCTGCTTATCCAGTTCATCATTATATATATGAATAAAGCGAAAAAAGTGAGTAAAATAATTCTATTTTTAATAATAAAAGTAAAAAATAAGAAATATTATTAGCGATTTATATAAATTTTTTTGCAATTCATAAATAGATAAAGAAATAAAGCAGAATATAAAGCATTGTACACGAAATTACTGATACATTATGAAATTTTTTTTTATATGGGACTAATCGAATTATCTCTATTAAATGATTAAATATTAATCAAGTTTGATATTACAAAAAGTATTTTTACTTAGGAATTTTTTATATAACTTTTATGCTTCTTTATTTTATAATATTTAATATATATTATTTATTAACTATCTTTTGTAAAAATATTATATAAATATCTTTAGCACCTCTAGGCCATTGTCTTTTTCTAACTTGTGCATCATCAGCTTCGACACAAATATTAGATACTCCTTTTCTACATATACTTATGTAATGACCTTCATCAATACATGAACCATGAAATATAGCATTCATCGTCTTATACAATTGTCCAATTATTAATACTTTATTTGTTGGGACAGCACATAAGTTAAATTTGTATGCTGCTTTCATTAATTTATCATTCTGTGATGAAAATAGTATTAAGTGAATAATAATTATCTCTCTTGTCAATGTTATTTAATTTTTAAATAATATATTATTTCCAGTACAATATTCACATGATTATTATATTTAATTGAGTGATTGATACCAATGTGAAAATTTAATAAGTCATTCAGAGTATAACTTTTCTTATTCAAATTATTAACAGGAATTGAAATAATAATATTATTATCAACAGTAGTTTTTATATTACCACAAGTTTTGCACCGTGCAGTAGAAGTTACTTGATATTCTATTAAACTTCTTATACAATTATATTTTTCGCAAAGAATTATAAGAAAATCAGATGCATTTCGTTTTGATGCAGTGCTCGAAAAATATTCTGCTAAACATTGCCTTATTACATATGTATTTAAATCATGCATTCCATTTTCATATCGATGCATCAATATATGTAAAATATCTGATATATCGCAATTAAATAATTGCTGTCTAATGACATTTAAATGCAATAAACATTGCAATATCGCATTTGCATAGCATGAAACTTTGTCTGTATTTTGGAAACCACGTATGATCCAAGCAGTACTTTGTTGAACTTTTTCATGTGATTTTTAGACAGAAGTAATTACTTTTGGTAATGCCCATAAGACATCTTTTATATTGCAATAACGCTCTTTTGAAACTAATCATTTCTGCTTTGGGTTTATGTATCCTTTTTAGACGATTATATTCAATGATAGCTTCTTCGCTAGCTATTACCGATGAAGGATCGTAAGTAATCAAATGTAATCCTTTTAGAGATTTTACTCGCGACAATGCAACGTAAATTTGGCCACAATTAAATATAGAGTTACCAATATCCATAATAGCATTTTGCAAACTCAATCTTTGACTTTTATGAATTGTGATGCCATAACTCAGAAATAACAGAAATTGTTTTCTGATACCATATCTCTATCAATCACTTTAAATTTAACACTTACTCTTTTAATTAAATATTCTAAATCTGATGATAAAAAAAATTTAATTTTTTCTACGTAATCAAGAGATATATCTTGTACAATTGAAACTACTGTAGCAATTGTACCATTTACAAGACTCAAACTAGCATCAATATTACGCCGTATCATCATTTTTGCTCCAATTTTAATTGTTACTTGTTTTAAAAGCCCAGCCGTTCTAGAATTATTATCATCATCATTTGACAATACTTTTAATACTTTTTTTTACATATGGAATACATTCAATCGTATCTTCAGCAGTCAATAATATTTTTTTAGAAAGAATGCGACTTAACATCATTGAGAACATCACACATACGACAAGTAGGCAGTAAATAAACGGTATCTGATGGCAGATTGTTAATAAAATTACATAATTCGTTTAATTTAGATTCAAAAGAATTTCCTTTGAAAGATATTTTTCTATTTTCGAGGATTTTACAATCAGATTTGTCAATAAACCAATATGAATTCTTGACAATAATTCATGGTAAGCATTATCTTCTTGCTGGCGCATATTAATTGTTAATTATCGTAATTAAATAATGTAGTCCATAAATTAACAATACTTAAGGAACCAAGATGTTTAGCAATTTTTTCATCGGATAAATGCATAAAAATAAGATCTTCGTGTACAGGAGGCAGTTGAAATAAGTCTCCGAATAAAAAAATATGCTTTTGACCAAACCAATCATTATCGCAATCACTAGTGTCAAATATTTCAGACAATCAAAGATGTATATACATTAAAGTCAAATTAGATGTCATTGACACTTCATCAATTACAAAAAGAATAACATTTTTAAGATCTGCTCGTAAAATTTTCAATACATGATAGTTGTTTATACTTAGGAGTATAATTATGTAAACAGGTAATTGAAGCAATCTATGAACTATCAAACCATCTATATTAAATGCTGCTATATTAGTAGGTGCTGCTACAGCAGCATCTTTATTAAGATTTTGTTTTATCCAGGATTTAATAGTCTTGATTAAGAAACTTTTTCCAGTACCACCTTCTCCGCTAACATATAATCGTAATATAGATTTATCTGAATCTACAATATTAATAACTCTATCGAATACTCGTTTTTAATCCGTATTTAATTTTGCTATCATTTCATATACATCGATTTCTCGAATTATTTTATCACCAAGATCTTTAAAATCTTGCATTGCTTCACCAGCCTCTATATTTTGAACATCGGATTTTCAGGATCATCCAGATTGCTATTTTAGTAAATCATTATCTAAGCATTGCTGAACTAACTCTTTTGCAGTTTCAAATGCTTTTTGCAATTCTTCTGATTTTTCATGATATTGCAATACTTCTATAAGATGCAGTTTTATTTTATGAAACTATTCATAAACATAAGTGTCGCATTCATTTCTGAAATCCTCTCAATTTCGCCATGTTGAAACATAAGCAACAAAGAAAAAAACATAATTTTCTGGCTGTGTATTAATATTTTATCTATAATGATTAATAAAACATCTACATTGTCGCCGTTTAAAATAATAACCATTACCTATTTTATAATATTCAATATCCTCATTTTTTGGTTTTATTTTCGAGATATCATACCACTGTGCAAATTCATAAAAAGACATATTTTCTAATTCGTTTGATCTATGTGGATAATGATTATTTATTAAAGATGGATAAAATATATCAGTAGATTCAGCATCGAGAGCTTCAATTTCTTTGCGATTTTTTAATTTTCTATATCGTATTTGGTTAACATCTAACCATTTAGTAGTCGTATTTCGATCAGTTCCATATAAAGAAATACTTAACAATGTATCAGCAGCTTAGAGAGCTCCACATTCTCTATTATTCGTAAATCGTAAAGCAATATTCCAAAGATAATTCGCTAATGATTTGTTTTTATTATTTTTACTATCAAGGATAGTATCAGATAACTCACTTTTTCCCGCTTTATTCATATATTTAGTAATGTACCAGCGATGCTTACCAAGTAAGCAGCTGATTTTAAGCAGATGATTTTTCATCTATAAATTGTATATCCATATTACTTTCCCACGCAGTAAGAAGAATAGGATTATAATCATTTATATTAACTTCTTTATCTGTTCGAGAAGGATTATAAAGCCTACTTTACTTGTTTTAATTATTTTCTACCTGCTATTGAAGTTGCCTCATCTCTCATAATCAAAGTATTAGTAACGGGACGCGGAAATCCAAAATGGCACCGACGTATAACTTTATGTCCTTTTTTAGAGCGAAGACAATAATCGTTATGTGTATATCGTTGATGCGTATTAATAAGCCTATACAATAATGGCAAAATATTTTGATCCGGCATTTTGCAACTTATACGTTGTAAAATAAATTTGAAGACTTCTTCAATATTAGACTCACCGAAAATCGGTGCATTTTTAATCCATATTAATAAGTGGAAATGTTGTATACCTCTACCTTGATATTCTCGTCGCCACAAATAGTGGGTTACTTCTTCAATTGGATGATCTTTAGAACTAATAAAGTCAAGCATTGCCCGAAACTTATTATCGAGAAACCTATATGATGATAAAAGATCTCTAGCAACAAGTACACTAATGCGTAAGGAAGTATCATGCCATCTATTTACCTCACGAATATATTCACCTAAATCTTCTCATAACCATTCACTTGGACTTAATGTTAAAAACAATGTTGCAGGTCCATAATGCTACATCATATAATTTAAGCTTTTCAGTTTACGCCAATATTGCTCCGTATTTCGAAGTGTAGCAAATATTGTATTCAGATTAGATTCTAATAATTCTTTCGACACTGCTTCTAAATATTTTGCAGCCGTATAACGAACTCGCGGATTACGTTCATTTTATGATAAATTCCACGACTTAACTGACGAATATTTGCATCATTCAAATAAAATAAATATTGTTGATTTAATCTGTACTGTGGATGTTTAGATGTCAAAAGTCACATTTAATAAATTCATGATCAAAAAGTTTGACTTGCCTAGTCTCATGTTGTCCATTAATACTAAAAGAATATAAATCTAGAAAACACATTAAATCCACATATTGTTGACGATTTTTTAAAGGCATCTCTTGAATTTTTAACATTTGATATAAGGTTGACGCAGTTTTATTTGCTTTCTTTTCATATAAGGGATAGATAGTATATTGTTCGTAATAGCCATTATTTTCATCAGTCATAATTTGAGTTAACATTGCTTTCTGTTGACTCTTTAATGTAACTTCTATATCATTTTTAATCTCTTCTATCGGATCATTTAATAATTTAGGCTCATCATCCAATATCGCTTCTATATTATTTTCTGTCTCTTCCAATTGGAATTCTGAACTTTTTAATTTTGTCAAACATAAATCATTATAATCATTTGGCAATATAATATGAGAATATAAAGTATTATTACGTTTTAATCACGTTAAAGCGTCAAATACTTTTTTAATATTAACTATCTCTTCCCAAATAATTTTTGATTTTGTCAGGATACTCTAATTAAAATATATAATTCGTGATTATCATTTATTGGGTCAGTAGTAGAACATAATTTATTCAATGTCTCCTGTAATGGAAGTAGTAAATGAAATGTTCTACCTTTAACTTTCTGTATCATTTGTCTTTGAGGTAATCTTTTATTAATAACAGTTCCCATTTTGAGAATAGTTTGAAATGCTTTAGCTCTCTGTATAAGAATTTTTTCAAATGTGTTAAGAGATGATATTTCTTCAGATACATCATATGTGAAAAGATTATTCAAAATACAATATGCAGGTATAAAATTTTATGAAATTTTTCTGCACAATAATTACATATATATTCCGCATTAATTTTTTTTGTATATGTGCCATTAAATCTCTCCAAATTTAAATGTCTATTTGTCCTTGAAGACTATTGATTTTACATTTCTTTTATAATACAATCTCTAACATGATACGCAAATATATTGTGATGTGTCTGTTGAACGTTTGATCAAAGTTTCAAATGCTTTATGATATCTAGAAATAATATCATCATCGCTCAAAAATGTATCTGTTTGTTGATGTTTATACCTATCTGCTTTTTCTTGTGCAGAAGTAACAATTTTATTCAATATATTTAAATCAGCCTGAATTAATGCCTTATCAAGATTTTCCATCTTTTGATAAAAATTTTTAAGTTGATAAATTAAACGTTTAATATTTCTTACTTTTAGAAAATGAGTATTACAATTTGTTATTGAAGGCAAAATTTTTCTGATAATATTGTTTGTTATAAAGCTGTTTACAATCAGGATCCAATCTTTTTTGTTTTTCACGTTCGCACTGAAAATTTGTCGAATAATGCTTTTTTACACGTCTAAATCCTGTCAAATTCATGTCGATATCGAACTTTAACACGTTCATCTTTTAAAATTTGCTGATATCGATTGCATTTTTTTACGCGATTATTTTCAAAGTTTTGTCTATATCGATCACGCTGTTTAGCATGATTTTCTTTTAAATTTTGTCTATATCAATCGCGCTGTTTAGCGCGTCTATCTTCTAAATTCTGTGCATATCGATCACGTTGTTTAGCATGATTATTCTCTAAATTCTGCTCATATGAATTTTGTTTTTCCATCTGATTATTTTCTAAATTTTGTTGAAATAGATTATATTGTTTAGCACGATTATTCTCTAAATTCTGCTCATATAAATTTTGTTTTTCCGCCTGATTATTTTCTAAATTTTGTATATAGAACGTTCGTTCATTAATACATTGATTTTCAAAATTATGCTGATTTATTTTTATTAATATTTTTTAACTGAACGCTTTCTTCACGAAAATATTTCTTAGCACATTTTTGTTCAAACTTTTTGTTTGTATAAGTTTGTTCGTCAGTTCTAATATTTGTTTCAATATTATTATAGTTTCATTATTATTAGTTATTATTAGTTTCATTATTATTAAATCATTGCTGTTAATATTTTAGTCAATATTGCTTTTAATATAGAACTTATTTTGAAAACATTTATTTGTTTCTTTATAAATATCATTCTTGTTTTCATACAATTCTTTGGAACATATTTTATTATTAATTGTAATTGATTATTACTTAATTCTTTCTTAGATTGATAAATATGATGACGCTCCTTTTCTAAACAATTTATTCTTTGTTGTTTTGTCTCATCTTGATGTATAATATGTTTACGATTTGCTTTAATCTCTCTTGTTTTTATTACTGCTAATGAAAATACTTTTTGAGGAGCATATTGTGGATCTTGTAAGAAATGCTCAATAACATTAGACTCAAAAATTTTTATTAAATGCAAACGCATTAAACTATGATTATATTTTATTTTTTCGAATTTATTATTAAATAATAATGAAATTGCAAAGGCTATTGCAAAAATATCGCAATCGTTTGGTTGATGTTGCACAGTTGGAAACTTGATAGGATCTTTTTCAAAATCATATATTGGAAATAATTTTCTCAAGAATTTTTCATGATGTTTATGTAAAATTTTAGAATTTAATGAATCATAAATAAATATATTCTTTCTATTATAATAACTGCATATCCAATGTCCATCATTGTAAACTTGCTGAACTGTGCAATATTTGTATGTTTTATCCTCTAACACATATTGAATTGTATCATTGTGTTCGCCATGTTTCAACAGGTCTATAATCTAAATAGTTTTTCAAAAGATTGTTGAAATGTTCCATATGAATGTCAGTTAACCATTCGCTTCGAATAATTATATCTTTTTCTGTAGGCATTAGCTATTTTTTTATTTTAGGCTATTTTTTTATTTGTCTTTACAAACATTTTGTGCATATATAAAAAAACGCTTTAGATAGAAAGACTTTATAAACTTTGGCCCATATTCTGAGCTTACATCTATCTTTAGATGTGCCTCTAAATGTGCCTTAGCTGTGGCAATAAATGTAGTCATATTCTGAGCGCACATTTAGCAGCACATTTAAAGGCACATCGCCATTTTTAAATGCGCAACTTTATAGTGAAAATCGTATTCTGAACCACATTTATAGCACATTTATCTCATTTTCGATAAATGTATCAATAAATGTGCCCGAGGGCACATTTATATGTAATAGCGACACGTTGTACTCTTGGTTCGCAAGTTTGATTAATTCTGTCACTGTTATATAATTAATTTCATTAATAAAATTATTATAAATCAAGTTTTTATAAATAATAGAACTTGTTTTACATAATAATATTAATGATATTTGGTCAATCTTAAATTTTTTTTTTAAGTATAAAATGCAATAAGGTATACATATTATTCAAACACTATTTTCAATTCAAATAATTAATTAGGACAAGAAATCTTGCACTTTGAAGTGAAATTAGCCTAAAAGAGCACAATCAACTACAATATTATGGATGTATTTGATAATACAGTTTACACCATTATACTTTAATACGTATCACTGGTCACAATCATAACTATTTCTCTAAAGAATGGAACAGAACAGCTGTGATTGAATAATATAGTATTTATTTTATATATTAAAATATGTCAATGTAAATTAGATCATTGATAAAAAAATTAAAGTTTGAGAAGCAAATGCAGTGTGTAATCGTAACTTACAAGTATTTCAAAACAGAATAGTTGTTTTTGACGTTTATAATGATTGCGAGTTCTGACAAAAATATCGATTAATTAAAAAATGCTGTCACAATTCCAATGAGCAAAATAATATTTCTAAAAATGTTTTTCAAACATATTATATAAATATTTTTTGAAAACATTTTTAATAATATTGTTTGTTTATTGGGATTATATGCATGTTTGCATTTTGTGTTGCAGTGGCATCAAAAAAGAGATTGAAATGAAATTTGCTAATTTAACATATGGCACAGATATAATGAACTATTTGACAGTCAATCACAATGCTATAGGCGCGTAATAAGCATTATATATAACACAAAGTCATAAATGTATCTCTAAATTAGAGGCACTATAAATATGCGCTGCGAATACGACCAACTTTAGTCGTGTTACTAGCACATTTATCTGCACCTTTAAATGTGGCACTTTAAATGTACCTCTAAATGTGAACTCAGAATACGGGCCTTTATGTACAGTACTTTTATTTACGTATAACAGCTCTTTTTATAAGTAACTTTATATTGACACACAATAATCGTTATTTACAGACGCAAAACAGCCTTTTTTATAGGTGCACAGCAGCCTCTTTTATATCTTTTTATATAAGATATGTAATAGTTTACACAGATGTATAATGATTCTTTTTAAACTTGCACTTTTTAAAAGAAACGTATAGAAATATATATTATTATATATTATATGTATGTTATATATATTTTATATATATAGATTATTACATATTTAATTTTTTAATAATAAAATGTATTATAAAATTTAACGCTATAATAACGGATTAATTTTCTATTTGGGAATCTAATAAACTCAAATACAGACAATATTTCTGATTGGGCGCCTAAGGCAAACCAATATTCAGCGCTAATGCAGCTAATATATTTTCAGCGCTTTCGGCTTTTATACAGCACCAGAGCAGCCAATTAATTTTTATAATTTTTTGGACCTGAAAATATAAAAATATGTAATATGTAATGAAAAAAAAAGTAATGAAATATGTAATGAAAAAATAAAAAGGTTAGAAATAATTACATTATAAAAATATTATTTAAATTTTATTTAATTTAATCAGTTCTTTATCTTTATGATTATTGGTATATTATTCAACAATATACTTAAGAAATGCCGTCAATATTTTTTAAATTTCTTGTTTTTCAGTAAAATAAACTAATACTAACTAATATTACGCAAGCAATAAAAATTATGCCAAACGAAGTAATAAATCTCGTAATAGCATAGTTTATGAACTTTATGATTCATTTATATGTAAAAGTTGAAGATCGAATACAAGAAGAAATCATAGTTGACAACATAGCGAAAAATGGTCACATGGTGAATGCGATGTAAGTATTTTAATAAGAATATTTATAAACAAAAATTTTTAAAAATTCATTTTTTTTTAGATATCGATGGAAGATGTAATATTGGAGCTTGATTCGGTGAAAATCGTGAAAGTGAAAACATCGGCTGATGTGTCGGCATGTAACGTTCAAATTTTCACCTGAGTGGGCGCGCAGGTTTGCACACAAGTTGGCTCGCAAGCTTAGGAGCGCGGGCCGGCGATACATCAGCTAACGCACTAGCACTTGCACCGGCGTGCAAGTTGACACATCAGCCGACGTTCCCGCTTTTGGATGGCGCGGCATCCAAAGTCTGGACTTGAATCTAACCCCGCCCCCATCAGTGCAAGGGCAGAGAGCTGCCCAACAGATGCCTGGGCCTAAATATATCCAGGCTGAAGGAGCTGCTGTACAACAGGAGCATGATTTAAGTAAGTAATTGTAACCTTTTTTTTTATTACTGCATTACATGCAGAGCACAATATAATCAAGTACAGTGCATGTGAGAAAGGTTTTTACAGAA
>JBCEWD010000051.1:3963385-3976472 GCA_039654425.1 Cataglyphis rosenhaueri
AAAAATATTTTACAACATAAATTTTTATTCAGTTGGCACAATTTTTCAATATCATTATTTTTGTAGAAAATTTAAATTTAAATAACTATTCTATACAAAAATATTTAATTAAATTGTTTTTATTTAAATAATAAAAAAGGGATAAATTTTATAGTATAAATTTTTATTCTTTTGGCGCAATTTTTTGATATTATTATATTTGAGAATGAGGCAAGAACTAATATTCTCGAACAATCACACGAGATTTTAAAGGTTATTAAAAATACAAATTTAATTAATAACAAGAAAATGTCTATAACAATAAATCAAATCCACAATACAAAAATCGTGTCCGTCTAAAATTAGCTGAAATTCAAATATATCTTATTTTCAGAAAGGTAAAACTGTAACGTGTCTATATCCGAGATAATAGTGCGACTGTGATAAGTCTCTTTGTCTCCCGTGCCTTTTTATCAGTTTCGACTTTCTAGAAAGTTCCTCTACGTGCAAAAGCGCTTTCTCGCATCCGGAGTGCGCGGACGGGAACCTTCCAGAAAGTCAGAGGCTGATTCGACGAATCGGTGATCGCTTTGCGCATATTGAGTGCGTGGGCGCCGATAATTGAGTACTAATATCGGAAAACGCCGGTGCGTTTATCGTTGCCGCGCATGATATCGCGTATGCGCGGATTACGCTAATGGCGTCACGTCAATATACGAGTTAAATAAAACTTACCTTACTTAACTTAACTTACTTAGGTGCAATTCCGATCAAGCCGCCCGCCTCGTGTAGTGAAACGGACGACATATCTCACCTTTGCGCGTATTAGTTGCGATGACTGCGCCGCGGTGTTCGCTGTTGTGTATCTGCACAAGAATTTCGCGCCACAGTTACATAGTGCGTTGTGATATGTGTTGTGGAATGTCATGAATGAGTTAGTGTGTGTGTAGTGAATGGTAATGAATGAAGCGTGTAATCATGTTCTCGTGTAGTATCATAAATTGTGAGTGTGCACGTGTGTTGTGTTGATTTCATCCTGCATACGGATCGGAAGCAGGACGAGCTTCGCAATCGATTGCTTGAATTCCGACGTAGCCGTGTGAACCACGCGAGTCCATCGACGCCGGGATGGATTGCGGTTATCCTTGGCCATTTTGATGGCGGTGTGATCTCATGTAGAAGCAGACACAATTGTCCAGATGCAACCGACGCTGGTTTTTGCTACTTTGGTCTGGCGATTAATTCTTGGAGATATTCTTTTGTCTAGCGCGTCCAAAAGTGCTCCCTCATCTGCTGCAGTAGTTTCCAGCGTGACAGACGTGCCTCAGGAATATCGTGCAGTAAAGGCTTCGGAAGTGCGGTGATTGGTGCGCCGATGAGTAAATGAGGAGTGAGTGCCAATAAGTCCTCAGTGTCATCTGTTAGCGAACATAGGAGTCTTGGATAAGGCATGCCGTAAGTGTCAGTGCCGTAACAGCAGTGTGGCCATCTCGTAGGTGAGTGTAGTGTCTCCTATCATTCTTTGTAGGTGGTGTTTTGTGGTTTTAACCGCTACCCACAGGCCGCTAAAGTGAGGAGTAAGTGAATTAAACCTCCACTGCACTCTGTTGTTTTCCATGTCCGCCATGTTCTCAGGATCATCAAGGTATGGAAGTAAACTTGTAAATAAACCTTTATTTTGAACGGTTGTATTTGAGTCAATTAATTGCAACTCTTTTTTGTAGTGTACAGTTTGAATCCAGTAAATTCAGCGCTTCTCAGTCTCCTCGAGTTCTGTAGCGGTGAGAGGATGACAAAGTTTCCTGTTTTATCCTGTGACTCTTACTGTCTCCGAAGTGCCACTTCCAGATATAACTATCATCTGGCTCAAGCGATTACTCTGCGAAGTTTATAAAATATAGAATAGCGTGTCAATAGGTGATGTTCTTCCAGCTCCGTAGCCGTTGTCGCTGCCATTGTCATCACCGCTGAATCTTGCAGTCCGTTGGCGTGTCTGCTGGTGACTCAAGCGTCCCTGTTGTGGCATTGCAAAGGAAGGCAAGTCCCACCACAACCAGTAATCCTCAAGGTCCCTCGGATAGAGACTTTGCAATGCAGAATTGGCTGAATTGTTGTCGCCCGGATGAGATGATTCTAGCGTGCATCAGGTGTCAGCCGCTGGATTTCGGCAACTCTGTTCGCCACGAAATGTTTCACTAAGATAAGTGATCGTGAATCCATCCTAGTGTTACCATGGAGTCTGTCCACAGAAATGTCGGCGTTGTCTAGAGTTCGAGTACCGCTGCGGTGGTTGATCAGCCGGGCGAGGAGCAGCGCTGCACATAACTCTAAACGAGATAAGGTAATCTGTTTAATAGGATCGACCTTATTCTTTCCTGGGAAATAACCGCTTGTCCATTTTCATCTCGCAATTACAGCTAGTACAGCACTGCCGCATACGCCCTTTCCGATACGCAAATCCGTGCGGATGCGTCTCTAGCAAATCAATGCCAGAGTGTTCATTTGGCCAGCGTCCTTCGGATCTTGATTTGAGTGAACACAGGTAAGTCATCGCGAAATCTTTTCCATATCCTTGCCTCGTGATCCAGCAGAATCATTCTAGTCGATTCCTAATAACCATGCTGTCTAAATATTGATTTTTGTCTTTATGGTTATAGGGTGTCAATCATCCAAGTCGTAAAGCTGCGCAATCTGTGATAAGATGGTTCTTTTGATAATGGCGTCATCTTCCAGTGGATGCAAAGTTGTCTTCCACCGGATTCCAGTGAAGTCCCAGAATGGACTGATATTCTCTGTTTCTACGACAGCATGTCGTACTGCATTTGATCTCTCTCAGCTACGTGCTCCAGTAACTTCTCGCAATTGGAGGCCCATTTTTTTAGCGGAAAGCCACTGCACTACATATCTGAATTTGCATCTCTTGTGCTTTTTCGATGGTGTCCGCTTCAGTCAGCACGTCATCCACGTACACGTTGTTGAGGAGCTCTGTTGAACTCATCAGAAATCTGAAGGCTTCATCACGGGCCAGCTGTTGGAGTGATCGCACTGCAAGGAACAGAGCGCATGGTAGTCCGTAAGTCACGGTGTTCAGATTAAATTCTGCGATCTCCAAAGTGTTGTTGCTTCTCCACAGTATTTTTTGCCGATCCCTGTCATCCTCTTAGAAGAGTATCTACCTGTACATTTTCTCGATGTCTGCAGCTACCACGAATCGATTCCAACGCCAGCACAGGAAAATGTCACTCAAGGCTAGCAGTAAATTTTTCCCATCAGGAGGTGCTCGTTGAGTAACGTGCCTGAAGGAATGGTTTATGAGTCATTGAATACGACCTCAATCGTGTGGACGTGTTGGACTCCTCTAGTACCACATGGTGAGGTAGGTAACAGATCCTTTTTATCGTGTGCGCATCTGCCGGCACTCGTGTCATGTGAGTAATCTCTTCGTAAGTACTCATGAAATCTTTCTACAGCTTACAAAATTGCGCATCCTTTTGAAACTTTCTCTCGTTGTGAAGGATCGAATTGCCACTCGTGTCTCGTTGAAGTCTGGAAACATTGGTTGCCATCTGGAAGACGGACCACATAGCGACCATCCACGGTTCGTGTGTGTGTATGTGGACAAACAACTCCTCACACTCCTGTTTTTCACTGATGAGAAGCGTGAGAGAAGAAGAAAGCTCCTTCTGCTCCCAAAATCTCCTGACGAGGGCGGAGAGAGACTTGTCGACGGTGCATTTGTGCGTCATTATTCCCTCTTCATGCTTCGCTATCCTGATTCTCCCCGCTAGGATCCAATCAAATATAATTTTTTGTGCCACAGATTGCAATCTGGAATCCTTGCGCATTCCGTCGCACAAGATGCTGATGTAATCGGTTCTTAGCAGCACATCATTGCAGTCCGGCGAAGCGAGGTCTGGATCTGCGAGCTCGAGACGTTGGATGTGCGATTGGCGCGTCCAATGAGGCCAATTATCCCGTGAGGCGCGGCAGAATAAAAGTTGACGTCGTCACGGTGATCCTCCCAACTTGCGGCCACACTGATGAAGACGCAGCCCCTTGCAACGCCTGTTGCTGATCTCTGACGCCAAATATTGCAACATAAGTATGTTGATGTGGAAGTCTCAACCGTTAAGCCAGCTTCTCCTTGATAATGATAGCCTTTGATCCTTGGTCGATTAACGCTCTTGCGTCTTGCAAGTTTCCGTACCGGTCGGGATTCGGACACGTGCTGTTGCCAAGATCACGGACATGCGGCGTTGCTATGTGCTGTGCGCAACGTGTGACGTCCTCATAGCGTCTTCGTTCATCGGAGCCTTTTGGAATGCGTTGTGGAGTGAGGTATGATGCTTTACGGAGCACACTGAATATAACCTCTTTGATAGATAGTCGTTAATCTTGTGTTTCCCCAAGCATTTCGCGCAGAGGTTAATGTCCACGAACTGTCGACGATCCTGAACTCGCTGTACACCATGAGTGTATGGTCTCTTTTGCAGAGAAGGCACCGCGCGGATCCGGGATCTTGCTTCTGTTGCACTTGATGAGTGCGTGCTGTTTTTCCAGCAGTCTCGCTTGATTTTGTCGCGACAGACTCGCTTTTTCCTGGATTTAGCGCTTCTAACAATTGTACTCGTCGTTCTAAGAACAATTTGAGAGTGAAAAACGTAGGCGGATTTGGCGAGTCACTCACAGAATTTTCCCATTCCCGTTGAGTTCGACTATCGAGGAATTCCACCACTAAGAACACGAAGAGACCTCACTACTGGATATGGGACGACTAAACTTTCTAAGGTGTCTACTGTTGAGGACACGCCGTGAATGATCTTTCGCAGCTTTATCGCGGATTTCATTTTCGACAACGAAGTAAATTTTATAAAACACGATCTCACTAACAGTTGCTTATTCTCGTATTATTCGCATAGTATTATCCACGCGCGCTGATAGTTTTTGACAGATTTTTAATAGCGATTCTGCATCTGCTTTCAGGCTTACTTTGAGGTCATGGAGTTTCTCTACCTCACTGAGACTGCTATCCTTTCGAATGATGGAATGGAATAGATCTCGGAAAGCGGGCCAGACCTCGTACTTCCCTGAAAATTGCGATAGCTGTATCCTGGACAGCGTGGTTCGCGGAGACGACAAATCGGCTTTTATCATAGCGGATGTAGCAATCATACTTGGCTGAACAAGATACGCGATGTAATTCAGAAGCCCTTTTTGCCTGAAGTAAGTTTCCACAATACCGACATAATCCTTCTTAATGTAGTCCGTTTTTTTGTCGCCTCCCTGTGAACCGTGCGGAGAGTCTCGTGCTGAGCCTCAAATTTGGACCAATAGCTATTCAAACTCGCTAAATGAGACTGAATGGCGCTCACCTATGGTAATATTTGCCAGATCCAATTTTTTAAAATTGTCCACTGTTTGAGAAATGCGACCGTGCAACTCCTGCTGGCCTTAAACTAGGTCTTCAATTTCCTTTTCCATTTTTCAGGAGGGTATTCTCGCGAAGAATCATGGAACCATCGCACTAAGATATTCACTACACTCACAGTCGTCACGTGGAAGCAATCCGACAGATCCGGCTCGAAAGACCAAAAATGTTTGAGGATGAGACGAGAACTAGGATTCTCGAAAAATCACACGAAATTTTAACAAGAATACAAATTTAATTAATAACAAGAAAATATCTATAAAAATAAATCAAATCCTCAATACAAATCGTGTCCATGTAAAATTAATCAAAATTCAAATATATCTTATTTTCAGAAAGGCAAAGCTGTGTTTATATCCTAGATAATAGAGCGATTGCGATAAATCTCTTTGTCTCTCGTGCCTTTTTATCAGCTCCGACTTTCTAGAAAGTTCCTTCACATCGATAATTGTGCGCTGATATCGGAAGGTGCGTCTATCGCACGTTGTCGCGCATGATATCACGCGTGTGCGCGGATTACGTCACGCTAATGGAGCGTCGCGCCAAGATACGAGTTAGATAAAACTCACGTTAGACGCAATTCTGAACACATTATTTTTACAGTAAATTTAAATAAATATTTTATACAAAAGTATTTTAATTTAAAATGTTTTTATTTAAATATAATTTTTTTTTACATAGCGCATGTACTTGGCGTTTTTTACTTCTTTTTTAAAATAATTTTTTTAGAGTATGTATAACATTGTAATTTCTTAGCAGCCACAATAAAGATTTATAAAATATAAATTATATAAAATACATATAAAATACAAATAAACTTTATATACATGCATGTTTGAACGTTATATAATTACTAGCTTACTGTTATCAAAAACATAGCCAGTCAAAATCTCCAAATATTTCTTTGATGCTTCTATAATAATTTTCTAACAATGTATTTATTGCAAATATGGTATATTAATTAATAGAGCACAATTTCATTTCATTAGTAAATATTCGCTCAATTTCACTAACATAACCTAACTTTGCCAATATAACATTAATTAAAAGAAATCACTTCTTTTTCCTGCACTATTCCGAATTATTATGATTTCTGTTTTGACATTTCTCTTCTTTGTCGCTGCGTATTCTATTATCACTTTTAATTTTTTCAGTGCATTATTCTGCGATATAAATTCTTATAATCTTAACATTTGTTATCCGCGATATATACTCTTATAATCTTACATTATTATTTTACATATGGTCGTCCTGAACGTACCAGCCAGACTGAGATCTTATTTAATTTAAATTTAATTCTAAACAAAATATTTCCTATAAACATGGGCCGAAAAATGCTTCCTTAAGAAGTTATCGCTCAAAAAGGATCGCTCCTCTGATAAAGGAAGATCAAAAGGTGAAACAAAAATGAAATAAAAAGAAAATGAAACTTAAAAAGAAGAATAAAAGGAGAAAAGAAAATGAAATAAAAAGAAAATGAAACTTAATAAATTTCTTGAAAAAACAATAAAAATAAAATTCTTTTTCTTTTATGAAATCAAAATAAATTTTTTTAAACCAAAATAGCACGTAATAGTAGAAAATGAATAAAGATATGAAAAAACTAACTGTCCTTAAAATTATAATTAACGTACCGTATTACGTATGCACATCTAACAATAAGTAACGAAACCACTTTTTGTATGTTTGAAACTGGTTATATTAAATACTATGGAACGTATAACAATCATTTTGATCTCATTTAAGATAATTTAATTTTCTACAACTTTTATTTCGATCCTTTTGTTTAAAGACGCACATTTTCCGTGATATTTTGAAAAATGTGTAAAATAATCATTATTTCAGAGGTTTTTGAACGATAATTTCTTAAGAAAGCATTTTTCGACCCATGTTTATAGGAAATTTTTTGTTCAGAATTAAATTTCCTATAAGATCTCAACTTGGCTGGAACGTTCGGGGTCATCCTGTATATACATGCATATACACATTTTCTTTCAAGGCGTATTTGCACACTCAAGCGAATAATCATATGTGAGCATTGCAAACACGCCTTGAGGGACAAAATTGCTCTGCGTGCGAGCATACGTACGTGAGTCTGAAACTTACCTAAAGAAAAATGAAACTAAAAATCTTACATTGGTAATATACGATATCATACTTCAGGATTGACTATATCAATCTTATTCAAAAATTGATTCCAATCGAAAGATTGCATCCACATTATATAATAAAAATGCTGTTAGATTTTTGATTGTTCTAATTCCTAAGGTATTTTAATTGAAAGTTTAATAAAACGATTATAGACATAAAACTCCGAATAAGCTAGAGTCCCTATAATAAGAGTCTGGACACCGTCACTGTAACAGCCATGTTTGAATTAAAACCGAAAGTTCAATCATAAAACGCGAAATATTCAAATATTAGCCCGGATCTACAATAGGTGTAGTAAATCTCAAGTCTTAAGAAATTAATCAATTACAATATGAGGAGAATAATCAATTGTTATTCGTAATTTTCTTACGGCTTAAAGCCTACTATATCTATTGTAGATCCGGGCTTAAAATAGATTCAAACGAAATTACTTGTTTTTTATGACTTAATAATGATTTTTTTTATATTAGTACTATATTTTATTATATTATATATTTTTTTATATTAATTTTATATTTTTTTATATTAATATTATATTTTTTAATATTATATTTTTTTATATTATCAAAATAAATATATACAAAGTGAAAAAAATTATAAAATATAAAAAAAAATTGTAGGTTTGTATGTGTATTAATAACTACACAACCTCACACAAATAAATCTTTTTTGGGCTGGCAGTTATTACATCCCATATTATTTAACCACACATTTTGTACTTTCTTTTCTTTTGGAAAGCTACACATTTTAATTCCCTGTGTTGATAAATTTTTATAATATTCGGCAACCAGACATTTTAGTACTACAATAGAGGATAGAGAGAGGTTAATATAATTTATACATATGTCAAAAAATTGTATTAATTTGCACAAATATTATTATGCATTTATCTATTTATGTTTTAAAAGATATTAATCATAAATATAAAACACATAAACTTACTTTTCTTTTAATATACTTTGTAAAATATGCAAATGGCAAATCTTTGCTTGTCTTGTCACTTTTAAATCATATTTAAGGAAAATTTCCGCTTTAAACCCAAACATGGCGGAGCCAATTAAAATCAGGCATACGGTGTGCAGACCAGTTCTCTGACATTTTCCTATACCACCTATACTTAATGGTGGCAAAATAATGACGCCGGCAACTACATGGCGCTAGTGAGATACCTTGTCTAAAATCACTAAATTACTTGTCAATTTAATGACTTTAACTTTGTCCATGATATACACGATCTTATCTGCTTCAATTTACGTTTTGTTTCGTTTGTATTTTAACTGACGTATAGGCAAATTCAAGCCAAGCTTAATTAGAGGTCATTTTAACGATACATATATTAATGTTTATGTATATTTTAGAATAAGTGGAAGTAAGTCGGCCGAGATATCCTACTAGCGCCACGTAATGGACGGCGTCAGCCGTTTATTGTTATCAGCCATTATACATATATGTAATCAGCTATAAGTTTCATATGCCCTGTCTTTGTATGGGTGTTTATGAGAAGTAATCGGATTTCCAATCGGATCGAACAGTGGTATTCAATCAGTTCATATCGAAATATCCTATAGATTCGAATCATGTTTGCGTTGCCTCAGCAATAATCGGATTAGATATGAGATTTAATAAATCGTAAGGTATAAGTCTCAAGAAAATATAAGTTTAATAAAAGTAGAGAAATAGTTACGTGTAACTCATGTAACGGTCTAACTTTCCCGACGCCACGGATCGGCTTGTCGGTTCCAGAATTCGGGAGAAGGAAGAGACTCGGGCTCGCAAATTACACACTCGATTTGGCCAACAAACAACAATGATTTATTTAACTGAATATTATATACAACAGACTCGGTCAACGAACAGAGCTTGCGAATACAATTAAAGGAAACGGGATAGGCCCGTAACGGAAAAAATGAAATCGTCTGCTCGCGACAACGGTACCGGGGTTGTCGAATCTGACCCGGATATGAAATAACTCCCGATCGCGTCAAGACGTGACGTCTGGTGCCGAGGATGCGCTCAGCTGCCCGTCCTGAAAAAAACTAAGGGCCAACCGGCGTGCTTTGCGACTTATTCTGAGAAGGACTAGGCGCTGGAGAGATGCTGTTTCTGGCGTCACGAGCGGACACGAGTTGGTCTTACTAGCTAGGCGGTATATACAAGATAATAAGTACGGGCACGATGCGTACAGAGGAATGAGCCTAAAGGCTCTCGGTCGCGGATCACCGGGAGCTTCTCGCCCGGTCGAAGCCGATGGTATCGCGAGGAAGCGACGAAGAAAGCACTCTTCGGCACGGACAGCGCCGGTCGTCGAGAGCACTCGTCCCCCGGGCCGGAGGTGGTTGGTGTAAGGGAGAGCACTCCCTCGCACCGACAGGACTGGACGCCGAGAGCACTCGGCCAGAGACGAGAGCACTCGTCTCCTAGACCAGGTTAAAAGGAACGGTATAAGGATCGGTTAGCTGGAGACTCAGAGAGCGCTCTGAGGCTTCGAGCGTCCCGAGGATCGGGACCAGAGACTGGTGTCGCGAGTCATGTTGAGCCGGCTTATATACCCGGCCGGCTTCCCTTCCTTAGGCTCGCATCGTCCTAGTGGGGGATTGCATCGCCCAGCGGCGGCTCGTGCGGTGGGCTCGCCGTCTCGCAGCGGCGTGAAAATGTGAAATTTATGAGGCGCCGAGCGCCAGCCTCTTCTGCAGACGGGTGGACGGTCCGCGAAGCTCTAGTAACGACACAGGTTACACTCATTATTATTTTAAACTACATTATTTTAAATATTAACACTTTATTTTCTCTAAAATATTTATTAATAATAGAAGTATATACATTTTACTAATAAAATTTTGGAAAGAATTAAATTGTTCATAATCGCTCAATATAATAATTGTTACCTATAACTTAAATAAAATAATATTTTTTCAAAAACAATTTAAAGACAGATATAAGTGCAAATGAGAATAAATTCATTGAGCAATATCATGGTAGGTATATTATAAAACTGAAAAAAAAATTTCAGTTAAGGAAAATTTATTAAATACATATTTTTTACTTTTAGTTATTGTGCACATATTCAAAATAAAAAAACATTATTTCAATAAGTATATTTTTATGAGTTTTGGAAAATTATAACTGAGAAGCAAATTTTTTGTCAGTTTTATGATATACCAAAATAATCTTGTTCAATGGAAATGGATCTATCTTCATTTGTACCTTTAGCTGTGTTTTCTGAACAAATATCATTTTATTTAAATTATAAATAGCAATTAATACAATGAGATTGTAACGATCCCCCCAACGTTCCGGACATGTTGCCCGTCGAAAGTCTGCCACCCGGCGAACACCAGCCGGGTAGGGGCAGAGGCACTTAATGCCTTATTTTTAACAAACATGTATACGGCCGTTATATGGCAATACGATCGCCGAGCATTGCCGAGCGCTCCCGAAGAGCGCCGAGCGCTATAAAGTAAAAATCCTATGTCGTTTTCCCCACCCCGAGGGAGACGTTAAACGACGCAGATACCGTTACACGGCGGTTATAAAAAACCCGACAGATCTCTGATCTGTACCAGATCGATACCTGATTCCGTTCGAGCAGTAAGCCCGAAAAATTACCAGACACCGCTCCGAAATCGTCAGAAGACAGGGGACAGGAAGTTGATGTGTTCGCAGCGTCCGTCGAGAATTCTCAATTATCTGCTCCAGAAACGAATCCTTTCAAAAACCTCCATATAGACAGAGAGCGGACAAGTTCGCCGCTCTTTTCGAGCATAGTCGAGCCTTACGGTCCTAACACCTGACCATTCGAACTCTGCGTATAGACGTATCTCCCGAACCTTTCTGGGAACTGCAGCCCTCGCCGACCACTCGGCTAGACGCATCTTGCCGCAAGATATTGTGTACGATCTCGCGCTTTATAATATATGCTCGCGAAATATTATTGTAGCGGCTTCGTCGCCCGCACTACCGCACGCTCCGCGCCTACAAGCACGCGCTGACAACACGCGCGCGCCTCACTGCATGCGCCCCGCGTCTTCAAACACGGTGTGCCGAAACTACGCGCCCGCGATTCCAAACGTCCCGCGCCACTGAGCTGGGACCTTTAACTAGACACGCAAAACAGTCTAGACTCGCATCGTAACACCGCGACTATTATTTCAATTTTATATCAGCATTGTCGAAGAGGCAAATAAAAGATGTTCATTACATCTCTCGTCTCCTCAACTGTATTTCATCCCTTCACGAATCCTGATCCCGGTTGCACTATCCGCATGCGAATCGCTGATGAAGCGGCCCGTTACAAGATTATGAAAAACGTCTTTCCATTTTATTAATAAAACGTATACACTTTTATTATTAATAAATATTTTAGAGAAAATAAATAAAGTGTTAATATTTAGAATAATATAGTTTAAAATAATAATGCGGTATGCACCTGTTTCTCTATTTTTATTAAACTTGTGTTCCTTTATGACTTGTTTCTCACGATTTATTAAATCTCAAAATTAATGCGATTATTGCCGAGACAGAGCTAACATAATCCGATTAATTAAGGGAATTTTTCGACCGATTAATTTAGAGGATTTTTAAACTGATTGAATACCACTGCTTGGTCCGATTTTAAATCCGATTACTTGTAAACATACATGGTGTCCTAAACCATCCGTACACTCCTTTTCTTTCGAAAACTAAGCATTTTAGAGAAAAACGTTTTGAACAAAAATTGTATAGTTTTGAGGGGAACATAAGATAGTGTCATTGGTTTGACCTAGGATGGCATCGTTAGGTTAAAATCAAGTCAAGGACACCTTTTAATTTCTTAAATTCCCTATTTTTATTGCATATTCTTGTAGCTTATGTGGAGAGCTTTCCAAAACACTATAATAAAGTATTTTTTGATTAAGAATTTTTTGAGTTATTTTGTATCTTAATCTGACACTTTAATATAAAATATAAAATATCTTGAAAATTATTTAGTTTTCGATAATTGTATCGTAATACTTTTATGTACAGAATAATAAAATGAATCAAATGGTGTAAAGAAGAAATAAATAATTGTTATAGAAAAATATATTGCAAATAATTGCACACTTTTTTTAAAAAACAATTATTTTCTTTACACCATTTGATTCATTTTATTATATATATCTGTACATAAGTATTACGATACAATTATCAAAAACTAAATAATTTTCGAGATATTTTATATTTTATATTAAGATATGTCAGATTAAGATACAAAATAACTAAAAAAATTCTTAATGAAAAAATGTTTTATTATAGTGTTTTAAAAAGCTCTCGAGATAAGCTACAAGAATATGTAATAAAAAATGAGAATTTCCATTTAATAAACGGAAGTTGACTTTCAAATGATCTTGAAAATGACTGTCCAAGATCACTATTAGATAGCCCCTTTGTTCCTTACAACTTTTATGCGAGTCGTTTTATTTCAAATGTTGATCCTGAAAAGTTACACCCTTATAACTAATGTTTAAATAATGTTTAATATATATATATATATTATAAATAATGTTTAAT
>JBCEWD010000051.1:3988087-3998797 GCA_039654425.1 Cataglyphis rosenhaueri
TTAGTTTTAAATCAGAAATATAAGAGACTCTGCCCCTATAAATGTAAACAAATACTTTTTCCACATCTGCTCTATACGAATACAACATAAATAAACTTTATTTTTTATTTTATAATAAAAAAAGCAATAGAATTATGAAATTTTAATTTGTATAACCTAACTTAATCCAAATTTTAGTTTTAAATCAGAAATATAAGAGACTCTGCCCCTATAAATGTAAACAAATACTTTTTCCACATCTGCTCTATACAAATACAACATAAATAAACTTTATTTTTTCTTATTTTATAATAAAAAAGCAATAGAATTGTGAAACTTTAATTTGTTATATTTCCTAAAGCAATGCCGTTACCACAAATTTCTTGCGGGGAATTACACAGAAGAATCTCCCCTACATGTATTTAAGTGGCGATAAAATCGGAGATATGTTATCTATTATGTAGTTTTATGTAGTAAATTTGCAAGTTTATGTATGAATATTAATTATGTTGTATGCTGCAATATACAATATATTGTTTATATTGAAATATATGTGTGTGATGTTTATATTTCTTTAATGATGAAATCAGAGATTTAGTAATTGGATTGTTATGTATAATAATGGACACCACATTTACGTATTTTTGTGTATAGTAATGCTAGTGCTGTTGCGGTTAATTTCGAATGCTTATAATTCAGGAACCAAAAATGACTTATGTATATCATATTAATAAAGCCTCGACGTTAGCTACAAGAATATGCAATAAAAAATATAAGTTTCCATTTAAGATCTTTAAATTAATTATTATTTCATTTTGAGCACACTACCAAAGGTATAAGTAAAATGACTAAATACATCTCTTAGTACCAAACAACTATTAATTGAACTTTTTGTAAATATATATTGTATTTGGGAAATGGAGAAATACATTTTCCGCATCTTGTATATAAATGTATGTATTGTTTAGCTAAAATGTGTGCGATGTTATAAATATGTAATGTAAATAAAATTAACTTTATGTTATATAATTACTTCCCCCCTCCCCCGTATGGAGTTGCTATTTCCTCACCGAGCACCTCCCCAGGTGGTGGATTGGAAAAAGCCTTTCAGATTTGGGTGATATCGAGGAAATAAAATACTGAGGGTGGACCAAAATTAACGCTGAATAGTTGCAGCAGGCTATTCAGTACTGCCACTATCGTCGGCCATGAAACAAATAGCAAAAGGCGCTATGATAACCAATAGTACTGCTTCTGAACAGCAGTATAAAAGGCAATAGGAAACCACCACACTAATTTCCCAAGAAAATCCATGAATGAACCCATGAATGAAGGTTATAAAGTTATAAAGATGTCTGGCAACCCGACTGACTCTGTGCTGGCCCAGTTCCGCGCTGGGCGGTATAAAATAGACAGAGCATGTGGCAAAGAGAAATCAGATTCAAATGCGAAATCGGCGACTGAAATGAATAATGTAAGAGAGCGAACCTTCTGGAGACGCAACAGATTCGCGACGTGGAAAATGCAGGGCTTGGTGTGGCACCCTGGCAAACTGAAAATAATAGAGAAAGAGATGGAAAGCTGCGGCATTATGCTTTGCTCGGGATGGCGAAAAAGAACTGGAAGGGCAAAGAACATTTTACTAGCAGATCCGGAAACAATATATACTTCTCTGGACATCACAACGAAAACAAGAATGGCGTGGCAATAATTGTTCCTTTGAGGTTGCGAAACTCCGTACGCGGATATAATGCCATAAGTGACAAAATCAATCATGGCAAATTCCAGGGCGTCCCCAATTATGCTAAACCTTATCCAATTTACGCGCCAATGGCCGCAGCGAGGAGCAGCAGGAGCAGGAGATCGATGAGTTTTATGGCAAGCTAGAGAAGGTGCTTTACTATACCGAGCCGAAAAATTGTGTTAGTTCCTATTTGGGGGACTTTAATGCTAAAATCGGCACAACAAAAGCAGATCACCATCTGAGGCAGCTGATGGTAAATTTCGGATTGGGAGAAAGAAATAAGAAAGGAAAGAGACTCATGAATTTCTGCTTGCAGCAAAAACTCTTTACAATGAATACATATTTTCACCAACATCCTCAGGTTATATACTTAGAGATGGAAGCCTGGGAACCGCTAGAAAAATTAAATTAATTTCCTCCTTGTGAGTACAAGATGGAGAATCGATAATAAATGCCAAAACAAATCCAGAGGCGGATTGCGGTAGTGACCATCAACTATTAGCAATGGACTTTAGGCTTCGACTTAAGAAAAGAGGTAAGCGTACCCTCGGATCAGCCAAATTGACAGAAGGAATTGAAGCTGTTTGAGGACTGCATAGGAGACGCCCTTCCCACATAGCACTCCGGATTTTGAAAATGAGACAACATGAAACACTGTAAAATCTGCAATACAACAAACAGCTGCTCAATGTCAGCAGCCAAACTGTGATATCCAGAAACCATGACCCACCAAGGTCACATAGAGAGTGATTGAACGGAGCAAGGGATGCAAAGGTGTCCCTAGCGAATGGACCTATATAAATATGGCTGTCCAATGAGTTTCAACGGCGATGTTGCAAGGATAAAGAAAATTCCATAATTGATATCTGTATGGAAATTGAGAGACACGAATACCGAAATGAAACAAAGGATCTCTTTCGTAAGGTTAAGCTCCTGGTAAATAAAATTAAACCAAAGAACTAGTTGATAGACAACAATGGACGTATTGAATTTGAACTAGAAAAGATGGAAATCTGGAAAAACTATTGCTCTGTACAAAAAAGTATAAAAAATAACCAATACAAGATGGAGATGTAGAGATAGAGCTCGTGGATGCAGTACTTGAATCTGATATGCCATCGGAGGTGGAGGAGGCAATCCGTGCCTTAAAGAAAAACAAAAAACCGGAATACTGTTACGGAATAAAGAGGGAAATGTTGAAAATGGGTGACAAAGGAATTTGCGTGTTGACAATGCTCTGCAACAAAATGTGGAAAACTGGTAAATGGCCAGTTGACTGGGCGACATCTATCTTCGTCCCAATTTATAAGAAGGGCCCGATTATGCAATGCAGCAATTATCGCATAATATCCTTGATCTTGCATCCTAGTAAAATTTTCCTAAAAATTCTCCACGACGTATTCAACCCTACCTGGACAGACAGATTCCACAGGAGCAAGCGGGTTTTGTTCGGGGCAAGGGTACAAGAGATTCTCAATCTGCATCAACTAGTTGAAAACGGAAGAGAGTTTGGGATCCCCCATAGTCGTGTGCTGCCTGGATTACCAGTAGGTATTTGATTGTGTGGACTGGATGCTGCTGTGAAAAGTCCTGATCGAGATGAGAATCCCAAAGCATCTAATGTTCCTAATCAAAAATCCATATGAGGCAAACTTGACAAGTGTGCGTATTGATTCAGATGACTCCACCTCTTTTAAAATTGAAAGAGGAGTGCGCTAAGGGTGTATATTGTCACCAGGACTGTTTAATTTTTATCGGGAATACATAATAAGAAGAACATTGGATAGATGGGAGGGAAGAATAGCTATTGCGGACAATAAAATATCAAACTTGAGATATGGACAGACGACATTGATTGCAGCAACGGAGCTGAAAATGACTGAATTGCTGCATCGCATGGAGAGCGAAAGCAATAAGCTGGACTCAAGATTAACAGACAGAAAACCAAGATTATTATAATCGACCGCTCAAATCTGTTACAGCGGACCGATGCTTTGGACAATTTGGAAACTGTCGAAGAGTTTGTGTATTTGCTCACTCATTACAAGCAATGGCTCTTGCGAAGTTGAAATTAGAAGAAAAATCGCGCTGGCAGTCGTTTGATCAGAATCTGGAAAAACAGATCCATAACTAAGACAACAAAGGTGAGGCTTATGCGAGTGCTTTTGTTTGCCGTGTTCATTTATGGTGCTGAGACGCGGACAATAAAAGCGGCGGAGAGAAGGAAGATCGACACCTTTGAAATGTGGTGCTGGAGGCACCTGCAGCGAATACCATAGACTGCCCACAGGACAAATGATTCCATTCTCTACTTGAAGATCAGACTCTCACGGCTTGCCTGAGGAGAACCTTGCAATTCTTTCGACACATCGCGCAACGAGAAAAGAACAGCTTAGAGCGGTTGATTGTGTCTGGAAATGTAGAAGGTCGAAAAGAAAAGGGTTGCTCGCCTATACGCTGGATCAGATTCAAAAAATCACGACAAAGCTTTTTCAGACAAACCTGAGAATGGCAGAAGATCCAGTGGAAGGAAATAATGAAGCGCCTAGGTTTCGATCACGACCCTCAAACATGAGGAATCGACTAGAGAGAACTATATAATTGATTTTTATTTTTTTATAGCTAGCGATATGAATGTAATGATAAAAAAATAATAAAATATAAAAATCATTATTTTACATACACATGCGCGCTCACGCACACATATACACACACGTGCGCGCACACACGTACATTTACGCACAAATGCACGCATAATAGATTTCATATGATAGAATATAAACTTATTTTTTCAGATTTTAAAACAAAATTTTTTAAATGTTTTTTGAGATAAAAAAAAAACAGATGTTTTTATCTTATTTAATTTTCGCGAACTTTTAGTCTGTTGACTTTGTAAAATTTTTTGTACTTACAATGCTTCTGGATGCACCAAAAAAATATCCTGGATATGATGATAATGATGATTTAGAACTGTCTTTATAGGCAAGGATTGCTAATTGATATATTTCTTTTTCTGCACATTCTCCAAGTCCTCGTACGTGTATCCAATAATAACCCGAAGTTTGATTTGCATTTAAAATAACATCAACACGTTCACCTACACATAATGTTAAATAATAAATATGTTCGAATTCGTGCATGTATAAAAAGTATTATAGTGGAACCTTGTAGCTTATCTAAAAATAGAAGAAACATCCCTTTACCCATCCCATGTTAGGTCATTCTATCCAAATGTAAATCTGTGAGCATAATGTCATTTTCCGGCGATATGGTTAAAAAGACACATTCGCAAATCTTACATGACTGCTATTGCTGAATTTGGAAAGTGTAGAGATAATTCCGTATTCTATTCATTATAGCAATCCAGAGTCTATCGTATAGTACATTATGGGATTCCACTGTCACATATATTTAAAAAATTTGTTTCACATTTGTATACATTAAAAGTATAGAATTATATTAATATCCACATAATTTATACATTTTATAACATACATTTATAAATTATATCTTTTTTATGTTTATAATAACAAAAGAACAGAAGAAAAGAATTATTAGCATAACAGCCGTTAGTCTCGAGAATGGTCTCTGGAGTGAGTGCGTCCCAATCACCACAACAGCACGTCCTCAGGTTGTGGATAGAAAAACGGCCTCTTTGTCTCAGTTAGGAATAGAGGTTAGCTGGGAATAAATCAAATAATCTGTCGCGGACAACCGATTGAAAATGGCTATCCTGTTTGGGGATTGAGCATAGGTTTGATAAGCTCACATGTAAAAAGAATTTACCAAGAAACAAATTAAAGCTCGTCATTCTTCCGAGGTAAAATTTTACTCTAGAGGTAAACTAGTCTCCCGTTCTGATCTCCGGGTGGAGACTGTTTCGAGAAACTCATGCCGCATGAAGTCGAAAAGCGGGAGAAAAATCAAAATAGGAACATGGAACATGAGAACTCTGGGCAGACCTAGGGAGTATTTTAATCTATGATCGGAGAGATTGAGGAGTACGAGGATCGTCGCATTGCAAGAGACAAGATAGGCCGGGTTCGCTTAGCATGGGCTCATATACGTTTCATGAGAGTTTTCTATGAGAGTTAGAGATTCATAGTTTCGGCGTTAATTTCATGATTAGTAAGAGAATCCTATCCGCGGTAAAAAACATTAAATTCATAAACGAAAGATTGGGAGTATTCGTGATGCAGGATAAATGGTACAGGATCGCGATAATCAATGTTCATGCGACGCGGAGAATATAAATGATGAAATAAAAAACGGGTTCTTGAGGAGCTTGAACACCTCATAGACTAATTTCCGAATGATTATATATAATATAAAAATAGTCGGGCGATTTTAACACCAAAATCGGTAGAGAACATTTTTAGACCAACGGTAGGACATGAAAGTTTGCACAAGGAAAGTAACAATAACAGAATAAAAGTAATTAATAATAATTAACTTTGCGGCAAAAATCTCTTCGTCAAAATCACATATTTTAAACAAAAATATTCATAAACAAAAATATTCATAAACAAACTTTCCCCGGATAAAAATACGCGCAATCAAATAGATTATGTTTTTGCGGATAAACGGCGCCATACACCATACTCGATGTTAGGTTTTTTAAAGGAGCGGATTGCAACTCGCATCATTTCTTTTTGTAATTGCTAAAATTAGAGAACGACTCACAACAAATAAAATTAACGGGCAGCCGATGGGAACTAAACGAACAAAATATTACCGAGGGAGAAGACGGGATAAAATACGCAATTAAAGTAACGAATAAATTCGTAACCTTAGAGGAAATAGATGATAACGCGATTAACAGTGGGAAAACATATGTGACACAATAGTTAAATCAGCGGAAGCCACGGGAGGTTTTTGTAAAAGAAACAGAAGCAAACAATGGTTTGACGAAAAATGCATAAAAATTGCTACACTACGAAACGAAGCACGCATCGCATGGCTAACCCATAAAACAGAGGAAATTCGAGAGCAATTTCTTAATAATAAGCAAGCAGCTCCCATTATGTTTAAAAATAAGAAGCATCAATACCTAAAACATAAAATCGAAGAAATAGATGAAAATTGCCAAAACAGTAACGCAATACGTATTCATATGGATAAAAGGTTTAGAAAGGAATTCCAAGTTAAGACGGAATGGTGAAACATAAGAATGATAACTTAATTACATGCAATTGGATTAACGTAGAAAAATTATTTTGATCGGTTATAAAATGTTGAATCTCAGAATTATCGGAAAATAGAAACTATTGAGATTCACACGCTGAATTCATAATTAACGAACCAACGATTGTAAAAGTAAAAAGCGCGATTAAAAAACTAAAAAATCATAAAGTACCGAGTATTGAACTGATTCCAGCAAAACTAATTAAATAGGAGGAAGTATTATTAAAAGAAATTCATAAACTAATTAATGTAATTTGGAACCAAAAAGTATTGCCGGAATAATGGAAAGATTTACTTGTTATTCCAATTTTCAAAAAGGGGAACAAAATGAAGTGTAATAATTATCGGGGTATCTCACGTGTATCAGCTTGTTATAAAATTTTGTCAAATATTTTATTGATGAAGCTGGCACCATATGCAGATGAAATAATTGGGGATCATCAATCGGATTTGGAAAATAGATTGACTACGGATCAAGTCTTAACTATTCGGCAAATTTTGGAGAAGAAATGGGAATTTGACTGGTACATAAACTCTACATTGATTTTAAAAAAGCGTATAATTTGATAAAACGGGAGAGAATGTTTGAAATTTTAATTCGTTTGGTGATACCTAAAATATGATTAGTTCAAGTTTAAAAAATATAAGAAATAAAGTAAAAATTAGTCCAAATGTCAGAGATTTTTAATATCCATAACGATTTGAAGCAGGGGGATGCATTATCATCTCTTTTGTTTAACCTTGTATTGGAATATGCCATTAGAGAAATGTAGATGAGTGAAGGTGGTTTGCAATTGAACGATATAACTCAATTTTTAACATACGCGGATGATATAATTTTGCTGGAGGATAATAGTGAAACAATAATTACACAATAACACAAAAACTCTATTAGATAAAACAAAAGAATTTAAGTTGCAGATAAACGTCGAAAAAACTAAATATATGGTTAATAATATAATTCAGAATATCCAAAATGGCGGAGACTTGGTCATGATAAAATATTTGAGCGGGTCAGTAATTTTATGTATTTAGGATCAATTTTGAAACTAATAAAATAAGAAAAAAGCTTAAGAAAATAATTAATTTGGGGAATGTATGCTTCTATTCGTTTTTAATAAACTAGTCAGCTTGCGGTTATTGTCTGAGCGTCTGAAAATTAGAATTTACAAAACGATTATTTTACCGATAGTCCTTTATGGCTACGAATCATGATCTCTTACATTACAAGATGAAGTTTAAGGTATTCAAAAATAAAGTACTTCAAAAAATTTTCGGCACAAAACGCGATGAGGAAAGGGCTAATGGAGAAAATTACACAACGCGGAATTACATTAATTATACAACAGACTGGACATTATTAACATCGTGAAATCGCGTCGATTAAGATTGGCAGAACAGGCGTATGGGGAATGATGGAACCGTATATAGAATACTTATTGATAAATCCGGTGGTAAAAGACTTCTGGATAGAGATGTAGATGGAAGGATAATATTAAAATGGCTCTTAATGAGATGGGGTACGAGAAATCACAAATGGAGGAGTCTTGCTCCGGATTAGTAATATTAGTATTTGCGACAATAAACTTTCGAGTTTCTAACGCCATCTAATAATAATAATAACAAAAGAAATAATTTAAAAAATATATAAAATGTTAACATATTATGATATTATTTATGCACTTGTAATGTTCAATTGCATTATTTTTTACATCAAATTATACATCTTTATTGCATAATCTGAGTTGTATTAGTTTTTTTAATGTATTTTAAGTAAAACTGACGTTTAGAAGAGGCAGTTCCGATGACTTTGATCTTGACATATGTTGTCCACCTCCATGATCTTTAAAAGATTTTAGCCGTCACACATTTTTTATAAAAAAGTTATTAACAAAAATGTTTAAAAAATATAGCAATTATTTACTTTTAGAGGAGCACTTCATAACGACTTTGACCTTGACGTATATTCAAGACCCTGAATAATATTTAAAAGATTTTAGCCGTCGGCCATTCTTCATTAAAAAGTTGTTAACAAAAAGAGTTGACAATACAAACGTGCATTTAACTCTATAATTTGAATTTTACCTAGCGTAAATGCCACTTTATCTGCATATTTATATATTTAAATAAATGATTGAGCTAATGGGAGATGGTCTTCAATTATTAACAAATTAATAAAGTTTGTTTGTGTAGAGCACATGTGGAAAAATGTAGTAAATATGTATGAAATGGACAGTTTGACGAATGACTTTGACCTTGATACATGTTGTCAAAATCATCGTCTTAAGTGACTTTTACTTTTAAATAAGTGGCGGTCGCGATCCGTTAAAAAATTATTAACAAAAAAGATTATTAAAGTTAACTTCAAAGACCTTAGAAAAAACTCCCAAAAATAATTTTTCATTTATTGCTACTGCACGCAAAGCGAAGTTCAATGCAAAAAAATGTGTCTAGTTTTTTTATGGAGCGCCCCCCTCTCCCCCAGGCAGGAGAGACGGAACATACTGCCTCCACGCATATACTTCTTAATGGAAAGTGAGATTCCACATAGGTTTACAACTTTTCACTTATGCATATTTATCAAAAAATTATATAAGACAGCATTTATCAATACAAAGATTTGAATTGAATCTCGATTTGCCTGGAAAATTGTAAATTCATGTAAAAGCCTTGTTTTGCATGATAAATTGTAAATCCATGTGGAATTTCACTTTGCATTAAAAAGTATATGATTGAATACAACACAACTCAATACAATACGATCGAATATAGTATGCGACAAGAAGTCACAGCAATAGTGATCATAATATAGAGAAGGGGGAGATCCAGGGAGAATATAAACAGTTTCAAGGAGAAAATCAATTACCGCTATTTAATCGAAGAAAAAGATGCTCCATATTATTAAAAAGAAAGTGCAGTTGAATGCAAACAACATTTTTTTTAGTCGCACAATAAGGATACCTTTTTCCTTCATAAATCCATTTATATCAGTATTTCTGTTAAATCTGTACACATTAAAATTGTAGAAAACATATTTTTCTTGCTGTTCAATTTTAACGTGTGATGTTCCTTATGTATGTTCATTGTTATTCATTGGACCGTGCGGAGACGTGCGCCAGTCTGACCCGGGAGCAATGCGATCTAGAATTGGTAACGCCGGGCCAGCCGGGGATGCGCAAGCAGGGTGCGTGTTATCACGATCAATCGCGCGATAACACGCAAGGCCGCCGTTCGGCGGCGCGCTCATGCTTGTATCGGGGGCGCGCGCACCCCCGATCTCGATCGATATTTTTTACGGGGTCCCTTTGGATAGGGCTTCGGCGGTTCCCGCCGGTATCTCGGAAGCGAGGAACGCAATAGTGACCTTCGCGGACCTCCTTTTTTACCGCCGTGCCTCGCGGCGATGGAGCTCAATCGGGGTCCCTCAGGACACGTCATCATATGGTCCTGCGTTTCGGCGCGAGGATCCTCTTTGTCCTCTCGCGCTTCTCGCTTTACTTCCGAATTCAGTAGTTGATAATTCCTTTCCTCTTTCGTTCCCCTGAAAGTCATCTTCCAAGTTGTTGTGATCGTTGTGTTTGATCCGATTTTTCACTCTCCTCCGGTAAGGCTCCCGTGTTGTATCAAAATAAGAAAATAATAATAAAATTAAGAAACGAAATAAGTCCGACAAATAACGCCCCTCTGGAGATTTCGGTACGGCCCTAACGTTTGAGACTGGCGCGGATGCGTTTTCCGCGCTCAGCGATCGGAGAGAGATCCGGTGGACGCGCGCGGGACGGCAATGTTACAATATATATATA
>JBCEWD010000051.1:4001478-4016239 GCA_039654425.1 Cataglyphis rosenhaueri
AATTGTATCAGGAATACGTCATTTAATGGACGGAAGGTTGTTCTGAATCACCCTGTATATATATATATATATATATATATATATATATATATATATATATGTGTGTATATATATATATAATATTTTATGTATATATAAGATATATTATATATATGTATACATAAATATGTATATAAAAATATGGACACAAATGGCCAAATGGCATTTCTCTTAAAAAATAGGAGAGTAAACGTTATGATGTAAACAATATTTAAATGGTGTTCAAATGTGATAAACACACATGTATATTTTACTATCACACGCTCAGTTATGTTTGGATATATATGCCAGACGATAAAGCAGTAATAAAATATATTGTAATACTCTCATTTGAATATATGGAACATAATCCAAAAATTGCGTCTTCTATTATGCATGTTCGAATTTAATAATTTAATACTGTTGGTAATAACCGAACTACAAATACCGGTATTATCGGCAATTGTAGTTACGTTTAGAGTTATGAGTGTGCTAACCCGTTGGCTTAGCCTGCCGTTTTAGAATCGCCTTAAGTTGAATTTTTCAAAAAAAATTTTTTATCTGTAATGTATCAGTAATATATAATTTTAAGAAACAAAACAATGTATTTTTTTTAAAGCACAAAACAAAAAAGACAAAAAAATTTTTTTTTAAATTCACTGATAACACGTTAAAATTGAAATATCAAGTTTTAAAATATTTTTTTAATTTTTTGTCTACCATGATTTTTTGTCAAGTTTTAGTGATTTGAAAATAGTTTAATTTTCATGATATGAAAAGAGCTTTTTTCTTTCTTGAGTAATATATGTTTTTATCTTTCAGTATTAACTTTTGTTTATTTAATTATTTACTTTTTCCAGTTTTTTGACTCGTCTGCAGTACCTTTCTTTTTCATTTTTTTTTATTTATGTTCTTTACCTTTTGGTGTGTTGCTTCATGATAGATTTTCTTTCAGCAACGATTGTCGTCAATTTTTTCCTTTTTGAAATGTGTCTAATAATATAGGAAAATATCTAATATCTAATATTACTAAACATTATTTTGAAAAATGCAATGTTGGATAATTTCTTTTATGTGAAACTGTATTACATGAAGCGTTAGCTATGTGAAATGTGTGATTATTTTGCGGAATTCAATGTCTAGATTTAAGCAAGGATGAGTCAATTGAAAAGCGTAACACCTATCTTTTATTATCCTGAAAGTCAAATATGTCGTGGCATAATAATTGGGTCTCGAACTTGCAGGTCTCAAAACTATGACGCTATTAAGCTGGATATTCAGATATTTGTTCAGTGATCTCTTTTCGGTAAGAAAATTTAATTTTTTTTACGCGGGATGGGACCAAGTACGATCTTCGGCCTGGTAATGAGAGTGGATTAATAAAGGCTTGATTTGATTTTAATTAATAAAATACAATTTTATTCATATTTAAAATAAATGAAATTAATATACACGAGCTTATTATAGTAAAACGATAACATTAAAAGTTGTCTTGGTATGTTTGAGTCCGTGTGGATATTTATTTTTTTGCGGACGTGCAGAGGATATCAGTTAGAGGAATAGAGGAAAGATTCTATCTTTAAAAATTAAATAATTAACTGATTATTATAATATAAATGTATATATTTAATTATAATGATAAGAAAAATAAAATCAAAACGTATAAATGTATAAATAAATAAGTATATATTATTTTATTTTATTGTATATTAGAACGGTTGAAAATATAAAATTAATCGCTCGCATATGTGTTAGGTTAAGATTAAGATTTAAAATTTTTCTAAGACTTATTCGAAGACTAATCGAAATGAGTTAATGATTAAATTTTTGATATTTAAAAAATGAAACATTTTGCGGAAATCTAAGGATTGTTTTGAATTAAATAAGAAACAAAACAAAAAGAAGGAAAGATAGAAAGATAAAATTGCTCAATTAGACTTACTTTTTTAAATAGTGATTCGGAAGAGGTAGGGTAGCGAATTTGTGCGGTGTTTTTTGCTCTGTGTCTCATGTCAGTTCAATTTGTGTTTGCAGATGGGTTGCTCTGGAGATGATGCTAAGTGAATCATTAGTGGCACAACTAATTCACGTATCAGGATGTAAAAGCACAGAGTAATATTGTTTGAAATCTAAGATTGCAGAATAAGTGTTCTCGAGTCTTACGAATTCTCTTTTTATAATTCTTTTTTCGGAAATGTATTTTAATTCTTGGAGTAGAGATCTTCCAAAACTCCAATAAATTGAAATTGCCCAAAAATGGAGATTCTTCAATTTTAATGTGAATTAAAAATTGTGCTAATGTTCTCATTAGGTGTTTTTTTTATTTTTCGTTCTTTTATTTTTATCCGTGGTAATTGTCAATTGATGAGCCCGATATCGGTTTGAAGATTATTTACACGTGATCAAATTAGAAAAAATGCTATTTTCTTATAAATATTTTTATATTGATGCAGCTATTTATTGAATATTTAGTTAGGAAACTTTTATTATTATTCATGCAACTATGCTTGTTAGAAAAATTATTATCATTATTGATGTAGCTGTGTTTGTTGAGTATTTCGTTAGAAGAATTTTATTATCTTGTCAGTATCTCTTTATTCTTTCGACAGAAAATTCTGCTATAAGGGATATATACTGATTTTTTATTTATCTCGAAGTGACTGCCGTGATTTTATTACCGATCTTCTTACATCTTTTTCACGGTTACTCATAGATATAGTTATGGCCTATTGAATGATTCATTTTTATCATTAATTGACGATTATTGTTGCAACTTTGCAGAAAGAAGCACTCATGAAATTGCAGAACATAACACCAGTATTAGCATTCAACGTATGCTTGCTATATGGGCACACTTTAACTGCTTTCGGTTATGCTTTCGTTATAATTTTTGCGAAAAAATTTTGTCTATTTTACCGACAAAATGCGAATATTAAATCATAATTAAATTAATATGTGAATAATTAATAATAAGAGAATAATTTTGAATAATTAAAAGAATAATTAAAATATGTTAATAATTGTGAATGTGTGAATAATTAAATTATAATTAAATAAGTTAAATAATTAAATAAGTTAAAAGAAAAAAACTTTTTGTTGATTATACAGATTGATAAATCCTTTTTCACGATTAAAGTACATATAATAACAAAATTAAAAAATAATAATTTCATGTAAAAAAATAGAAAAAAGTTAAAAAATTATAGTAACAACTCAGATATACAATACTATTTTTCGGATAATTCGATAAATCCGAATTATGGACATAAAATTCGAGCACGAAAGGCTGCGCTCAAGAGTGCCCTTAATATTCTTATAAAAACAGTTGACTTGTGCTAAATTAGTACAATTTAAATATGCAATACTGTCTTTATAATTACAAAGTCTGGACATAGAATTCGAGCGCTCAAGAGTAGTAAATATTAATATCGCTGTTTTGAGAAAATTATAATTCTACTGATTTGTGCCAGATTAGAATAACTCAGATATGCAATTTGGATAACTGATACGAACGTTATATGCCATTTAGATAACTGATACGAACGTTATATGCTATTTGGATAACTGATGCGAACGTAAACATCAATTGCATGTAGTATTCAAAACTATTTTTTATCAAACTTCTTTCCTTATTATTTTTTTTAAGTAATAATTAACATGATTTAACATATTGTTAAATTATAGCACAACTTAGCACAATTTAGCACAATTAACAGAATCTAAAAAATTAAATGTGGGAGCTGAGATAAAAAAATCGTTTTTTCTTATTTTTTATAATGTAATTTTAATATTCAAACACAATGTAGCACAACTTTCGAAATTAGTTAATTCTAAATGTAGAATGATAACTTCGAACAGATAACATAAAAAGATCTTGGTACATAGGAATTTCACATAAATAATTTTTAATTTTTATTTAGATTAAATTTCTCAATTAAAAGAATACGAATTAATATCTGCATATATATATATATATATATATATATATATATATATAATATTTATACACTATTTATATACATATATGTTAAGTAGATTACCTGTAGCCATAGTAATTGCATTTATCCCTTGTACAGGCTTCACATTTTCACCATCTGTAGCTATTATCTGCAGGGAATGGTTTTCAATTTTTACTTCAATCAAACAAACTGTACTACATGCATTAATCATGCGAAATCTATATCTTTTGCCTTTTTCAACCATAAACATTGAAAGTGCAACGTTTGTGCTTTCTCCAGATGAAGGATTCTACAGAAGTAAATTTTAAATACATTAAGAAAAGCTGAAGTATATATGTTGATAATGTCAATTTAACAACTTGCAATTTTTTTTGAGAATTATAAAGTATTTACTCAAATACATAAATTACTTTATTTGCATCATAAAATCTCTTGAGTGTCTCTTCAAAATGAGATTTTCACCCGCTTATTTGATGTTATAAAGTACTCCAACAGAAACATTTAAATAATAAAAAAGCATTTTGTAAGAACTTAAAAAAAAACATTTTTGATAAATTTAAAAATATCAAATAAATAATAAATATTACAATTACACAAAGCTAATTTAGATGAGTAAACTGGCAAACAAAAGCCGAGGCGATCATTAGTGCATAAACTTTTTGTTGTTTAATTTTATTGAAATATGCAATAAGAACACTTCCGAGTTAGTGCAGTTTGTATCATCAAGGGAACGTTATCGACTAGCTTGCACAGACTTCGGTTTGATGCGTTATTCTTTAGTATCACTCGTTACTAAATTTCAATTTTAATTTTTGATTGTAGCAATTAGTATTGCGCATGTTAAGATTTAAAAATAAACTTGATGTTTATACATTGTTAGCCATGCTGAAAATGCACCAAAAAATGATCAAAAATATATATATTTTAATTAAAATTAAACGACAAAAAGTTCATGCACTAATAATCGCGCCCTTATATATATATGAATTTCTTGACCTAGAGGTATTAGTATTCTGAGCCTATTGCTGTTATTAAAGTATAATTTATCTTCCACTTTCTGTTTAGTAAGAAAACTACTTTGGTTTCTTTATATGATGATAAAATAAAAGAAACAATGAAATTGATTAATAAAATTTATATCATATTGCATATAAAAATTGGGATCGAATTAATATTGTATTTAGAGATAGATACTTATTTAAAAACAAAGTCGGCAAAAATTAAAATTACAGACTGATAATTAAATCTTATATATATATTTTAATTTTTAATTATAACATTAATTAATTTATTAATTTTCAATCATATGTTAATAGACATACGGTAATTACACGTAATATAAACATAAGATAAAAAATTAATCTAAATTGTTTCACTATACATCTAAAAAATGGAAATTAATCGTTTGGGAAGTGATTGGATACACAAAATCCAAGAAAAAAGTTAGTATGAACAAGTCCGAAAATATTTTGTTTTCAAATTATCGCTATTTTTATGTTGAAATTCCAAATTGCTTTGTTAAAATTGGAAGAAGAGATGATTTTGTGTATATTTATTTAATTTATTGCTTTGTATTTATTTATTTAATTTATATTTTATTTGTATTTTTTAATATGGTTTTTTTTAACTTGGGTAGTGCTAAAGCAACTTACAACTTTTATTTGACAGTGAAATTTGAATATTGATTATTGAAACTGTGAATATCTTATTTGTTTATGTACAGGGTGTTTCTAAACTGGCGACAAATATTTTAATCATAATTATTTTGTAACATTTTAAGACGAAAATATTAAGGCTACAGAAATTTTCAAATAGGAAAAGTTTAAAGATTACGAATGATCGGGTTGGAATTTTTCACGCTCAGAGATGGCAAAATGGACAATGGTAAAGATGCTTCCATGAATGCCTTTGACAATAATAAAAAGTTATTGTAAAAATATTCAAGATTTTCATTAAGAATTTATTTCTGTTGTCTGTAATGAATCATAAGAACAGTTTAAATCTTTTTATTCAATAGTTTACTGTACCGATATTGATATATGTCAATTGCCTCCACAATGAAATTAGTCAAGACAACTAAATATGACAGTTGTCACATATCAGTATATTGGCCATTTAAAAACTAATGTAACCTCGATATTTTTGTTTTAGAATTTTTGTCTTAAAATATTACACAGAATTTGTGATTAAAATATTTGTCGCCAGTTTAGGATCATCCTGTATATGTATATGATTAAATTTGGAAAAATATGTCATCAATTCAGTGAAAACAAAAATTTTGAAAAAAAGTTTGAGTGATGTTTTTTTTTAAATAGAAATAAAATTTTTTATATTTTTAAAGTACTCTTCAAGATGTTAAACTTTTTTCAACAATTTTTTTCTATCTTTTATAATTTTAATATTTGATCTCAAAAAATAATATCGTTTCTTTTCAAAGAAGTGTTTCACCTTTTAAATGTGAAATTCCGCACATATTAAAGAAATATACGTTCCTCAAATTTTTTTGAAGATGATAATTAAGAACATATTTGAAGGAGAATCGATTCCGGACAGTCGTGACACATCCCTTGTAAAAAGTGTTGCATTTAATCTCACGAGTGTTACAGAATGTAATAAAACAATACGCTTAATATCATAAAAGTTTCCAAAATTAATTATTTTTGGTAAATATATATAAAGTAGGCAATCTCATGGATGACCTTGACCTTAATATGTCGTCAACATCATCATTCTGAGTGACCTTGACCTTTAAATAAGTGACGGTCGCAATTCGTTAAAAAGTTATGCAAAGCGAAAAGCGAAGTTCAACACAAACTTATGTGTTTAGTTTTTGAAAATGGAGCCTTCTGGTCCACAGAGGAGGGCATAGTGTCTAGTTTTTTAATAGTGGAATCCCTCCAGAGAAAGGGAGACGGAACATACTGCCTCCATGTATATATTTTTTAATGCGAAATATGGTTTCACATGGGTCTATAACTCTCCATGCAAAACGAGGTTTTACATGGGTTTACAATTTTCTACGCAAAGCGAGGTTTATTTCAAACTTTTGTATTGATAAGTGCTGTCTTATATAATTTTTTGATAAATATGCATAAAATGGAAAACTGTAAACCATGTAAAACCTCACTTTGCATTAAAAATTACATGCGTGGAGGCAATACGTTCCGCTTCTCCTGCGGGGAGCTTCATTGACAAAAAACTAAACACATAGGTTTGCGTTGAATCTCGCTTTACGTGCAGTAACAATAAATAAAAAACTGTTTTTTTACTTTTTCTCTTTATGAAGTTAACTTTATTAATCTTTTTTGTTAATAATTTTTTCGGATTTCAAGAATCGTCTTGAGTGACCTTGAAATAAGTGATAACTTTAACAATATATATTAAGATCAAGGTTCGTGAGGTTGCCCTTTATGCATATTTACTATATTTTGTTGACATTTTATATTTTCTTAATCATTAAAATTACATTTTTCTGTTAAAAATTACATTTTTAACGTTTAAATCTTTTTACACTGTTTTTCAATCATATTTATTTCATCATAATGTTACATAAAATATTAATTATTTTTGCAGTTTATAATATAATTGATTGAATAAAAGAACACGTACGAGTGAGCATGTATTTTATTGTGTCGAAATAATTTTATGAATGTTATGAAAAAATTATGTATACCTCTCTGTTCATTATCATCGATAGTTTTTGAAAATAATCACTATACTCACAATAAAATTCAATTTGAATCATTTAATTAGATATTTATTTGTTATGATTTATCTCTTTAAATTTAAAAAATAAAAAAGGTGATCATTTTTGATGGAACACTCTGTATAAAAAGAAAAATTTTATAGATGTAGAAGTGAAATTTAAAAATAAAAATTCACAGACATTAAGTTAATTTTTAAACTAACTATTAACACGAATTAACGAAAAATGAAATATTTACAGAGATATTAGAAGAATTAGTTCGCATTAGCATATAATGAGGCATCGTTCAAGCACGAACATCGTCTAGTATTATGTACTTTAATTTCTAAAAGGAGCATTTACATAAATATGTGAACCCAAATATTGAAAATATTTGAAGACCAAAATTTATAAGTTTTAAATAATTAAATACATTTAAAATTAGAAAAAGCTTTTTGTTTTTTTTAATCATATTTTGCGAAGCATATCATTTTGAGTAAATAAAAGGCATAAAAGGTTACACTTCACCAATTTTATTGCCACTTAAATATGTTGTAGAGGAGGATTTTCTGAGTAATTCCTCGCAAGAAAAAAGTGCGGGACAGGATTCGTTTAGAAGATATAATAAATTGAAATTTTACAATTTTAATGCTTTCTTTGAAATATTATAAAATAAAATTAAGAATAGTGATATTTGTGTACATTGTATTGCTTGCAGAGGACGTAAGAAATGTTTTTGTTTACATTTACGATACATACAAGGTCATAGATATTTTATCCTTCCCTTTACACCCTCGCCCGAAAAAAATTCTATCCGAAACTACAATTTGGGTTATATAACATAATCCAAATCAAATTTTTGTTTTAAATCAAAAATAAGTTTGGGTAAGGTTACATCTTTCGGAAGTGGATCTCTCCCAGGAAGGGGAGCGGAACCCATCGCATTCACACATATACATTACACATATACTTTACACGTGAAGCAAAATTCCACATGGGTTTACAACTTTCCACGCAAAATAAGGTTCAACCCAATCTATGAGTTCCGCCCTCTCCCTCCCTACGAGAGGGGCTTTCACTTCCGGAAAATATAACCTAGCTCAAGCCTATTTCTGATTAAAACAAAAATTAGTTTGGATTATGTTTTGTAACTCAAATTGTAGCTTCGGGGTAACATTTTTTCGGGGTGGGGTCCTTGCAGGGGACCTCACCCTTCTTCCATTCATGCGTAAAAGTCGTAAGCCTTTTTCAATAAAAATATAATATTATTATAATATATTACACAATCTTTAATGTCAAACTTCAATTTGTCATATCTTCTAAACGAATGCTTTCCTCCACTTTTTTTTGCGGTAAATTACTCAGAAAAATCTCCCTTACAACATACTTAAGTGACAATAAAATCGGTGAGGTATACCTTTTATGCATATTTACCTCATTTTGTATATCACAATGTTCTGCATGACGTTCTAAGTTTTTTCTTCAATTTGTACAATAAAAGGATTCGTGCAGTTCCGAAAAGAGCTTACCTCCGATTTTGATAAAACTTTATGAAAAGCTTCTTTTCAGTTCTTCTTTGTAATGGAAATCTTTTACGAGGAATTTTGTAATATGCACATTTGTGGCGATCATATCAATTTCAATAGTGTTGAAATATATGAAAGGGAAATTTTTAGATTGCTCCTGAGCAAAAAATAAAGGTTACTCTTAATTTTTAAGATGTAATTATTAGACATTTGAGACTTCCCTTTCCGGTGTCGGTTAGTGTGTTTAGAAGTGGTTCGTTGTGTGAGTTTTGCAGGCTATTGAAGGAGATAAAGTGAGAAGTGGAAGAGGAGTGAGTGTGAGAGAGTGTGGAGGGGTGAAAGGTAAAAGTGGAGGCAAGGTGTAGGGGCGGATATAAGCCTATAAAGGGAGGTGCGGGATAGTGACGGTTAGGCCATAGGGTATATAGATAGCAGAGAGCGGATTAGCGGATAGAAGCGCAGGAGAACGTATTAGTAGAGGGCGCAGGAGAACAAGATGGCGCAGTTCTCCATGAAAAATGGGAAAGAAAGAAGAGGCAGTTACGGGAATGTGGAGGAGTTAATGAAAAGAAAAAGAGAGGAGCCGGTATTAGAGAAGGGAGAAGAGGATGCGTTAAGGAATAAGAAAAAATCGGAAGGAATAAAAGATGCGGAATTAGGATAAATAGAGAGAGAAGGGGAGTTAATGAAGTTAATGAAAAGCTGAAAATCAGAAATCGAGGAGTTAATGAATGAAGTGAGAGGTATGAAGGGGTGGAGGGAAGAAATTAGAAAAATGAAAGAGGAGGTTAAGGAGAAAATCAAGGAGCAAGGGGTAAGAGTAAGTGAGGAGATAGAAAAAGTAAGAAAAGAGCTTAGGGAGAGTGGAAAAAAATGGAAGGAAGAAAGAGAAGAGTTAAAAAATCATATTAAAGAATTAGAGGGGAAGATAGAAAAGATAAAAAATCGTGATATCGGGGAAGGAGAAGGTAACAGGGCGGTTAGTAGGGGGGTAAGTGAAGTGATAGGGAATAGGTTAAAAGAGATGGAAAATATAATGGAAAGGAGGGAAAGGGAGGAAAGAAGGAGAAACGTATTGATTAAAGGAGTGGAGGTAAAAGAAGAGAGGAGAAGGGCGGCAGTGGAGGAATTATTCGGTAGTATTGGAGTCAAGGCGGAGAAGTGAGAAAGATAGGTGGAGGTGTAGAGGGAGGAAAGGAAATGATGATAGTAAGATTGAAAAATGAGGACCAAAGAAGGGAGGTCTGGAATAAGAAGAAATTTCTGAAAAGTAGGAAGGAAAAGATTTTGGAGGATTGGACATGGAAGGAAAGGAGGATGAGATGGAGTTTAGAAGGGATAGCAATGAAGGAGGAGAAGAAGGGAAAGAAGATTTGAATAAGGTATGGGAAAATAAGAATAGACGAGAAATGGTGGAGGTGGGATGAAGAGGAAGTACTAAAGAATGGAAACTTTAAAAAGGGGGAAGGGGGCGAGAAAAGGATGGAGCGTCGTTTTTTGGAACGTAGCGGGGATAAGAAATAAGGGAAGAGACTTTTGGAGAAAAGTGGAGAAGTGGGATGTGGTGGTGTTGAGCAAAACTTGGTTGAAAAGAAAAGGATGGGATAGCACGAGAGGATAGCCGAAAGGATTTAGATGGGAAGTGCAATTAGCGGAGAGAAAGAATAAGAAGGGAAGAGCAATAGGAGGGATGTTGGTAGGAATAAGGAAGGAATTGAAGATAGAGGAAGTAAAGGCAAAAAAGAGAGAAAGATTAATAGAAGTAGCGTTAAAAGTGGAGTGCAGAAAATGGAGTGTGATAGGAGTATATGTCAGAGGGGATATGGAGGAGAAGCTGGAAGAATTGAACGAATGGGTGGAGAGAAAAGAAGAAAACAGTTGCATATTGATTCGGGGGGACTTTAACGCAAGAACAGGTGAAGAGGGGGGGAATAATAAGAAAAGGGCAGGAAGAGTAGGAGGGAGTGGGAAGAAGGTCGAAGGACAAAAGAATTAACAAGGAGGGGAAGGAGTTGTTGAGATGAATAGAAAAAGCGGGCTAGACAATATTCAACAGATGCACGAAGGGAGATGCAGAGGGGGAATGGACGTACACGAGGGGAAGTGGGAATTCGGTAATAGATTATGTGTTGGGGAACGAAGATACGAGAATGCAGGTAAGCAAGGTGGAAGTGGGAGATAATATAGACTCCGACCATCATCCAATCATAGTTTGGATAAAAGGGGGGGAAGAGATAAGGTTAGAAAGGAAGGAGAGGACGAGTAAGAAATGGGTGTGGACGAAAGAGGGTAAGGAAAAGTTTAGGAAGGCACTAGGAAAAGTAGAGGAAGTGGTGGGAAAAGTGGATGAGGTATGGGAAAATATGAGAGATAAGATAAAGGAGGTGATGACAAGTGGGTGCGCAGCAAAGGGGGTAAGAAGAAAGAAAGGATGGAATAGCGAGTGTAAAAAAGAAAAGATTATAATAAGAAGAGAGTTGAGGAGGTGGAGAGAGAAGAGAAGGGATGGGAAAATTTATAGGAAAGCAAAACGGAAATATAAAAAGTTGATAGAAGGGAAAAAGAAGGAAGAGAGGGAAAGATGGGAGAGGGAATTGAGGGAAATTAGAACAGAAGGGCAGGTTTGGGAGATAGTGAAGAAGGGAAGAAGGAAGAAGCGGAAGGTGAACGAAGATATAACAATAGAGGAGTGGGATGGGTATTTTAGAAATCTATTGGGGGGGGGGTAGATGGCAGAATAGTGATAGGTCAGAGAGTAGGATTTAGGATGAATGAGGAGGAGAGCATAAGCAGGAATGAGATAAGGTCAGTGATAGGAAGACAGAAGGATAACAAAGCGATAGGGAAGGAAAATTAGTGGCGTTTTTTATAGACCTTAAGGCAGCTTTCGACTCGGTGGATAGGAGGAAATTAATGGAAGCGATGAGGGAGAGGGGGATGAGAGAAAGGCTGGTCAGAAAGAGTGAGGATATTTTGAGGAAGACTAAAAACAGGGTGAGGAAGGGAGAGGATTTGGGAATAAGATTTTGGACAGGAAGGGGAATAAGGTGCCCATTGAGTCCTCACTTATTCAATTTGCTAACGGCGGATATGGAGGAGGTTATGAGTAGAAGAGGATGGGGAAGGGTTAAGTTCTGGGGAACGAAGATTTATACCTTGGCAAACGCGAATGATGTGGTTTTGATTGCGGAGGAGGAGGATGGGATGAAGTGTATGATTGAGAGGTTAGAGGGATATTTGGAAAAGAAGTTGAAGTTAAATGTAGGGAAGTCGAAAATATTAAGATTTAGGAAAGGAGAAGAGAGAGAAAGGAATGTAAACTGGAGGTGGAAAGGGAAGGTAATAGAGGAGATAAAAGAATTCTCTTATTTGGGTTATGTAATGCAGAGGAATGGAGGACAGGAAGCACAGATAAAAGATAGGTTAAGGAAGGGTGCTGCTGTAATGGGTCATGTTTGAAGAATAGGAAAAAGGAAATTTAAGAACGATTGGGGAAGAAAATTATGGCTTTTTGATAAACTGGTGTGGAAGGGGTATGGGGTGGAAATTTGGGGGTGGAGAGAGAGGAAGGAGTTGGAGAGGTTTTCAGGAAAGATATTTAAGATGGGTGTTAGGAGTGGAATAGGGTACACCGGGCTATATGGTAAGGGAGGAATTGCAGAGGGAGAAGTTAAGAGATAGGGCCGGGAGAAGGGCGTGAGGGTTCGAGAAAAGATTGGAGGTAGGGGGAGTGAAATCGCGAGGAGGTATTGGGAAGAGTTAAGGGAGAGGAGTAAGAAGAAGAAGGATCTATCGAAATGGGAAGAAGAAAGATGTGAGTTCTTTGAAGACAGAGGTATGGGCATAGTGGAGGTAGAGGCGAAAAGGTCCAAAGGAGTGCTAGATTTCGGCTATTTTGTGAAAAAGGGAATAGAGATGGATAATAAGGAACGTTGGGAAAGGATAGAAGGGTCAAGATACAACAGGTGTTACGGAAAAATCAAGGGGAGTGGGATACCAGAGTACCTGAAGAGTGATTGAGGGGAAAGCAGATGACAAAGGATGGCAAGATACAGGTTGGGAAATGAAATGAGGGAAAACTGGTACTGGAAGGATAAAGAGAGTAAAAAATGTAGATTATGTGGAAGGGAGGAGGAAACATGGGAGCATGCGTGGGAAAGATGTGTGAACTGGGGGGTAGAGAAGGGCTGGCAGGAGATGTTGGGAGAGGTGTTGGGGGAAAAAGGTGAGGGAGAGAGGTGATTGAGGGAATTAGAGAGATTAAGACGTGGGGAGAGAATGATAGGGAAAATGATCGGATTGAGAATTAGATAAAAGATAAGAGGTAAAAAGAGGAGAGTTAGTGAGGAGAAAAGAGAGAGAGAGAGAGAGAGAGAGAGAGAGAGAGAGGACTGATGTGGGATGTGTGAATGAGATGTGCGAAAGAAGTGGAAACAGGACATGAGCCGGAAACGGAGATCCACTAGAGTAGAGCAAATAGCGTTGTGTGTTTGTGTGTAGGTAGTTTAGAGAGAGTTAGAAGATAAGTTAAAATTAAGTTAGTTGTAAGATAGTGTTAAGATAGCTGTAAGTAGTATGTAAGAGATTGTAACCCCAAGGGGATTCAATAAATCTATTATCTATCTATCTATCTATTAGAAATTTGAGTTTTAATATATTATTCAAATATTAACTTATAAAAATTTGTTTACGATTCAGCATTCTGTTCTGTTTATATTTTGCTCATGCATCAAAGTATGATTTGTTTATATTTTTTAACAGTTATTTGTGATTGTCTACTTTTTCATTTGTGCTTAGTATATGTACTGTAATACTGTAAGTTCGGTTAGGTTAGATTAGATTTTTTTGGACTGGGAATGGTAAAGCCTCTTTCCTATCAATACATATATTGTATATATATATATATATATATATATATATATATATATACAATATATGTATTGGTGAAAGGAAATTTTGGCGATTCCTATAAAAAAAATCATTATTTTTAAAGAAAAAATTTTTAAAAATATAATAATTGTATATATTGCTACATATGACATTCTAATTATATATATATATATATATCAGCAAATTATATAATTGTATACTAATTAGAATGTCATATGTAGCAATATATACAATTATTATACTTTTAAAAATTTTTTCTTTAAAAATAATGATTTTTTTATAGGAATCGCCAAAATTTCCTTTAGAAACTTCTAATATAAAAGGAAGCTTTTTACAGAGTTTAAGTAGAATCGCAGGTAAGCCTTTTTCGGAGCTTTATCCGAGAATTTTCAATATGTACATGATCAGAAAATTACGTTTTCTTCATATTAGACTTATTTTGTTAAAAATTTTTAATAAGCAAGCGATAGTTAATTTTCTAAAAAAACATTGTCCTTGATACTTAGGATCGCGTCCTTGATAATGTACATCAAGACCATTAAAATCAATGTGATTCTTAGACTGCATAATTATCAATATTTTTTTCTAATAATTTTTTATTAATACTGTTATAGCCCAACTAGCTATAACCGAATTATTATTAATTTAAAGTAATTAAAAGTTATTAATAAGATTATTATTAA
>JBCEWD010000051.1:4025127-4050189 GCA_039654425.1 Cataglyphis rosenhaueri
GAGAGAGAGAGAGAGAGAGAGAGAGAGAGAGAGAGAGAGAGAGAGAGAGAGAGAGAGAGAGAGAGAGAGAGAGGGAATGAGGAAAGGTGGGAGATAGGGTGGGTGAGAGTGAGAGAGGGGGGGTATGTGTACATGTATATCCCACTATGCCGCATTGACATACCGCAAAATATATAAACAAAGTCATACATCACTATGCGGCGTATACAGCGCTATTGTTTTGTGTTTAGAATTTCTCTAATTTGCAAAGTATATTTTACAAGATGTATAATTTGAAAGACAATTTTTCGTAAATTCTAAGTCGCATAAAACACTTATACCGAAACAAAGTATGAAAATTTGACGTTCCCAGATTGCATTAAAATATACTACTAAAAAAAATAAGTAACACTTTTTATACCCTAAAAATTGAGCTACTTTCAAATCGTTGAAACTTGACGAAAAATCTTTGTACACAATATTAAGAAAGCATTTTAAAGCTTGAAGTTTTAACTTTAACGTGCTATCGATGATTTAAAAAAAATTTTTTATCTTTTTTGTTCTGTACTTTGAAAGAGAATACATTGTTTTGTTTCCTAAAATTACGTATTTTTGACACTTTGCAAAAATATGTAATTTTAAAGAACAAAACAATGTGTTTTTTTTTAAAGTACAAATCAAATAAGATAAAAAAATATTAAAAATTACTGATAGTGCGTTAAAGTTAAAACTGCAAGCTTTAAAATGGTTTTTTAATTTTGTGTATAATGATTTTTCGTCGAATTTCAACTTTATTTGAAAATAGTCCAATTTTTAGGTATGAAAAATGTTTCCTATTTTTTGTAGTAATGTATAATTTAGGTTTGAAAATAATCCAATTTTTAAAATATAAATAATATTTCCTATTTTTTTAGAAGTATATATGGATCCAGACTTGTCCATACAATATTCCAGGTTATATGAAAATTATTGTTATGTCATATAATAAAAGTAATATTATATTAAATATTTGTATTTTATACAAAATTTTATAAAGTTTTATATAAAAACATCAAAAAAGATATAATAATAATTAACTAATCTACTAAAATTTCAATTTATTAGTATGTGTTCATTTATACATTTAAAAAAATCATATACTTTACAAGAATTAATTACAATAATTTTCATATTGGAATAATGTTCAAAAAATATATACCAATTTTGATGCTGTCTCAGCTGTATTTGAAAAGACTGATATAATAATAACAGGAAGTATTATCATCAGTTATTGTTATTTAAAATTAGTGATACAAAAATTATTAAAGTAACAGATTTAAAAATTGAAACTGTACCTACTAAAAGATAAGTATTGGGTGAGAATATATATAAAGTCATTTGTGGAATTTTTCATCAAGGTAAAAGTATAACTGATGGACATTATGCAAGCATAATACGTGCTAAAGGCAACGAGTGGCAATTAATAAATGATTGAAAAGTATAAAAGTGCAGTTGGCTTCGAAATGCTAAAGACGCCTATATATTCTTTGCAAAAAAAATATAAATTTTTACAAAAAGCAATGAGTTCATAACAAAAAACCTCACAAAGGTAAAAAAAATACGCTAAGCACATACAAAATATTCCTTGTACACAACAGAAAGTTGAAAAGATACTTATCTCTGAAAAATAACTAATAAAAAAATTTTTCTCTAAAAAATAACAAAACAATTATAATAAAACTTCTTCAGCACATCACGTATTGTAGCTATTATATGACAAAGTTCATGAAAATATTTTTTTTTGCAACTTTAATTGCAAATTTCTCAAAATTTTGATTAATGTAGCAATTTCAAAACCGGATTTGTGTTCAGTATCCTAAAACTTCTAAAAAATGACTAGTCTCGTTCCGGTTTGAAAAAAATAGGCATTTTTTATTGAACGGTGTAATCAATCATTTTATATGACACAGTAAAGTTCATTATATTTTATCTATCAACAAAGTATTATTTATAACGAGTAATATATATTTTAATTTTTAGGAACATTGTGAATATTGTAATTGGATATTAAAATATGATCAATTTGCACAGCACTCTTGCGATTTATCATGTCCTATAAAATAATTATTAATGTATTAAAAAAAATGTTAATAATAAGTTAACATATATAAATTTTAATAAGATTAAATAATAAGTTTTAATACTAATGAAAAAGAATAATAATAATAATAAGAAAAGTGTATATTAATAATATGCGGAGTCGATCTCGACGAAATCGTCTGATGACTGCAGTGCACTCAGAATTGAGAAACGAACGTAACGCGAATTCGAAGAGTCGCTAGGGGAATTTCCAGGTGTAGATAAGAAAACTCATGAAATTTAATATTAATGAAATATTTATTGTCATATTCTCGAAATGAGAGACTGAACATGGAACGTCTTCCGCGGTTTTCAGAAATCTTCTACTATGTCCGTTAATAACTGCCTTTTTCCATCGAATATCTTCAAGAGCTTCTTGATAGAAGTTCTTGCGAAGTAAGAAATCTTGAACGCGAACGTCGATTATTTTAAGTTCAAAGCAAAGGACATTCGCAAGACGGTTAACGATTATCGATTCTCGGACTCCACATCTTTCACGATCGCAATATCACTAATTAGATAACAAGTAAAAATTAAGAAAACGAGGCGCTTATAACAATGAGATTTTTATGCTCGGTTGCAAGCGAGAATTTTCGATGAGAATTTACAACAATAACAATAAAAACGTATATGAGCGAATATAATAGTAGCAATGCGAAAGACTGGCAAATTTTGATTAGCTGAATCGTCAAGACAGACTAAATCAAACCACTAAAATTCGCAATATCTATAACAAGAATTTTTCAGTGCAAAACGTTCGAGAATCTAGTTGTTTGTCACACTTTTTCATGTCAAAAAATGCACAGGCATGCATCGATCGGCTGAACGCGACGCTGTTTATACTTGCTCTTATTTTGATTTAATGGTTAGTGTTTGAATTTAAGCGAAAACCGTTTGAATCTCAAATAAATAATAAGAAACGTATTACCATATAATTATGATAAATTATAATTATAATCAAATAGATTGTTATAGATTACTATAGATACTATTATGTTCATTTTAGTTCCGTTCCGTAAAGTATCTGCCGTGGGGAGTCCGGTTATGAAAAAGAGAAACTAAATTGAAACGGAATCATTCTAATTAGTTAGCCTTCTACTTAGTTTCCTTTCTGTTACTATTCCGTTCCGTTGTTTCTTTTTCCATCGAGATACATCCTGATTAACGTTTAGACATGGTTTGAGAGTTAATCAACATACGTAACAATAGAGGTTGGCGTTAAGCTTCGTAATATATAACTAATCCAGTCAGTCACATTTTAACAAATATTGCCAAATGCTTGCTACAAATTATTATCAGCAAAAAGGCTACAAATTTGGTACAAGAGCTGTTATTACCGATTAAGATGACAAATTGCCAGCAAAAACCGAGCAAAATTTGCTGATCCGGACAGTTAGTAAGAAGGCGCCGCCCGAAGACGTCATATTCTTGTTTATTCGCCCTATTGGGCACATACAACTGACATATCCGGACAGCAAATTGTTGGCAAAAACCGAGCAAAGCCTGCTGATATAGTTGATATCAGATTGATGGCATAAACTGAGCAAGATTTGGCGTGCGCAATCTGACAGCAGAAATTGGCAGCAAAAATTGAACAAAATTTGTAGTTTTTGCCCATTCATATAAAACATTTAAATGCATTTAATGTCTCAATTCTAAGTAACAAAATGATAAATTTCAGATCAGATTGCCCTACGCAGATCTTGCTCGATTTTTGTCACCAAATTGATATCAAGTCAAGCTTTGCTTTGTTTTTGTAGGCAATTTACTGTCAGTTATATCAGTAAACTTTATTAGCAAAACACAAGCTTGCGGACACAGATGACACCGGATTTGATCAAGTTTTTGCTGTCAAATTGTTATTTAGATAAACTTATAAAAGAAAGTTAAGTTCTATATTGAAACTATGTATCATCCAAAAATCTATGATGCATTGCAAAAAACCGCGGGCCAATAAGTCTACATTATTTGGCATCTCTTTTTAAGCATTCTATTCAGCATTTTTTTTTAATAGCGACTGCGCACATCATTTCTTTGAAATGCATTATGAATTTTAGGAAGGACTTAACGTTTCTTTATATAAACTTAGAGATTGTTCCGTTTGGGAACATTACAAATTAGATACGACAATATTTCTCGATCGAACACAGATCCAATCGGGACACATTTGTAATATGTGCAATCAGGACTCACTCTAACCTTATATATAGTAATATATGATTAGCACATTTTCTATTCATTTTATAAAGCATTCAGATTAATAAACTTATTAGTGATCAAAATTTAATTGTCGTATTTATTAATATAACATGATCTCATAAGAAATAAAAAAAGTACGATATGGAATCACTCGTTTAATCACAACCCTGGAATTAATCCAACCAAAGCAAAGTAATGTGCACTTTTTGAAGTATATTTAACAATTAAAAAAATGGACAATAAACTAATAAAATGTCAACATGCATTGTTACTTTATAATATTGAAGGGAAGACTTAGATTTATACGAGACATTTACGCAAGAAAATGATCTACTAACTAACAGTATAGGTTATATTGAACAAATTAAACAAATGATAAGTATTTTAAGCCCTATCTTAATGAAATATATCATTTATTTTAATTTCATTCATGTATGCAACAAACTATTGATGGAATTAAAAAAGAAACTAAAGAGTTTTGGTTATGAAACAATCAGATTGTCTGATACGTGACAAAGATAATAGGAATTCAAAACAAAGGAGTATAGAAATTTTTACTCGGGAAAATGAGATTAACGCTTTCAGCAGCTATAGACATTAGCAGAGTAGCTGAATAATCAAAACAACAAGTTTCAGTAATGTCAACTTAGAACAATGAACTATAAATTAACAAATTGTGGCAGATTAAATAAAGAAATAAAGAAAAAGTAAAAAGTTCAAGTAAAAAGATTGCAAGTAAAGTCCAAGTATCCTAACTATGGATTTCAACTACGTATCCAGCGTATGGAAAATGCTATTCAGTCAAAAATTAGGACATTTTGCTAAAACGTATAAAGTCGGGAATGTTTAACAAATTGAACAAACAAGCTCAAGCTCAAATGAGGATAATATTTTATACAGTTTAAACACTTTGTGTATCAAGTATAGGCATATCACGTTTGCACTGGTTTCAACCAATACAAATTTTGGGAGCAACTGAAAAATTTAAGCTAGACCCAAGAACAGATTCTAATACATTCCTAATAGCAAGTAGACAAGTATAAAATATCATGCACTTTAGTTAAAACAAAGGACATTTAAAATATATATATATGGACGAATAAATTATTTCAGTATACAGTATTAGGCAAATAGTATTAGACAGAACAGTATTAGGCAAATTAATCACTAAGTGTAGAACAAATAGAGCTGAACATACTCTTGTTTTATATAACAAATTCTAACACAGAACCTATATTAGGATTGCCAATATGTGTAAAGCTCGTATTACAACGTACAGATAACAAGTCAACTGTAAACAAAGACAGTTTATTATTTAAGCAAATTTCATCAATATTAAGCTCGCTCTTCAATGTTTTTCAACAAAAAAAGATGTACGTAAGTCATTTCAAAAATAATGCACAGTGTAGTAACGTCGCGGACTGAATGGTGCAAACGTAACGAAATTTTTGGATAGTTACAGTGAAGAACTTGAGGAAGCGATACGTTGTCTAAATAACTTCCATAGTATTCCATGTCATTATAAATTGACGAATGTTAGAAATGATCTCTGCAGATGCTATTATGACGCATGAAGATCAATGATTATAGATTAAGATTTAAACTTTATGTGGCCAAAAATCCAACAGACATTTACAATAAAGTTTGCTCAGAAGATTGCTCAGAAGTTTGCTCAGAAGATGCTCAGAAGATATTCCATATTTTGACAATCAATTTGCAGAAAAAAAAATTTTGGCCCAATGTATGGTAGTTAATCTTAATGCATCACAGTATCTAAGGCGTCTGAAAATTTATAACACTTGTCAATTCACAATAACACGCATTATGGAAGTTTTTTAAACTGGATATCGCTTCCTCAAGTTTTCCTCAACAAAAAATTTTGTTGAGATTGCACCATCCAGTCCACGATGTTACTGCAATGTGCATTATTTTTTAAATGATTTACGCATTTACTAAAGTAGGGAAAATTCCAGATAAATTCACTATTTATTTAGATGGAAATATAATGTCAGTAGCAATGTATCCTTAATATATTTCAGAAATACTAATACTAAAAGTAAAAAAAAATTGCAATAGCTATTAGAAAATGACATTGCTGAAGTAAAAACATCATTTAACTGGATTAATCCTATAGTAATAATACCTATGAATTGTGAACAAATTAGAATATGCTTATAGATCTAGTTTATTTAAACAAAGCAATAAAAAATACATTACTTGCCAACAAATAGGAAGTAAATAAAATATTACAAAAAGTTTTTGCTGAAGAGAATTCTTATTTGTGCATTTTTGCGATCCTATTTAGAACATTCAGATTCAGAAGACTTTTATTTAGAGTAAAATGCAAATCGGAAATATTTCAAGCAACAATGGAACAAGTATTCAAAGATATATGTTAATCTTTTTCAAGATGGCATACTGATTTATGGAAAAAATAATAAAGAATATGCATAATGCCTCAATGAAACGCTACAATGAGTAAAGCAACATAAAACTAAATATAAACAAAAGTATAAATGAACTCAAGTTCTTGGGTCATATAATTAGCGATAACAAAGTAAAACCGAAACCTGATAAAATCAAAGCAATAGTGAAAATGCAGACACATCCACATCAAAGAAAGAATTACAATGTATGCTTGGAATGACAAACTATTTAACTAAGTTTATTGATTAGTACTTAATGATAACTTATGAAATCCATTAAAGAAAAAAGCTTGGTTGTGATCATCAACTTAACAAAAAGCATTTGAAAAGTTAAAAGCTGCCATAATAAACGCAACAACTTTAAGTATGTACAAACCGAATAAACTACTATATATGTGCAAACAGATGCCTGCAACTTAAGAGTAGACGGATGTTTACAAGATGATATACCTATAGCGCACACCTCAGCGGCTTTAATAGTTACACGACAAAGATATGTATCTATAGAAGAAAAGCTTTTAGCAGTAACCCATTATCTAGAGTTCTTCAAATACATATAGTCAGTTACAGTACAAATAGATCGCAAATCACTTATAGGATTTATGGGCAAATCTTGATAAGTTGTTTCCATGATTTAAAATTAAAAACTGAGTTATGATTTAACGTTAATATACAAACAAGGCAAACAAAGTATGCAGATACATCAAGGGCACCGCTGATACAAGGAAAATTTGTTGACAGTCAAGCCGAGAGAAAGAATACTAAGTTTATTTGACGATATGACAACAACTACAAAAGACTACAGAAGAAAATGCAGCAATACAAGTTAAACAAATATATATAAAATGGATGGCCCCGAAAAGAGATACCGAAAATATTAAAGCCGTTTAAATCATACAAATAAATTGAGTGTTCAAGTGGATATAATATAACGAGGTTGCAGGCTAATTATTCTTAAAGCATTGCAAGGTTTAATGCTTAAAGAATTACAAAATGTACATCATAAACTTACAGCTACATCAGTCAAAGTTCGTAAAACAAAATATACTGACTAGGAATATCAAAAATAATAACGAATATGATTTAGTCATGCAAAGTTTATGCCAATGATCAAAACAAAAATTGGCAGCACAAATGCACCAAAAGAACAGTCAACCATGCAGTGAGAACAAATTGCTATAGATATATAGAAGTCAAATAATAAAGATTATATGTTGGTACATTTGTTAGTATATCTGTTGGTTGACTACTATACCAACGTGGCAGCAGTCAAAAAATTAGTTTCTTCCAATGCAAAGTTAATCACATTGAAGACATATTTTATGTTATACGGATTGCCAATAATATTGATTTCTGACAATAGTCCACCTTTTTCGCATCAAGAAAATTTCAAGGGATTCTAAGTAAATCTATAATAGGAAAATCTAACAGTCCATATTATCCAATGCCTAATGGATTGACAGAAAGAACAATTCAAATAATTAAAATTTTAATGAACAAATCTTCAATTATGTCTGTTTAAGATGAATGGTACCCGTTTGACCACGTTGATATTGACCACAGTCCCGATTGACCACGTTGAGATTGACTACGTTGCGATTGACCACGTTGATATTGACCACATTAATACTGACCACAGTCTCGATTGACCACGTTGATAATCACCTCGTTGCGATTAATCTGGATGAACCACGCTTTGCGTGGAACATTTTAAACCGATATAAAACCTTGCTTCACGTGGAAAGTTTTAAACTCATGTAGAACCTCTTTTTACTTTGCATTAGAAAGTCTATAGTAAAAATCAACGTGGTCAAATGAGATCGTGGTCAATCGGAATTGCGATCCATCGGAACCGTGACCAATCAAGAAAAATAAATAAAGCAACAGAGAGAGCACAAACACTCAATCCTCTTAAAGAGTTAAGAACGAAGATAATGACAAAAAAATCCAAAGTCGTTTAAATAACTATGTACTTTAAGCCGTAAAGGCATGTTATAAATATGTGTAATTAACATTTAAACATGGTTTGAGAATTAATTAACATACGTAGCAACAGTGCTAAGCCGTAATGCTAAGTCGTAATATATGTATAGCAACATATGATTTGCACATCTCTTATTTATTTTTGTAAAGTATACAGATTAATAAACATCTTATTATATAGTAATAAGCATTTAATCATCGTCTTTATTAATATAACATCAACGCTGAATGATGTCACAACCTCTCTCTATTTTTTAATAAAAATAAAATAAAAAAAGACTCTGTGTACGAGGAAGCGTATGCTAGTGGTTGTACAATTGAACAGTGATCGCTAATATAGCTATATGCACATTTTATCTCCACGTTTTATACCTTTCTCTAGCATTATTTGCTATCTTTCTTTTTTTCACTAACTTTCTTATCCAAATATTTCCGTTTTAAAAGGATTTTTATTATCAATTGAATCTTGCTTTGTCTTTCACCTTCTCATTTGTTTTTCTCTTTGTGATTTTTTGTGAATCTTTTTTAATGAAAATCTTTGCACGACAGAAACGATCTGTTGCTTCATATTTCATCCCAACAATTTAATAGTAAAAATAAACAATAAAAAATAATGAATTTAATAATAAAATAATTAGTAAATTTTCGGAAAACTCACGTATATAAAATAATGGATAAGAATATCCGATTCCTACGTATTTGCGTTCTAAACACAAATATGAAATTTAAAAATGGCGCATTTTTCTGGTTAAAAAAATATGCGATTTTAAAGTTTTATAGTTTTAATGCTTTTTCTGTTATATATAAAATAAGGAAATTATATATAAAATAAGGAAAAATAAAGATTGTTTACGTTGTATTTGTGTAAAGCAACCTGAAAAAATTGTCTGTTTACTTTTTCCAAGAACAAAACTCCATGGATTTTTCCACTCAAAACGAGATCCAACGCAAACCTATGTGTCTAGGTTTTGAATAGTAGAGCTTTCCTACAGGAGAAACATACTGCCTCTACGCATATATTTTCTAATGCGAAATGAGGATTCCACATGGGTTTACAACTTTCCACGCAAATCAAAGTTCAACACAAATCTTTGTATTGATAAGTGCTGTTTTATATAATTTTTTGGTTAATATGCATAAAGTTGTAACGACCTGTGTTACGAAAGCCTCGCGGACCGTCCACCCGTCCGCAGAAGAGGCTGGCGCTCGGCGCCTCATAAATTTTATCATTACGCCGCTGGCGAGCCCACCGTACGAGCCGCCGCTGGGCAATGCGATCCCCCACTAGGGCGATGCGAGCCTTAGGGAGGAAAGCCGGCCGGGTATATAAGCCGGGTATATAAGACGGCTCGCGGTACCAGTCCCTGGTCCCGATCCTCGAGACGCTAAAAGCCTCAGAGCGCTCTCTGAGTCTCCAGCTGACCGATCTTTATACCGTTTCTTTGACCCGGTCCAGTAGACGAGTGCTCTCGGCGTCCAGTCCTGTCAGTGCAAGGGAGTGCTCTCCCTTACACCAACTACCTCCGGCCCGGGGGACGAGTGCTCTCGTTCCCTGTCGAGTGCTCTCGACGACCGGCGCTGTCCGTGGCGAAGAGTGCTCTCTTCGTCGCCTCCTCGCGATACCGTTGACTGCGATCGCGCGGAATCTCCCGGAGATCCGGGACCGAGAGCCTTTAGGCTCTATTCACAGTACGCGTCGCGTCCGCATTTATTTTGTATATACCGCCTAATTAGTAAAACTGACTCGTGCCCGCTCGTGACGCCAGGAACAGCATCTCTCCAGCGCCTAGTCAGAATAAGTCCGCGAAGCACGCCGGTTGGCCCTTAGTCCTTTTCAGGACGGGCAGCTGAGCGGTGCGCATCCTCGGCATCGGACGTCACGTCCTGGCATCCGGGTTAGGAGTAGTGATTTCGTTTCTTGCATTACGGGCCTATCCCGTTTCCGTTACTTGTATTCGCGAGCTCTGTTCACTGACCGAGTCTGTTGTATATAACATGTAAGTAAATCATTGTTGTTTATTGGCCAAATCGAGTGTGTAACTTGCGAGCCCGAGTCTCTTCCTTCTCCCGAATCCTGGAACCGACGAGCCGATCCGTGGCGTCGGGAAAGGTAGACCGTTACAAAGTACAAAATTATAAACCTATGTGGAATCTCACTTCGCATTAAAAAATTTATGCATAGAGGCAGTGTGTTCCGCCCCCCCTTCTCCTCAGCGAGAGGGTTTCACTATCAAAAAACTAAACACAGCTTTGAAATCTCGCTTTGCGTGGAGTAGCAATTGATTCTGAAAGTGATTCTGAAGTGTACTAACAATAATACAAAGACAATTAAACGTAAGCAAAAGAAATTTTTAACAGAAATGTACTGATAGTGATGCAAATGTAAACAAAAAAATATAAACACGCAAGTAAGACATAATAAAAAGATGATATAAGTAAATGCGAAAATTATGATACATCAAAATCGCATATCTTTGGAATCAGAAGAGAGCGTTATTTTTAAGTTTTATATTCATGTTCAGAAGGCAAAAATACGTGGGAATTGTGTATTCTTATCCATTATTTCATATAAGTGAGTTTTCCGAAAATTTACAAATAATTCATGATTGATATTAATTTGTACATCTTTTTAACATGCAAAAAATATATTATTTATATATGATACAACTTATGTAATGACATAATGTAACTTAACCATGTACTTTAACCACTTTGACACATGTACTTCATATTTTAAGATCAATATTTTATAAATTTTATATATTACAATTACTTACAATTCAAGAAATTAATTATAATTAATTGTAAGCCATATTTAAAAATCAAACTTTTAATAACATTGTATACAAAATTCTATTAATATTAATAATAAAATTAATGCTTGAAGACATTTCTTTATTATATCAGTGTGACATATTATTCGAGAATGCGCAAACTTTCAGATCAGTTTAACCATCTGATTGGTCAACTTTAAATACTTATCACTTTTTAATATAATCTCAACATTTTGGTATTAGAATTTTCGTTTCGATAGAAGAGTCACATAAGAGTCTGTTATTAACGGTGTCACGCAAAGTCTGCGACACCCTGCATAAAATTATATAAAATAAAAAAAGAACATTTAAAATTAACATTGAATTATATTTATTATGTACCTGAAGGTATTAGATGACAAAATTGGACATTGCGTCAAAAATGGTACACCGTCAAAATATTGAAACCCATTTTGAAAAATTCCATGCCAATGTATACTCGCTTCAAGACCTTCAGCTTCGTTTTGAATGTCAATGATAACATAATCATTTTTGCAAACCTTAAAAAACAAGTTTATATTTATATAAATTATAATCAATGCATATTTCAATTAATAAATTCTCCAATTTCTTAATATACACTATTCAAAAAAAATAGAAAACATTTTTTATGTCCTAAAAATTGGGCTATTTTCAAACCGTTGAAACCCGAAGAGAAATCATCGTAGAAAAAATTAAAAAAGCATTTTGAAACTTGACATTTTAACTTTAATAAGCTATCAGTAATTTTTTTTTTAAGTTTTGATCTTTCTTGTTTGATGCTTTAAAAAAAAGAACACAATATTTTTGTTTCTTAAAATTATGTATTTTTGACACTCTGCAGCTCGATAACAAAATTTCTTTCGAAAAATTCAACTCTGCGCTGTTTCTATGCGGCAACGTCGACAATAGGATGACGCTATCAATCTTGAACGAAGGAAATATTTGGACGAAGCCTTTTGCCGCAGGGTTGAAAACAAAGAGATACGAGGATTGAAGGTTCTAATGTGATGGATATAAATAACCAAGATGGCAGCCTAGCCAATAATCGTACGGATTTAGGTCTATTGTAACGTCATAGTGGTTAAAATCACGTAAAATATTCAACAACTAAGATGGCCACATCGAGATTTCCTTTTATTCTTTGTTTGTATACCCCTCGAAAATGTATTTTGTGCTCTGTCCAGATATTTTCTTCGTCCAAGATATCAATTTCTTTTGGGTAAAGTCATTAAATTGACAAAACGCCGAAATTTTAATCGTAATATTAATTTGGAGCGAAAATGGCATCGAATAGTGTAGATAGTGCATACTAAATAGCATACATATAAAGTGGACTATCTGATGCCATTTTCAATCTAAGATTATGATCAAAATTGCGATTTGTCAATCTAGTGACTTTACTTTTGGAATTAGCAATTGCGAGCGCTCAAAATAATGAATCACCATTGCTACTTGAATCAATTTATCGGCCCGCCACCAAACGGTATCACGGTGTAATTATCTGAACAATTACATTAAGATTTTATTTTAATTCTTTATAAGAATTCAATCTGCAAACTATTAAAAAATAATGTATTGTTATTATTATGTATTATTATTTAAATGTATTATATATATATATATATATATATATATATATATATATAATACATTTAAATAATAATATTTGTACAATGTTTTGTAGCATCATCTTTTTCAATAAATAATTGTATATTAATTGTTTATTTTATCAATAACTTTTCTGTAAACTTTTTCGGATTCTAAAGTTATTTATTATTAATACGTTTTTATAATTTAAAATAGAACTTTTTATTATATAAATTCAGTTAACACACACACAAAACAAATTTTATATAAGCAATTTTTTAAAAAATTAAAATACAAAGTATGATTTTTACCATGATATATCAAGATATTTAAAATTGGTAATTATTTACATTAACGGACACCTCGCCGACGATCTTGACCCTGACATATATTGATATGCATATGTCATGTATATGTCAATATACATGACATATGTTATCAAGGACATGACCCTGAATAATTTTTCCTTAAAAATTAATTGGCGGTCTCTTATACTTTCTGAGATATTTAAAGTTAAAGTTTGAATTAAAACAAAAACTTGATTTGGTTTATACAACGTAATCCAAACCAAATTTTTTGTTTACATTGACAATAAACACTTCGTCGATCTTGTACTTTACAATATATTTCAAGTGTTTATATTATTCAATAAGGTCATTTAGTCACAATATTTTACTTACGTAGTCAACATGCGTCTTTACGAATTTCTTAGCAACGTCTATGATGAGAAAAAATTAATTGATTATTTAATCAGTGTTATATGTGAAAAGATAAATTGTCCGCGATGTAATTTTTCTATTTTATTAAGTCAATATCAATTGTCTTATTTTTCATTGTCATTCTGTGCATTATAAAAGAACATCAAAAAAGAAACGTTTGAAAATATGGTGCAATTTTAAAATAAGCGCATTATATGGAACATGGTTTTCACAAAGTCGTCTCGATATTCAAACAGTATGTCGTTTCATTGCTTATTTTTTAATAATTCAACCTCCACGACAAATATTTTTGGAGCAAGAATTAGAAATATCATCAAAAACTGTAGATTGGGTAAATTTTTGTCGCGAGGTATGTTCTATAATTTCATCATATATTAAAAACATCATTTATATCAAAATATATGTCAAAACATCAAAGCTATTTTAATATAAATTATTTTTATTTTTATTTTATAGCTTTGTGTTTAATAGGTTAACATAAGTAGTGAACAAATAGGAGGAGAGGACAAAATTGTAGAAATTGATGAAGTAAAAATTGGTAAAAGAAAATATAATAAAGGTCGTCTAATTACTGGACAATGGATATATGGATTTTGAGCGTGATACTAAAACATTATTTATCGAACCAATTTCCGATCGTTCTGCTGAGACATTATTATTGGTTATTAAAAAATGGATAAAACCAAGTACAAAAATAATATCTGCTGAAAATCATACGATTGTCTAAATAATGAGGAATACTTATATGAAAAAGTGAATCACAAATATAATTTTGTTGATTCTGATACTAATATTCATACACAACACATTGAACGAACATGGCGAGATACACGCAATAATATTCCTCGATTTGGAATACGTAAAGAACATTATATAAGTTACATTGCAGAATTTATGTTTAAGAGAAAGTTTACATTTTACGAGCGTATTGATGCCTTTTTCGATATTATGTCTAAATGATATCCGCTTTCACAATAATATAACTTAAAATATATTATTATAGTTAAAAAATTATTCGTTTTAATATTTGTCTTCCTTTTTTTTACATTTACAAATTTATCAAAAATAGGAGGTGTACTTCCGAATGACCCCCGTTCCCGATTAACCTGAAATTTTAAATAAGTTGTTTTCTATATAAAAAATAAAATGCACGTGGTTTCAACTTTGAAAAATAAAAAAATTTGATAAATGCATAAAAGGTTACACCTTACGATGTCTTTGACTTTGACATATGTTTTCAAGGATATAATTCTGAGTAACTTTTTTTTCTAATTTAACCGTCGCTCGTTGCTTATTAAAAAATTATTAACAAAAAAAGTTTGAAATATACCAAAGTAATGCATGAAAACACGTGTGCGCACACGTGTGTGTGTGTGTGTGTGTGTGTGTGTGTGCGTGTGTATGCGCGCGCGCGCGTGCTTTCTGTCCATGCACTTTGGTATATTTCAAACTTTTTTGGAAAGTGGGAAAATCCAAAAAGCTTCGTTCCCGGAAATGTAAACAAATACTTTTTTACATCTGCTCTACACAAATACAACGCAAACAAACTTTATTTTTCCATATTTTATAAAAAAAAAAATACATTAAAACTGTGAAACTTTAAAATCGCATATTTCTGGAACAAGAAGAGAACGCCACAAAATTAAAAATGTGTGTTACTTAAGAATGTACCTTTTACAATATATATGAAAAATGAAAACGATCCGTGAGGTAAATTAATCCAAACATTTATTCATTTTTGTTTCAAATCAAACTTTAACATTAAATATCTCGGAAACTATAAAGAGACCGATTAATTTATAAGGAAAAGTTACTCAGGATCATGTCCTTGACAACATATGTCAAAGTCAAAGTCATTGGCGAGGTGTCTGTTAATATAAATAATTATTTTAAAATTATTTTACAAAATATTTAAATTTATTTTTAAAAAATATTTAAAATTTTTTAATTTTTTAATAGAGGAAATGTTTATTAACATGTTAACTAGCATGAATATGCTGTAACTGTCCGTCATAAATTAATGTTACTACAATAGATGTAACAAATTGATATATCATGCAATATTTGAAAAAAGAATATTTTGAAAAAAGTATTTCTGAGGCGTGTTAAACTAGTAGAAAATAAATATCTAGTTAAGAGATTAAATAGTATTACATCATTCTTTGAATTTAACATTAAAAAAAAATATTGTATTTATAATAAGGAATTTTGTTAAAAAAATTGTTAAATGAAAAATATTATTAAAAGATATTTAAATACAAAAGATCTCTAATATGACAATTAATATTATTAAATCTTTACAAAAATTATACGTTATGTTAATATACATATTTTCGGTAATGTAAATACTATGTTTAAATATGTTACCTACTTGAATACTTGGACCTGGGATCATACGATTAATGGAAAATATTGTTTTTTCAAATCCATCACCTATAACACATTCACATGATGAAGTAATTCCCGAATTATTCACTGGTTGTTCACAATAGTCACACGCACTGAAATAAATAAATTCCAAAAAATAAAAGTTTTTATCAAGAAGTGGAGTTTCGCATCAAGTTCACGTATAGAAAAAGGGAAGCACTCCCTGTATTTATATGCGCGAATCAGCTAATTGAGAGTACCTCAGAGTATCAAACCTTAATAACAGTTGAACCGATCAAATTCTTAATAGGCTTAGACGATAACTTGGATAAATTATATAAAAAAAAGTTTTTATTTTTTTTTTGTCTGTATCGTAAACGAAAATATCAGGTTGTTGCAGATAAAATAATTTTTTTTGAATTTTGAATTTAAACTTTCATTCGACACACTTGATATACACATCTTGTAAATCGAAAAAGTCTCCGTCCACTTCAACACACTTCTCTCAACATGATACAAGAACATTAATGCCTTTTCCATAAAAATTAGAAGAGCAAGATCCAAGAAATTTATTGAATGCACTTTTAACTTCACTTTCCGTTTGGAATACTTTCTCACTTAATAAGCCATTCAAGTTTAAAAAAAATAATAATCTATCGGAAAAAGATCAGGAGAATAAAGAGATTAAGAGAGAACTTCGCATTTACACTCTGCTATTTTTTTTGCGTCTGTTTTATGCAGTTGCAACATGCATGCATTATCATGAAGCAATAACAGCGTCTATAATACCGACCGCGTGAATAATGCCGACTGTTTAATATGCATTTTCTTATCATTACGTCAATTTTTTGATAGTATTTGTCAGCATTTATAGTTTCACTCTTTTTTGAAAATAAAAAATGCACAATACTTTAGCAGACCACCATACAGACATCATAATCTTATGCAAATGAAGACTTAGTTTTACTTCACCAAAGTTAGTCCTCCCACTTTGATTATTATGATTTTTTTTTTTTATTAATCGTTTGGTAGTTCATTGGTAGTGTTTGGTACCGCATTCAAAACATTTCCCATTTTTTTACAAAAACATAAACAAATTTTTAATCTTTTTATCCTCTCATTTTAACTATTATGGATTTTTTCCTTACCAATCGTTCAGTCGTTGATTGCTAATGTTTGGTAGCGTAGTCATTACTTGCATGTCTCTGCCAATAAAAGACAGATTCATCTCCGGGTTGGGTTAACCCATCCATCCGAAAACGCCATAATACAATATTATATGGATTAATTACAGTCGATTATTCGACAACATTCTTGGAATAATCGATTATGATTTGTCAATTTTCTAACGATTAACATTATAGGGCTTAATAAATTGCCTGTAAGATTTATTATGTAATAGCAGATACTCTGTTAAATCGCTTTCTTTCCTCTTTTGTATTAAGTTCGCTTAAGAATAAAGTATACTTTCCGTAAAGTTCTATAAAGACTGTATTACACTACGGATTGCGGTTGGAATTATGGTTGACAGTTGCACAATCGATCGTTAAGCTGCTTCACTCTGATTGATCCTCAACAATAAAAAGAGAGAGAGTAGAGGGCTAAGAAAAGATTAAAAATTTGTTAACAATTGAAAAAAGAAAACGGGCAATTACTAAACATTTTAAATGTGCTACCAAATATTAGCAATCAATATTGAATGATTGATAAAAAAGAATCCAGTTAATAATAGTTAAAGTGGGGGAGAAGCTAAAAAAAAGTTAAAAATTTGTTTTTGTAAAAAATGAGAAACTATCAAATGTTTTAAATGCAGAAACCAAACACTACCAATGAACTACCAAACAATTGGAAAAAGAAATTCATAATTTAATCCAAATGGGGAGACGTTGATCACCTAACTTTGGTGAGGTCTCAGTTTTGATATATGTTTGTGATCAACGTTTGGTGGGTCGATCACTTTCTTCCCGAAAGGCAGTATTCATATTTTGCCTTGCTTCGGCCGCTCTATGACCAAGATTAAATTATAAGAATAATAAGAATATTATTCGTATTTTCTTATTTTCCATGTCAAAAAAACAGCGACTTTCAATGACATAAACATTGTGATACAAGTAAAGTTTTGTATGCAAATTTTCGTGTGAAACATGTACTTTTCAAATAATACATATAAAGCGACATCTGCATGAAAAAAGCTGGAACTATAATGGCGAGAAGTTTTAATTATAAAAAAACGGCCATTTTATTTGCAACAATTTAATAATATGACGCAAAGTCAAAATGTGAAAATGTTTATTTAAAAAATGTCACCACATTACTGTCGCGTTACACATATTAGATCAATTCAGACTATACTGCACGAATCGTGACATATCAGCAACGAAATGCATCGGCAGCAGCACGACAAAACATTGAACAATAATTTTTAAATAAGATTATCTACACTAATCGATACCGACTTGAAAGTGATGTGCGTATAACATATCGATGCTTGTCTGCAGTGTAAATAAATAAAATCAATGTTCGAACAACAAATTATTCAAATTATTATCACGATCTTTCCGCTTCCCACATGGAACTCCATTGGGCGTCCATATATCTTCATAGCTCTGTGCGACATCTGTCTTCACAGTGGATATTGTATAAATTTCTTATAAAAATTCATACTATCTTCACAATAGATATTATCTATAAATCCATCATGCATGTCCATTAGACATTTGTTATAGATGTGTAATAGATTTTACACGTATGTTTATAACAAAATAAAATTTAATTTTTATTTAAGCATTATTTAAAATTCTTAATATTCCTAATATTTTGGGAAAATGCTTAAAATTTGGTAATATTATAATATATTTTTTTTATAAACAAATCAAATTTTTATAAAAAATTTTTATTAAACTTTAAAACATAATTAATAAAATTTTAATACTAAAGGTAAAAAATTTTTTTTAATATTAAATTTTTTTATACAATCCATGATAAGTAATAACATTAATTTATTATTAATTATGAATAAAATTCTTAATTTATAGATAAAAATTAAAGGTAACTGAATTATATAATTGGTTTGTATTTTATAAAATCAAAAATATATTTTTTAATTTTTTTGTCCATAAACAGATAAATATGAATAAATAAAATATATCCAATTGCTTAAATAATTATATTAAAAACAACTATACGTGTGGGGTTGTTAGTCACATATCGGGCACTTTCTCAGATGGCGGATTAAGGAATGCTCGCTAGCTTACCAGAGGGTACCGAGGAAATAATATTCGCAGTAGACCAAAACAAACACTTAAACAGACAATGGATAAAACATTTTCGGCAAATATTATCTAGGTGGTAATCCGAGTACTGGACCCAGACAATCCACTCTCTATAGAGGGTCTCACGGATTTTGGGGAGGAGGACAACCATTGTTTGCAAAAGACACATCTGCTAGCTCAGAAGTCTTAACCAGAAATCATGCCTCATCAATCAGCATGATACTACCCGAGATAGAGACACTCTAGCTAGAACTCTAACTTAAAACCACAGTAGGCTACAAAAGCAAGAAGTGAAAATCAATCCACATATCAAACGTAGTATAAAAGGAGACTAAAGAGCAGTTCTGATGATCTTTTTATTAGAACCACGAAACAAATTAAAATTAAGAACTATTAACTAAGTAACCCTATCCCAACTTTGAACAGGTTTGATGTTCTGCACAACGAGAACGATAATATAGCTATCCCACATAGAACTAAACCACCTCCAATATTTGTGGATGGGAAATGAAGATATTTCTGGAAAAGCAAGTTAAGGTACAACCGATGACATCGGAGATATATATAAAAATAGTCATCGTAGAACTGAAATCAAATACTAAAAACGTTATATACAATGTTAAGAATCTCTACATTGTCGAATACACTTTGAACCTCCTAAGCTTCGAAATTCCGCAGTGCGCAAAATGCCAGTGTTATGGATACATTAAAAAATTCTGTTATCATAAAGCTAAGTGTGTCAAATGCGCCGAAGATTACCTAACAGTTAACTGCCCAAGAAAATCAGAACAAGTCAAGTATGTAATGTGTGAAGGAAATCATCCAGCTAATTATAAAGGATGCGAAGTTCACAAACAGTTACAAAAAGTCAGATCCGACGTTCAGAGCAAGAGTAACACAATGGCGAACATCACAGAAAACTCTAATAGAGGAAGCTAATACTAACAATGAAGCATTCAAGTCTGCTTCATATGCCCAAGTTGCGGACAACAACACTAACCATACACAATGCACAAACCAAATGCAAACAAACAATATATCAACTGAAATCAACAGCGTTAACAATCGGAAGATAATGTCCATGCTCCAGGAACTACTGATATCTTTGTCATCTAGTGTCAAACTTCATTGCCAAAATGACATTATATTAAACATGTTAAGAAATGCATTGTGGAATGCCGATGAACTAGCTCAACACTATCTTGAGTTGAAAGCCTTCCTGGAAATGAATAACATAGACATAATACTAATCTTGGAAACACACTTTACATATAAAAACTTCTTTTCTATGACCAAATATAAATTTCATCAAGCTAGCACCTAGATAACGCTGCTCATAATGGATGTGCTATCCTAAGAAGAAACAACATTAGGCATTATGCAATTATTTATATAAAAGAAAAACACATCCAAACAACCAACATTATAGTCAAAGACTGAACTAATTCTATTGCTTTTTCAGCTGTTTATTATCCACTGAAATTCAACAATAAGGAAGAACACTGCAAGCATTTATTTGAAAAACTTGGGCCCCGCTTCCTTGTTGGAAGAGATTTTAATGCTAAACTTATACAATGGGTCTCGACTAACCACTTTTAAAGGTTGAGAATTGCTTCATGCAATACGTTCAATGAATCTTGTAACGGGCCACTTCACGAGCGGTTTCGCGTGCGCGGACAGCGCAATCGGGATCAAGGTTCGTGAAGAGGTTGAAACATAATTATGAGACGTGAGTTGAAAGATACGTCGTTCATTTGCCTCCCAATGGCAATGATCAGCTGTTACAATGTTATATAGTATTCGCTTATAGTAATCGCACTGTTGTGACGCCGAGCTAGACGATGTTTTTGCGCGTCTCGTTAAAGATCCCGGCTCGCGGCGCGGGGCACGCGCGGTAAGACGTGCGGGTGCTTGCCGGTGCGTGCTGGTAGGCACAAGGTGCGCGCAGCAAGGCGGGTGTGTGTTGTCAACGCGTGCTTCTGGGCGCGCGGTGGCGGTGTTATTATCCCGGGTATTTTCGCGGATGCCCTATGCGAGATGATCTTCGATATCTCGCGGCGCGATATTTACAGGTACGCGCGAAAGGGCGTACAATATGCTGCCGGATGATCGGCGTGAACTGTAGGGCGGCGGCCTATTGGTGTAAGCGTCGGTATCGTGGACGTGGCGCGTGTTCCCAGATAATGGTTCGTGGGATGCGTCGTGCGCAGAGTTCGGACGGTCGGGTGTGAGGACCGTAAGGCTCGAGAATACTTGAGGAGAGCGGCGAACTCGTCCACTTTCAATCTTTTACAGAGGTTCTGTGACAGGATTCGTCTCTGGAGCAGATAGTCGAGAAGTCTCGACGGAGGCTACGAACACGTCAACCTCCGGTTTACTGTCTTTCGACGGTTTCGGAGCGGATTCTGGAATTGTATCGTGCGTACTACTCGAGCGGATTCGGTTGCCGATCTGGTACAGATCCGTGATTTGTCGGGCTTTTTATACTCTATCGGTTGCGGCACCAACGTGGTTCTCATCCCCCTCGGGATGGAGGAAACGGCGCGGGGCTTTTGCCGTTTAGCGTTTTCCGGAAGCTCTCGGCGCTGCTTGGAGGTGTTTATTTCCTGCCCATGTTTGTTGTTATTAAAAATAGGGCGCTAAGTGCCTCTACTTTTGCCCGGCTGGTGTTCGCCGGGCGGCAGACTTCCGATGGGCGACGTGTCGGGAACAATGGGGTGATGCATTCGTTACAATCTTAATGTCATATCGACTGAACAGCCTATCTATTGGCCTACTAATACGAGCAGAGTTCCTGATCTCATCTATTTTGCTATTATAAAGGGAAGAATATCTCAGCAATATATTGAGTGCAAATCGAGTTTAGATCTTCGTTCGAATCACGCATCTGTTTTTATTACGCTAAACAGCCAGGCTAAGTATAATGACAATATATGCAGATTGCATAACGCGAGCACAAACTGGAAATATTTCCGAAAGGAAGTAACAGCAACTCTTAACACAAAACTATTCCTAAAAAGTTTAGATGATTTAAGGATAGCGCTATAATACTTTAATGATTGTATACAACAAGCTGCCTGGAAAACCACTCCAAAATCTACTAGCAATGATAACACATGAGTACCCAGCAAATATTAGAGACAAAGTAGTCCTAAAAAGAAAAGTCAGGAAACTATTTGTACTACTAGTGTACAAAATGTCTGAAAATTAAAAAGCAGTTAAACCATCTTGCTAAAGAAATAAAAAATATGTTAACAGACTTGTGAAACAGAAGCGTTCAAAACTACCTTAAGTTTTTGGATGCAACAAAAGCAACTGATTACTCATTGTTGAAAGCAACAAAAAACCTAAACAGCCACAAATCATGTCACCATCTATATGTAAACTGGATGGAAGTTGGGCTAAGAATGATATGAAAAAAGCTGAGATTTTTGCTAAACATCTAGCAAACGTCATGCCCAATTCCAGTTGCGATCCCCTGCTCTTGACAATAGCAATTGTGAAATCAATGATGCGATCAGTGATTGCCAACAAGACTTTCTCAAAATTAAATGTACTAAAATTGAGGTAGGCAACGCTATTAACAAGGTCGACCCAAAAAAAGCGCCTGGATATGACTTCATTACAGGATGTACACTCGGGGAGTTACCTGAAGTTGGAGTAATCTACTTGACCCAATTATACAACAGCATAATGAGGATTGGCTGTGTTCCACCAAAGTGGAAAGTAGCCCAGGTAACAATGATACAAAAACCAGGCAAATGCGCAGAAGAAGTTGCATCATATAGGCCAATCACTCTACTTCTGGTATCATCTAAAGTGATGAAACGATTGCTGCTCAATAAACTTAGGACAATTATTGAAGGCAAGCAGCTAATTCCCAACCATCAAATTTTTTGGCTTCCGTAAACACAGCACTTTGGATCATGTGCATAGATTGGCTGATGTAATACACAACTCTTTCGAAGCAATGAAGTATTACAGTCTTTCTAGATGTTTCCCAAGCTTTAGACAGAGTCTGGAACGAAGGTCTGCTATACAAAATCAAACAGAACTTTCAATTCAATTATTACAGAATTCTCAAATCCTATCTGGAAGATCAGTACTTCTTTGTTAAGTATGGCAACAATGTAACAAAATTACATCTAATCTATGCTAGAATACCACGGAGCAGCGTACTCGGACTGACACACATATCTGTTATATACAGCCGATTTGCTAATTGCAGCTGGAATAACTTTGAGTACTTTTGCTGATGACACTACGGTTCTTGTGTCTCACCATAATCCGGCTGTAGCGTCAAGCATACTCCAGGATATTCTCAATGCCATGGAAGAATGGCTAAATAAATGGAGAATTAAAGTAAATGAGACCAAGTTAGTGCACGTGACCTTTACCTTAAAATATGCAACTTGCCTTCCTGTCACAATAAATGAAATGTAGATTCAGCAGGCAAATGTAGCCAAATATATGGAAGTACACCTGGATAGAAGATTGACTTGGAAAAAACACATTACAACCAAGTAAACAACTAGGAATGAATCTAAGGAAAATGTATTGGCTCATAGGCCGTAAATCATAGCTTACGATGGAAAATAAAATACTATTATATAAATGTATAACCGGTATGGACTTATGGATTGCAACTATGGGACAGAGCGCATCACATGTACATGGTTCGCGCTTGTGTGCGTAGAAAAACCCGGCCGGTTTAATAACACTGGTACTGACTTCTAATCGATGTAACTAATAAGGTCAATGGACACACAGCAAACTGTTTTTACAATTGTTTAATTCATTACTGAATATCCTGGCAATAGATTGTAATGTCATATGGAGCTTTAAAAAAAACTAATGTTTTGTCCGTTTTTGACTTTGCAAAATATATTTTTTATATTTGATACAATTAAAATGCACACAAAGATGGGAAAATAATATAAATTCAACAATTTATAAATTACAGTTTAATTGTTAATTTTTGTGGAAAAAGCTATAATAAATCTATAATAAATTTATGCAAATTCTATAAATCTCTAGTTATAAAATTGAAGCAATCACTTTAAATTGTAAAATGGTAACATTCCACGGAGATTAATAAATCTACTATCTCCCAGCGACATGAAAATGTTTGTCCAAACTCATTTCAGAAATCTTGCGCATAGCGTTGTATTAATATTTATATAACATGCCACAAATAATATTATTTATATTATTTTTATTATTTATATATGAAATCTTTACAAAAAATATTATATTAATAAAAATCAATTAAACACTATTAGTTTTCAATAACTTTTAATTGTTTTTTCAACAACAATTGAATAGTTTAAATTTTTTTCTTTTTTTTAATATATATGGAATCTCACAAAAAATCCATAAAATCAAATAAAACGAGTATTAGCAAATTTATTAGCAAATTTATAAAAGTATAAGTATAAGATATAGGGTGTAACTAAATAAACGCATATGGACAATACCATCAGATACAGAACAACAATCCAAATCGAAAAGTCCTGAACCATTTTTTGATCTGAGCTTTTTTTTCGTTATTATATAATGTTAAAGTTAGCTAATCAGCGCCTATCTACAGCAGAAAGCCGTCTCGCTACTCCAATCC
>JBCEWD010000051.1:4172150-4183165 GCA_039654425.1 Cataglyphis rosenhaueri
GAACAATAAGTGGCACTGAGTTCGCAGGCCACTCCGGATCTAAGTTGTACGCGATTAGTGTTTATTCTCACATCGGCTGTATAATCTTGCAATGTGATTTTAATGCTGCCTAATACAACGGCGTCAGCCCATGTTCCATAAGGATCGGAATACGTTCCTCCGGAGCACGATCCGTCTGTATCTACGTGACCGGCTAGTGTTACGGGACGAGTAGCGGATTGGTTTGATTTAAGTCCGGTTATAAAAGTTTCGGCTAATTGGAAGCTTCCGTAGGTATGCATGCGTCGACATGCTTCGCGGGAAACTTCTTGCACATATGCATATTTTCCGTTAAATACATCCATGCTGTGGGAAAACATTCCACATTTTCGAATTAATCGATCGATTTCGACCTTGCATTGTATAACTTTTACAGATTCGAATTCGTTAATTTGCAGCAGTTGTATGTAGGTTCTGGAAGAGTTCACATTTTGTTGAGGAATATCGCATTCCTCAATATTTAATAACGATAAGGTAGTAAGATTAGCGGATGCTGAACCGCAGTCGTATCCTATTATTCCGTACGCTGAAGGCAAGCCCAACAGTAAGACTATTATAGCTATTTTCCTGGTTTCTCGATCCATCTGAAATTTTTAGTTGTGGATATTATTTATTATTTATATATTTTTCCCTTTTTATTTTTATAAATATATATTTTCTTTGTTAATTTCTGATTTGATTGTTATTAGTTACTATTTGTTTTAATGTGAGAAATTCGCAGTCGATTAGGATGTACGATCCGACTATTTTTCTTTATCTTAATTTTTACATTGTTTTTGTTTATTATCTCCAATATTTCATGGGGTCCCGTATAATGATCCCCGAACTTTCCTGGTTTTGGGCCTCTTAATAAGAATACATGATCTCCGGGCTTGAAATTTTGAGGGTTGATTTTTTTATCATAATATTGTTTTGACTTGAATTTTGCATCTACCACGTTTTTATGAGCATTTCCTTGAATCGTATGGAGTTGAGTTACGAGATTTATTAAATAGTCGTCATAGTTTGCCAATTTATCTTCTGGATTTAAAAGCTCATTCGAAGGAATTCTTGCTATTTTCCCGAAAACTAATTCGTACGGTGTATGCTTTGTGGCTTCATGTACACCAGTATTATAATTAAACATTGCTAGACTGAGCCATCTATCCCATTGTTTTTGATCGCTTGCATATTGTTTTAAATATTCACCTAACGCATGGTGTGATCTTTCCAACGATCCGTTTGATTGAGGGTGGAAAGCTGTTGTGCGGAATTTGCGAATTTTAAATATTTTTGCAACCTTTCTCATTAGCTCACTAATGAAATTTCTTCCTTGGTCCGTTAATATTGCTTTTGGTGCTCCAAATACACAAATAAAACGGTCTACAAAAGCTTCTGCAATAGTTTCAGAAGTTTGATTTTGTAACGGTATCCCCATGCAAAATTTAGTTAACTGATCCTGTAATGTCAAGATGTATTCGTTGTCTCTTTCAGTCTTAGGTAATGGTCCTACGATATCCATGGCTACCTTATCAAAGGATGATCCCGGTGTATCCGTAATTATCATGGGTTGTTTTGTCTTAACTCGAACCAATTTTTTCAATTGACATTGCAGGCATTGTTGTATGTATTTTTGAACATCTGATTTTAAATTTTCCCAGTAATAATTATGTTTTATTCTGTTATATGTCTTTGCAACTCCGCGATGTCCTCCAGTTGGTAAACAATGTGTTTCACCAATTATAATAGGTCGTAAATCTTTTGGCGGATATTTAATCTGTCCGTGACAAACAATTAATTTGATCGAGGCATCAATAAATATTAGTTGCAGTTGTGATTTAATATTACTCCAGGGAACATTATTAATGAATTCGGTTTTTGCAATACTTATTGTTTCTAATTTTAAATTTTCTGCAATATGTCGCAAATTCTTTAAAGCTTCAATGATATGGTTGAGTGTTACTGTAGGGCCCTCCCGTTGCGCTTCGCTGATGGGTAAGGCCATGTGGTAATAATTTTTGTATTTTATGGCTTTAGTGTCGCCTAACAAGAGGGATCCTAGGTTTGGGAGTCCGTTTCGTTCGAATAATTTCTGTGAACCAGAATCTAAAGGTTTTCCTTGAGTATCGACAAAATATGCTACGTTGTCCTTCCGCAAAAATAACATTTCACGAGAGTCTATTATGTTACTTTTAATTGTTCTATTTTCAATTATTATAGGTTTTACTTTTCTTGCCTTTAAATTTTGGTTTATAATGTCTTCCTCGTTTTCTTCCTCATTTTCTGAAATTTTATCAGGCGGATCATTTCTCTCTATGATTTCCTCGATTTCTTCCCCATTATCATGCGGTTCATTAACTATTTTATTTTGTTCTAAATTCTCGCGTATTGTTTGACTTCGCGTTTGAATTTTATTAGGTTTGTAAGGATTATGAATTAAAGCTTTTTCGGTAATTGTTAAGTAGTCTGGTTCGTCTAATTCTGCTGATGTAAATGGAAGAGTGTCTTTGTTATTATTATTTAATAAATTGCTTTCTGATGCTTCTTCCTCGACATCTTCGATATCTGAAAGATATAAATGAAAGTCATCGTCTTCTTCTTCCTGTTCCTCTTCCTCTTCGCTATCAGATTTTTCTAACATTTCGGCAATTAATTGTGCATCTTCAGGATTATTTGGATCTAAGGTTTGTTTTTTTATTATTTTACAGTCGATTTCCTTAAGATTTATAGGATTTCTTGAGAGAGCGTCTGCATTCACATTAGTTTTTCCGGCTTTATATACGACTTCGTAATCATATTCCGCTAATTTTAGTCTCCAACGGAGTATTCGCATATTAGCGTCTTGTGCGTTTTTAAACCACATCAAGGGTTTATGATCTGTAACAAGCGTAAATTTCCTCCCATATAGATATGGTCGAAAATGTTTAACGCAATATACTATTGCTAATGCTTCTTTTTCGTATGTGTCGTATTTTAATTCATTATCGGTTAGAGTTCGTGAAGCATATGCTACTGGTCGATCTTTGTTTATTTCTCCTTGAGATAATATTCCTCCTACTGCTATTCCGGAGGCGTCAGTGGTTAAAATAAAAGGCTTTGAAAAATCTGGGTATTGTAAAACCGGTTCTTCGCACAATTTTTGCTTTAAAAATTCGAACGAGTCTTCTTGTGCAGATGTCCACTCAAAACGAGTATCATTTTTTAATAAATTTGTTAGTGGTTTTGCTAATTTAGAAAAGTTAGGTATAAATCGCCTATAATATCCAGCAAGTCCTAAAAATTGTTTAATATTCTTTGGTGTTTTCGGTCGTGGAAATTGTCGTACTGCTTCTAATTTTTTCGGGTCTGGTTTTACTCCGTCTCTGCCGATTACATGTCCCAGATATGTTACTTCGGTTTTTAAAAATTCACATTTGTCAGGTTGTAATTTTAAATTAGCCTTACGGAGGCGCTCTATTAATGCATTGTATTTTCTTTCATGTTCCTCTAATGAAGTAGCGTAAATAACAATGTCGTCCATGTAAACGAATAATTCTTCCCCTTGTAATCCTGTTAACACTAAGTCCATTAAACGTTGAAAGGTAGCTGGAGCGTTTTTTAGTCCGAAAGGCATTCGGTCAAATTCATAATGTCCAAATGGAGTAGTAAAAGCGGTTTTATGACTGTCGGCAGGTGCCATTTTTATTTGATGAAATCCGGATGCAAGATCGCATACTGAGAAATATTGCGCTCCGCCTAATTGGTCTAATATATCTATAATATTCGGTAACGGGTACGCATCTCCAATAGTCTTATCATTTAGTGCTCGAAAATCGAGAACCATTCTCCAGCGTTTATTTCCTTTTGAATCTTCCTTTTTTGGCACGATCCATATGGGCGTATTGTATGGCGACTGTGAATGTTTTACAACGTCGCCTTCTAAGAGTTCTTCTACCTGCCTGTTTATTTCTTCCTTATGTACTTGCGGAAATCTATATTGGCGAGTATTAAGTGGTTGATCATCTGTAGTAAGTATTTGATGTTGTATTACGTGAGTTGCGGTTAATTTTTCTCCAGGAATATGAAATCGGTCCTGGCTATTTGTTATTAATTTTAATATACTTCTTTGCTCCTTCGCACACAAATGTTCCAATCGTAACAATTCTATGATTTTTGTGAGCCGGTTTTCCTCTGTTTCTTCGGAGATTGTTAAACAGTTATGAGATTCAATATTATTTTGTTGTTTTTCCTTATGTTTCGATTTACGTTTTCGCATAAATTTTTCTATGATTTCTTGAGATTTGTGCAATAAGGCAGTGAAAATTTTAGAAGACGGTATATTTTTAATTTTTTGTTTATTTTGAGTAATTAAATTTTCGATGTTCAAATTATATTTTTGAGCTTTTTCAAAGAGGTCTCTTATTGTTATATGAGAGGATTCTTTATTATTATTATTGATTTTTGATGATAATCCAATCCTAGGGAACTTGACATTCGACAAATTTAAATGATTTTCTTTCTTTTGGTTTTTCCTTTGTGTCAAATTGCGTAGTGAGGTTTGGTAACTTCCCTCCTCGCAATTGACGGAGCTAGAATTTTCTGTCGAGGTTTGGAAACTTACCTCCGAAATTCTAGGAATACTTCCTTCTGGAGAGGTTTGGTAACTTCCCCCTCCGAGGATAGTTATGTTATCGAATTTTTCAAAAGAGGCTTGGTAGCTTCCCTCTTCAAAGTTCTTAGGATTATTTTCAGGAGAAGCTTGGTAATTATCTTCGCCTTGGATATTCGGATTCTTTAAATTTCCATTTGAACAAATGTTGTTTTTCCTCTCGTTTTTATCTTTTATTTTATCTTCAATTTCAATCTTATTTTTAATATTATTTTGGTAATCTTCTTCTTCATTTATGTTTTTAATTTCGGCTTGATTTTGGTTTTTATTTGTTAATTTATTTTCTTTGGTTTTAGTTATTTCCACTTCACTTTCCTTGCAATAATCTTCTTTTTCATTTTCATCTCCGATATTAATTTTAGTTTTACTGTTATCTGCAGTGTCTTGTATTTTTGATATTTGGTTCTTATAGTCGGGTTTTTCGATATTTGACTCATGATCGTTGAGTAGTTCATCTAAAGCTCTTAAACGTAGCGTTGGTACCCGAACTTCTACTTCTTCATCTAGCGTGCTTACAATGTTTAAATATGCCTTCCCAGAAGTATTTTTTACAATCGTATCTCCTAAATAGATTCCATGCTCTAACTTTAATCTTGGTATGTATCCCGTTTTTATTTCAGGGTTTTCTATTCTTATATAAAATAAAGATTCTGATCTTGGAGATACTATAATGGTTTCTGGGGAGAAAAAGGGTATATTAATTCCAGCGATATCTAGATGTCCTTGCGCGTAATCAATTTTTGACGATGTTTGTTTGAAGAAATCATTCCCTAATATACCAGATTGTGGAATAGGAAAATCGTGAGATACTATGTGAAAAGATACAGGTATTTCAAAAAGATTTAATACGATTTCTCCAAGAGTATATACTGGGTAATTATTTATTCCATTTAATTTTAATATGTTGGAATAATTTATTCTTATATTTTTAGGTATAAGATTTTCTTTAATTATGTTTGGACCAGATCCTGTATCTAACATGAAGGTTATTTGAGTGGTTATTTCGTTAATTTTTACCCGAACGGTTGGCACGCGACTATGTTTGTCGAGGTTTACTGTTACAGGTCGTACTTCTATTGCATCGCACTCTACTTGTCTTCTCGGGACATAGACGGGTGCGCTACCTGCTCGGCCCCCCGTTGCGCACCCGATGTCGAGGGACCCGTGTAGTTTCCCTGATCTTTTTCTTTTCGTCGATTATTACTTGCAAGTCTTAATTGACAATCTTCAAGCAGGTGGCCTTCTTCCTTACAATATCGGCAAAATATATTATTTTTAGATGTTGAATTTGCCTTCGAGCGACAATCTTTGGCGGCGTGTCCAATTTTGTCGCACATTTGACAAACAATTTTTTGTTTGTTGTCAGAGTTACGCTCTTCATTTTGTTTTTTCCAACAATTATTGGCCGAATGGCCGGGTTTATCGCACCACTGACAGATTAAAGAGGTTTTGTTAATTAGATTACTATTATGATTACTATTTTGTCGGCATGTCTTTGCGTTATGACCCGATTTAGAACATAATTGGCAAGTAATACTTTTTTCTTGCACCAGATTTACTGGTTGACGAGATTGAGGATCACGGAAACGGCATTTATCGGCGCTATGACCACGTTTTTTACAGATTTGGCATATTAAAATCTCTGTTCCCAATCCCGGTTTATTATAAATTTGTAATTGAGGTTGTGTAAGTTTCCGACAATTACTCGCCGTATGCCCGTCTTTCAAACAGTATTGACACGTTTCTCGAGTTCGGGTGGTAGTGTGCAAGTTATCTTTGCCTGAGTCAGTTCTCGGTCCCTGTCGTAAATCTGTCATCTCGCGAAGCTCTCTTTCTATTCTTAGAGCATCGGTGACGGTATTTTGTATATCTAAATTTCTCGCGATTCTTTGCTCAATCTCGGGTTTTAGGCCGCGTATGAAACATTTATTCATGTCTTTCTCTAATGATGCCTTAATATTTTGATCGGGCAAGCTATTTCCGGCCCCTTTATATCCCTCTAGAATTTGTTTTCCGAGCATTTTAACCCGATTTGCGTACGTCACTACATCTTCTCCATTTTTCTGATAGATGCAGCCTAATTCTCCTTGCAATTGATAAACGTTTTTGGAAGGCCCATAAATTTGCTTTAAGTAAGAAGTTAATTGCGCTACACTGTCGAAATTTTCGTCCTGTATAGTCCGACGGGCCTCCCCAACGATTCTAGTTCTAATAATTTTAGTGAATTGCGATTCGGCTTCTCTAGGTAACATAGATTTAGCTTCCTCGCATCCTTCGATAAAGTAATTTAACGGAATGTTGTTCCCATCGAAGAAAGGAACTGCTTCAACCGCGTATTTTAAGGTCGCGAAAGGATTATTAGCCATTATTTCAGGTTCGTCGGAGTCGCTTTCTGATTTTTCAGTCGCAATATTTTCTAATGAACAAACTTGTTTAGTGATGGTAATGTTTTGCGGAATATCGAAATCTGGCTCGGGCGTATTGGCGATTAATGTTTTGTCTAGAGTTTCGTCCAAATCAAAATCAATGTGTCTACCAGTGGATTTAGAGGGTAGTGTTGGTGTAGATGTGTGAGGTAAATTAGAAGTGAGAGATTTAATTTTTTGTTTTGTTTTAATTCCTTCTAACCCGAGCTTATAAAGGTTTTCAATCTCTTCTTTATCACCTTTTCCTCGCGTTCCGTAGCTCATTCCCGTTTTTAGAGATCGCACATTTCAATCCCGGACGAGCCCCCAAAATTTACTTATGTTACGTCCAGGCTCTTTAAATTTCGAGCCAGCGGGAGGGCGTAACCTATCTAACTCCAGACAAACGCTAGACAGCGAGTGTCTCGGAGACGAACGAAATGACCTGGGCCTACGACAGGTCAACGACCGGAAGGGTCGCTCTTACTCGGTCAGTAGGCCGTTCGTTCGATGGTCCCCTTTTTGGTAAAGGAACTGAATCCCTATTACCTGGGACGGGACCTTGTGCGATCTCGGGATAAGGGACTGAGAACGGGTTATGCGGGGAAAAGAAAATTACTCAAAATTTAGGAACATCAAATTTTTACATTTATTTAAAGAAAGAGTTAAGTTAACAATAATAAAAAAAAACAAAATTTGATGTATTATTTAGAATTTTCATTATAATTTTGGTTACAATTTTATTTATTTAAATTTAATATAAATTTAATATAAATTGGATGTAGATTCAATATAAAATTTTTGTATAAGTGGCTTATTAACTACTCTTTATTTTTAAATGTGTGTACGTGTGCGGTGTGTGGGGAATTGTTTGTTCGCGGGTGTTACATAAATGCGGAGGTCATCAACCGGAATCAAAAAGGACAAACTAAAATTTACATTCCGGTTGGGTGTTACAATGCAAATATAATAATAAAAAAAAGTATAAAATAAAGGGATAAGGGGGAAGGATTATGGAAGGTCTTGGAATTCGACCGTAGAGGGGGGAGGGTACTTCATCCAGAAGACCTCGACAGGGACGGCAAGAGGGAACGGAACACCTGGGACAATGAAAGGGATAATAGAGCCAGGAGGGGAAGTATCGATGATTTTATAAAATTGGTGGAGATTGACTATATCGGGACCGACCCGATAGTCTTTATCGGTAAGGGGAACAGGGAAAGGGGGGAATAGGTTGACTAAATGGCGATACCAAGTTCCGCGGTTTTGGTCTTCGAAGAGGGGCTCCGACAACTCTTCGGGGTCGCAGGGTTCCGGGTTGAAATCCCGCGGTACCTCTCTAAAGTCAGGTAGCCCCTCTAAGAATTCCCGGAATCTCCCGAAAACGTTTGCCTCTTCTGAGAGGCCCGACGAGTCGAGAGGCGAGGAGGGGGAGGGAGTTGCGGGCTGCGAAGGGGGGTAAGGAGGAGGATTTTCGAGAGGGGGAGGGGGAGTTGAGGGTTGCGGAGGTTGGTAAGGTGGAGGATTTTCGAAAGGAGGAGGGGGAGTTGAGGATTGCGGAGGTTGATAGGGTGGAGGATTTTCAAAAGGGAAAGTTGAGGGTTCTGAGGGTTGGTAATTGAGGGAAGGTGAATATTCAAATGGGGGAGGAGATGTCCTTGAGCCTTGAGGTTCTTCCAAAATTACGGGAGGACAATTAGAGGGAGGCGAAGGAGCGGGGGATTGTGTAAACTCCGGGAAGTATTCGGGTAAGGATTCGGATGGGGAAGAGACGGGTGAGTATGAGGGGAGAAGGTCGTCTGTTGTGTGTGTCGGTGAATTAATGGTTAATTGCCGCGCTTTAGCTTCAAATGAAGCTTTATCTAACTTAAGTCTATTGTAATCTATCTTAAAATTAGGATCAGCGGACGCCCGAGCCAGGAGTCTCCGGATAGTTTTATTTTTTCTATTCCGCGCGTTCTTTCCCCATCGCCGTAACTGCGCCGGGGTAGGTTTAACTTTTCGCGATGTGTCCACTGAAGGAGCACACGTAATATTAGATACAAGAGTGGTTATTACTTTTTGGGAGACGGTTTGTTAATCATTTTCTCTTTGATATTGATAATCATAGACCCTTTTTTAATCAATTTCTCTTCCTCTCTTACCCTCTTTGAAAGACAAGAAATGAGATAAAAGGAAAGAATGGAGTGGATGAGAAGAAAAAAAAAATAATAAATTTAAATTAAAAGGACCTAAGGAATAAAATTTATTGATAAGGATAGGTTGGAAATAATTATCGTGATCCTAAAGCTGAGTGTGAATACTGATCCGGAACGTTATGTTCGAATCTTTATGTTATTCACACCTGCCGATCTACGAGAGGGAAGGTGGATTTGGATCTAAAGTTGAGTGTGAACACTGATCCGGAACGTTATGTTCGAATCTTTATGTTATTCACACCTGCCGATCCACGAGAGGAAAGGTAGATTTGGATCTAAAGCTGAGTGTGAACACTGATCCGGAACGTTATGTTCGAATCTTTATGTTATTCACACCTGCCGATCCACGAGAGGAAAGGTAGATTTGGATCTAAAGCTGAGTGTGAACACTGATCCGGAACGTTATGTTCGAATCTTTATGTTATTCACACCTGCCGATCCACGAGAGGAAAAGGTATGGTAATGGATAAAGTTCTTAGTACGCAATATTAGGAAGTATCAATAAAAAACACATATCCTTAAGGTGATATTGAGAGGGAAGAGAGATAATAAAAATAATAAAAGAGAAAATGATTATCTTATAACCGTGTTTCTTCGTAAATAAATAAAATAATAATAAAAAAAAAAGAAAAGGAGGGGGAGGGTGTAAGAACGGGCAAAGAATATAAAATAAAAATAAATAAAAAAAAATAAAAATAAAAAAAAACAGAAAATTAATAACTCACTACTTGTTGAGTACGGTGAACTTCAATTCTTCTTTTGAAGCCTTGAGTACAGAGGTGCTGGCTCAGAGATCCGATGGTCAGTGTGCTTCGGGTGTGCGCTCGTGGTTTGATATTCGCCGATTGGAGTTGTTACCGAGTTGATCGCACTTATAAAATTGTCGTTGCACTGTGCAAGTACACACTATGGTTTTAGAGAGTCGCACTGAATATAATCAACAGTAAACACAAAAGACGGCCACGGATACTGTCGCCAAGTGAGTGGATTTAGAAGCAGTCCGCACGACTGTTGGAAAAAATTTTTAATACTGATCGTCGCGACGAATATTCCGGTGCTTATTAAGCCCTTCGCTCCTCCTCTCCATTGGTTTGTTAATCTAGTTTAACGAATAGGTTTTTTAATCACGCCCTCCGGTTTTTCCTAGGGCGTTCCTCTAAGTTTTTTAAATCATAGCTATTGGTGAAGATCATACTGAATTTCGACCAATGGAGAGTAGTTGCTCGAATAAGGGTGAGGCTTTCGTTTTACAGGTTGAGTCATGCTCAGTTCGCTGAATATCGGTTAGGTTGACATTTTGTTTAAAATTTATGATAAACAGATAACATAAGAGGGTGGTCTGGCAAGCGAGCACGCGGCGTCAAGTGTCGTGAGTTTTCGTCTATGGATCATTGTTCGCACTCTGTTTATCTTTCATTTAGAATTCTTGAGCCTGATACTCGAACCCGAGTTCAAGCATCTCGCCGTTTATTTAGAAATTTTTTAGTGCTGCACTGTCTGTTATCTTTGTTTAAAAATTCTCGAACCTTCAGAGTGAGTTGTAACTTTTAAATTTATTGATCCGTTTAGTGTTGACTTTCGACAGCGATATTAGTCTCACTTCCCAGACCTCGCCTGCTTATCGTTTCTGTCAGGCGTCGACTAATTCTTAGAACATAATTTTATGTCGCTAACGAATATCTTATGTCACTGAAGAGTTTTCGGCGAAGGAAAACAATCATCCAGTCTGCTGGACGTAATAATTTA
>JBCEWD010000051.1:4185261-4200176 GCA_039654425.1 Cataglyphis rosenhaueri
ATTACAAATCTTTACAAACTGAATTACTTGTAAATACTTGGCCAGTTAATTATTGATTTCATTTAGTTTTTTTATTTCTAGAGAACAATTTTATTAGTTATTTTTCAGAGATTAATTTATTATGAGAATTGTTTAAAGTCTAAAGTTTTTTATTTAATATCAATACTTGATTATATTATGACTCTAAATTTTTGATAAAAAGAGAAAATTTAGAAAAGAGGTCGAATGTCGCTAAGGCACCGTAATAAGCGCTCGGCAACTAGGTTCAAAGATTGGGTTCAGAAAATTAGATAATAAATTTTGATTTCAATTTAATCTCCTGTTGTCATTTCTTGTGGGAAGTTTTTTAAATCAATAGAAATCGCCGCCAGGGCACCTTGATCAGCGCACGATAACTAGATTTAAGGTTATAACAGGAATTCAGAAGGAAAGGGGGGAGTTGCCAGGGGCATAAACGCTCAGCAACAATGGATTTTCGGGAGAAAAGAACAAAATGTTGCAAGATTAGGTCAGGTTTAAATGACAACAGTAGTGTATATTTTGCATGTAATTTATAAATATTACAAGGAAATGACGTCAATTGAAAAATCAATTTTCGAACGAGTCATAGCTCGTTCGATAGGTTGTAAGTAGAGGATAAATATCCTAAAGTGGTTTGAGTGAATGGGCTTTTGTTTAGGAGAAATCGCTATGCAAACTTTGGTTCACAAAGCTGTGCCGCACATGAACAGAAAATTTACACTCGTTTTCAGCGAGGTGGCGTAGCTGACATGAGATGACTGTGGCTCCCGTTCCCGTGCTTTTTATGCCAGCGGCGAGCGTTCGAGTCCCATCGACGACTGTTTCGCTTCATGTTTTTTTTTTCTTACAATTAATGTAGAGAATATATAATAAATACTTTGTTTTTTACTTAGATTTTACTTAGGTTTACTTAGGTTTTCACCCATTATTATAGGTGGAAAGAACTATTGACCTTCCTTCTTTTCGCTCTTTTGTAATGGCCATTTTTACCGTTCGATATTTCGTACCATGCTCTAGAAATGCTATATCAAAACTGATCGAGACACGTCACAGTGAAAATCCTTCTGCAAAATCCGTTACAAAAGAGCGAAAAGAGAGGACAATAGTCCCTTTCACCTTTAATAATGGGTGAAAACCTAAACTCGAGCTGCAATTTGCATACAATCGCTGATTCATTATTTATTAATCAGCACCGAGATTTAAATGTATGCTTAAATATGCATAATATGTTTCTAACAAATTAGCAAAACTGTGTCTTTATTTTGTTTTACATTCAAACAATCTGAAATTTGCTTAATTTCACACAGAAAAATGGAATACATTAAAAATAATATAACAAAGTATTTATTATATATCCTACATTAATTGTGACAAAAAAAAACATGAAGCGAAACAGTCGTCGGTAGGACTCGAACGCTCGCCGCCGGCATAAAAAGCACGGGAACAGGAGCCACAGTCATCTCATGTCAGCTACGCCGCCTCGCTGAAAACGAGTGTAAATTTTCTGTTCATGTGCGGCACAGCTTTGTGAACCAAATTTTGCATAGCGATTTCTCCTAAACAAAAGCCCATTCACTCAAACCCCTTTAGGATATTTATCCTCTACTTACAACCTTATAACGAACGAGCTATGACTCGTTCGAAAATTGATTTTTCAATTGACGTCATTTCCTTGTAAGTATTGATATTATGAGGGTGTTTCAAATAATAGTATGATAATTGATTAAAGTTGACTGACTGGAAACTGTCAGCAACTTGCTAATGCTTGACAGGGGATTTCTTATTATTTAGAGGATGAAAAGGTTTTAACGATGCGTACATCATTACCCGGCCGTCCACCCACCGGACACCACCGTCCGACGACCATCGGTCGGACCGAAGCGCGCGTAATATACCGCCGTCCCACGCCCAACAGTCACGAGACCGTAGAGTGAAGGCACTATGCGCCCCATTGTCATCAAAACCGTAAGCAAAGATAAATATTTGTTTAAATTTATATTTATGCCACCGGCTAGGCAGACCGTACTGGAGCACGAGTCGCGCGCTCGAGAAACCGCTCCGACCATTTCCGAATATTCCCGAGCCGCGAACGAGCTCAACCAAATTGTTTAATAAACAATTATCGCGCCGACTCGATACCGCCGACACCGGGTATAAATAAGCGCTCTTAACACGGTAAAAAGACAGAATCTTCTACGCTGTCTCTGAAGTCAGTACGACGCTCAGAGCTTCCGAAGAAACCGCACGCTTGAACAACGAGGTTGGGAATACTCCGCCTCTGCTAGGCTTTCTCAGCATCCCGCAAACAAAGCGCCTCCGACCGAACATCCGATTGTCCGGCTATATCTCTAGCGATGGGAATTTACCCGCCACCGACGGATATTCCCGGACGCTCCTTTTCAACTGCGAATCGCTCTTACCGATTCTGGATTATCGCGAAGTAATTCGCGAGACTTCACAAAGCTGGCCGGAACTCGCCATTAATACGGCAATCGAAACCGCGCACCAAGGGCCATAAGACCGCCCTACGCACCGAATATGTAAACACGCGATTCGTCAACCGTGAGACCCGTCTCTCGCGGCTGACACTACCGTGCAGCATCGCGCCGCGCTCCGGCGCAACGCATTATCGCACCGTTCTCCTAGGCGTGCACCCGAGCTTACCCTACACGCTCCTACCGCACCCACGTGCTGCACACACACTCGCACGTACACACATACACACACAAACACGCGCGCGCACTCTGGCTCGCACAAGCCGCTCATACCGCGTCACAGCGACATTGTATCTTGCACGGGCATAGACCCGCACACCGCACACATACATACTCACACACTCGCATACACACACATCCACACACACATTTGTGACATTAAATTTTGGACGAACAGTAAACAACAATTTATTTATCTAAACCTGTGTATTTCGTCACTTGTTCTCCGCTCTGTACCTTGATCCCAACCAAGTTATCCCGGTTAACGGGAAAACCGACCGTCACAAGGTAATTGAATGATATTAGGGGTTGTCAGTCAATTGAAATAAAGTTTCTAATATTTATGAAAAAACAGGGGTTTATAGTAATTGTAAGTACTTACCGTGATGTTGCAGAAAAATCCTTCCTTCTGCTCAAGTCCTGGTCGTACTCTGTTAGGCTCTTCTCTCGTCTTTTAAGACCTCGGTCGTGGATGAGATAGGCCGGATAAAAGTACACAGGCGTATGCACAAAATCTTTTATTGTTTCCTTAATTTTTAAACACCTTAAACATCGAATCGACAGTAATAGCAATTAATGTGTTAACCGAAATTGTATAGCGAGTAGTAACGAGTACGCGAACAATGACTAGATGCAGAGCGGATAAATATTCAAAAATGAGTTTGTGGGTAAATGAGTTTAATAATGAACGAATAATATAGAGCGAAAACTTGAACAATAATGAACGAAATTATAATGAAATAGTAATGAAGCGCGACTACTGAATGCTCATGAAATAATACTTATGAAATACTGCGCTATAATGCTGACCATGAATGAATGCCCTGAGATTCGAAATCGCCGGCTTATATACTGTCAAAACGAAGGGTTTTCGGACCGTTTGTAGATCACGCGTTGCGCTCTAGAATGTTCTTAGGATGATTCAGTAGAGAACTTCCAAGAAGAAAGATTTTTAGCATCAATTCTTCTGAGAATTGTCGAACGATATGCTTATCTGCCATTTAAGATTCTGCGCTCGCGGTCTTAGCCGTCGCGAATCCGTTCGTCTTATCGCTCGTGATATCAGATGTCACCTCATGAGGCTCTTTTATGCACATTTTTTTCAACTTAATTAATAGTTTATAATATAAAATCTTTAATAATATGGTTAATATTTATGTTTATTAATTTATGGAATTATTTGTTCTATTTATTTTCAGTTCTGATAATAAATTGGAAATTATAAAGTAATAGAATTCTATAATTTGAAAAATAGTTATTTTAGATAACTATTATATGTAATGTATATGATTTATGATTCCATAGAATATAAGCCTCTTAAATTTATATTTATGGTCGCTTGATCGATACTACAATAAGCATATTAATTTTATAAAAATCATTTCTTTATGGAAGCATTATATAATAACCTGTTTTAATTATTATAATTTTAATTATTTATAAGGTTAAATTGTATTGAATATAGTATTGAAAGTTTTGTATGTGATGTATTAAATAAATATATAACATAAAAGAATTATAAATATTTTCAACAAGTTATTATTATATGTTTTATGATTCCATAAAGTGTGGCGCATTTACTCCTTAATTTAAGAGTAATTAATTATTATGTATTTGTCTATATGATTAAATATTAAAATCTTGAAAGTTAGATAGTATCGATTTTATCGAATGTGAAGCTCGCTCGCAAGTCCGTTCTTAAAGTAATTAGTAGGTTAGTTCTAGAAAGTCACTGCTGTACAGCTAGCTAGTTCTAAATAATGCTTCCTGATTCGTCGATCTAAAGAATTATCAATTCCTTGCGCCATCGATTATTATTACTAAAAGAATTAAAATATATTCGGTTTTTAAGTTAAATAACCATATGGAACTGAAACGATAAACGATTAATAAAATTAGTTAACAACTGAAATAAAAGCTAATGGATTAAATAATTGTTCTATATTCCATAAGTATTTTGCAGGAATAAAAGCGGTACTTAATTACTAGCTAAAATATAATTTTTAAAATTGGCAGAACGTTACAATTTGAGTCGTTTATTTGTCTTTAGTAATGGTCAGTTACATCTATTTACAAGTCTTTTAATTTGCTTTGTTGTGACGTGAGACGAGACGGGCATGCCCGTGTTGTTGTCTGGCCCGTTGAAGATGCGGAGCGTATGGGGCGTGGGTATGGTTATGTTGACGCGCCATATCTCGGTGGCGCATGCAGTGGAGCGGGCGTTCTATTCTTAATTTGCGGTTTATAATTGAGTCAGAGCACAGGAGGCGCGGGGATATGGACGGCGAGACCGCCGTGCGTGACTAGCGATATTTCGTGTATCGGAGCGTCGGCGTGCGATCGGTTGTTATTTCGCGTGTTTATAAATCGCCGTACATTAGATATCATTATAAAGGTTTATACAAGTGCTGACTGGTCGACCGTAAGATAATGCCGCAGATAGCGGTGCGCGTAAAGCGTTGGTGAGAGTGACGCGACGGGGATCCCCAGATCTTTTCGGAGATGCGCCTAGCGCGGAGTTCGGAAGGTTTTTGGATAGCAGGATCGTAGGACCCGAGTATACTCGGGAAGAGCGGCGAACTCGTCCGCTCTCGTACTATACAAAGGTAAGAAGGTTCAGAAGGATTCGTAGGCGAGCAGGTGTCGAGAATACTCGGCGCAGAATGCGAACTCGTCAACCTCCTGTGCACAACTGATCTAGCGATTTACGAAGGAGTTTGCTGGTATGTTCTCGGAGCGTACGGCTCGAGACGGATCAGGTACCGATCTGGTGTCGTGAAGAGATCTCACAGCCTTTTTATATCCGCCGTGGCGGGCCCGCGTCGTTTAGCGGCATTCCTCGGTGGTGGGGGAAACGACACGGGATTTTTTTATACCGAGCGCTCGGAACTTGTCGGGAGCGCTCGGCGCACTCGGTTAGCGGAGGCTGTATAACGGCTGTATACCGGTTCGATAAAAATACGGCGCTAAGCGCCGCTGTTCCTGCCCGTCTGGTGTTCGCCGGGGCGGCAGACTTCCGACGGGCGACATGTCGGAAACGATAAGGGAATGTTTCGTTACAATTTTTTTTATCGATCAGATTTGTATGTTCTCTTTCACGGCATACATTAAAGTCTCAACTGACGGATGGATTATATTCAGATTTCTACTGTTTTCTAGCAATGGAGAAATACATTCTAAGGATGACGTACACCGCTTAATTTTATAACTTGACTCTTATTTTACTTTATTTTATTAATTTAATTTCTAATGTCAGATATAACAAGTGCGTTCTTTCCGTTGATTATTTATATTTATTTGTAGTGTTTCCGTTTGCGTTTTTACAATTCTTTACGTTTGTTAATCCGTTTTTTATATATCATTGTCTGTTTATTTACCTTTTGCGCTGAAGATGATCCAAAAAGAGGACCGAAAGTTCGTGAATGTTGAGTATAATTTAAAAAACTTAATAAAAAAATATTTGCACCTAAAGACTGTGCTGGTTCCGTTGCCTATTCTCTTTTTAATTTTACATGTAAATAAATATAATACATAATATTATATAACACATAATATAATACATAACATTATATATAAATAATATATAATCTCTTATATAAAATATATATTTTATATATATTGTGACTTTGCCGTTCCGCGCGCGTCCACCGGATCTCTCCCCGATCGTTGAACGCGGGATTCGCGTCCGCGCCAGTCGAAAATCGCGAGAACCATATCGAAATCTCCAGAAGGACGTTAATTGTTTGAATTAATTCCGTCATTTTAATCCCGTATTTCTTTCGTTTAATATTATGTTTGGGAGCCTCATCGGAGGGGGGGACGTGAGAACAGTCAAAGGAAGAAAAAATAACCGCCGAATTTCAAGGAGCGCGTAAGACGTAAGGTGGGAGAAAAGGGGACCTTCGCGCCAAGACGCAGGATTGTATGGAAACTTCGCCCCCAAAGGGCCGCCAACGAACTTTGCCGCGACCAGAGGCGGACGAAGAAGAGACCGGAGAAGGCTGCCGCTCTATTCCCGAGCGAGTCACCCAGTCGAGATCTTTGGATGAGCCCTTAAAGTGGGATTAGCGACAATGTCGATCGTGATGCCGGGGGTGCACGCCCCCGGTACGATCATAAGCATGCTGCCGCCTGGCGGCTGCCTAGCGCGTTATCACGCGATTGGTCGCAATAACACGCACTCCGATTACGCATTCCCGGCTAGCTCGGCGTTACCGATTTTAGATCGCGACGATCCCTGGTGAGACTGGCGCGGACATGAGCGTGTGAAAAACGTGTTTTTTGAAAGCGATTTTTTGAGAGGAACGAGCGAGTGAGCGGAGAGAAATACCAGCCGAGAGCGAACTAAGCAAGAGTATTGGCGGCAGGATCCCGAGGATGAGGCTAAACGAGGCGAAGGCGTCGAGTCTAAAGACTCCCGGGAAAAGAGCATCGGTTCCGGTGAGGTTATTTCGCTACATAATAGCCGATCGCGATCATTCATTCTGCCGTTGTGACCGCAATTTTGTGTTTGAGCTAATCTTGGAATTTTAGTATATTCGCGCCATCATTAGCGTAATTTCGATTGTGACACGGCTACGTCAGCAAGCGATTCGAGCCCCGAAACGTCTTAAGTATTGGTTTCGCGGATTAAAACATTATTGCACGTTTAATATCGCATGTATCGTCTCTCTGGAGATCGCGAATTGGAAATACTGAATAATACCTTAGTCTCGTAATTTCTCGCCCTTCTAGCGTCTAAGTCACATATGCGTGAATTGTCTGTCGTTGAATGTGTGTTTTGCAATTGTGTATTTCTTTTAAATTTGTTCACCGTTGAGTGTGAGTGTGTCCCGTGCGGATATATTTATTTTTATTCTTTTCTGTACTGTCGAATTATATGGTTTTGGGATGAATGAGCGATAGCGTGATTTCGCGGTTTGTACGAAATATTGCATAAGGTATCGCGAGCGATATTTGCGCGTTGTATGCTTAGGGTTGCACTGGATGCATGTGGTTCTAACTGTGCTAATTAGTAGATCAAAGAGCGAAGTACTATCAGTTCGAAAGGGTCCAACGATCGACTCTGTGTAATTGCGCACAGGCACAGGCCCGACCAGTCTTAAAGTCACGATGTTATATTTTCCGCAACGCTAAGCTGCCTCTACTATTCAGTCTTGCTTCCGCGAATTTATCATCACCGAATACTTGCGCGATTCATCGCATATTTTTGTGTATCCATCCGGACCCAATTATACAAAATTAATAAATCTGTTATTTTTTTCTTAACGACTTTACTTTTTTTGCGTGGATTTGTCGCTCTGTCTTTGTCGTCTCTTGCCTCAGTCACGTTCATTCAACATATGCTCTGCCCCTCTATTGTTAGGTGATCTAATTCGCCCGCAACAAAATCTACTCCTTTCATTCGCATCTTTTTTGGGCATATCTCGCGTATTTAGCGACTTGATAGAAACACCGTATCTGGCGCCCAATTAACGGTTTCGCGAATTATTAAAGATTTAGTCACGGCACGCGCGAAACACCTTTCACTCCGTTCCTTTTTACTGCATGTATCTTTTCCTTCTGCCTCGCATTTTTGTCAACGATCTTTTTCCTGCATCTCCCGTTTACCGAATCTTACTCTCGTTCCGACTATTTTTCTTTTAACAAAATTTGAATTGAAGCATAATTTTTAAGTTACAAGCAAAAATAGTTAGCAAATCACGCGTCGAGTACAGAAGGCAGACAGTAGCGGCGCGAACGCCCGACACAGCTGACCATCCGACGTGTGATTACCACTGCATAAGTCGCTAACTATTTTATCTTCTAACATAAAATAATGCTTTAAATAAAATTTTGCTAAATAAGAAAATGTTTTAAAATTAGGTCAGAAATACGTGTTTCTTAAAATAACGTCACCTTAGTAAAAGAATTGATCTTGTTCCGAATCGCCGGCCGTCGGACGCTGCAATCAACTGATTGCTACACGCGATGTGTGTATGGCGGAGTGTGTGCGTAAAAGAAAGAAAGAGAGAAAGAGAGAGAGAGGGAAAGAGAGAGAGAGGGAAAGAGAGAGAGAAAGAGAGAAATAGAGAGACAGAAAGAGGAAGAGAAGGAGCGACAGACGTTTATACACGCACGCACGTACGCATATACTTTTCTTCTCGCTCTCTTTCTCTTTATTACACAAACACTTACACACTATCTCATTCAGTCACTCACTCACTCACTCACCTGCTCACTCACTGCGTAGCGAATCTTCATGCTACGTATTATGAACTGCTGCACGGTTATTATTAATAGCGACGGACCGCGGAGACTGCGCGAACATTGTTACGTTGCCTAGCGCTGCGAGAAATGCTACATGTAACCGTGCAAGTCGCGACGTGCGCGTGGCACGTAACTGACGCGAGATGAGACGAATGATCTTCTAAAACCTTCGCATTGCGAATGCGGTAGAAAACATGAAACGTATAATGACGTATTAAAAAAAATTAATAATTTATCATAATTAATAACTATTTCTAATTATAATAAATAATTATTATAATAAATAACTATTATTTTAAAAAGCATGTATTATACGTTATTACGTTTTCGAAATTATTGCATTCACGATGCGAAGATTTCATCAGTCAATCGCAAGATCGCAAGAATAATGTAATTAATAAATTATATTTGGAAAAATTTGTTATTTTGCTCAAATCAGATGTTCCAATGTTAAAATGTATTGGTTTAAAAAGAGCGGATTGACAAAAAAAAATTTAGAGCAGATGCTCGAAACGCCATCCATCCTAACACAAGCTCTCATGTGTTTCAGTATTTCTTTTAACATTCTTCGTTCACATTCCAAATAGCATGTCCTAATCTTGTTTAGCTCTTCGATATCTTTGGGAAGCGTTTTGTAAATTACTTTCTTACAATATCCCCATAAAAAGAAATCTAGAGGATTGAGATCCGGAAATCTTGCGGGTCAACGTATCGACCCATCCAGGAAAATGCTCGTTTAAATAATTTGTAACGATTCTGGCGTTGTGAGGTCCAGCACCGTCTTGTTGAAAGACAATCTCGTTTCTTTCAAATAATGGCACATCTTCTAGAAAATGTGATAGATTTTCTGTTAAAAAATCAACGTAAGTTCTACCAGTTAAAACACCTGGAAGAATAACTGGACCAAGTATTTCATTGCCCATTATTCCAGCCTACACATTTAATCTTCCAACGAGTTTGAAAATTTCGAAGTCGCGTGACTCTCGGATTTTCCTCGCTCCAAAAATGCATATTATGCACATTAAAAATTCCTTCCTGTGTGAATAGCGATTCATCGCTGAATATCACACGAGAGGAATACCTGGGATCTCAATCGATGTTTCGCAGAAAATTTTCGCAAAACATTTGTCTTGCGGAGTAATCTGCTGGTCGTAAATGTTGCACGCGTGTGTAATGAAACGCGTGCAACTTTTCTTCTTTTAATATTCTTTGTACGGTTGTACAAGATAAATTATTTTCTCGAGCAACTACTCGAATATTCGTTTCCGGACTATCATCGAAAGCACATGCGACTCTCTCCGTGTTCCGTACATTTCTAACATAGCGATTTCTTCCAGTGTCGTGTTTGTTCGGCATGACATTGACAGTATCGTAAAGCCTTAGAGCTGCTGTAAGTATAACGTGACCTGATGGATGTCTTTGATTTGGGTACAATTCGGCATATCTTCTTGCAGCATGGTTCTGCTGCCCTTGACACCAAGTGCCATCAGCATGTCATAGTATTCTTGACTTGTGTACGCTGCCATATCTTCTTTGCGCTTATTGATAATCGCTGATATCGCTGATAATCGTTTATTGATTGCAGTATCCATCGTGCATCTAATTTAAACGATCCTCGCGAGGGCTCGATACCCCTTCCGCGCCTCCCGCAACGAGTAGCGCAATTCGGATAATGACACGCGATACACGACACCCGCTTTATTACGCCGTATTACCGAGCCGCTATCTCCAGAGAGACGATACATGCGGTATAAAACGCGCGATACTAATTGAATACGCGAAACCAATATTCGGAACGCTTCGAATCGCTTGCCGGCGTGTCGCAGTCGCAATTACGATAAGGGCGACGCGATAAACATTCCGAGCGGAGCTCGAATGCAAAAATAGCACCAAAATTGCGACCACGAAGCCAGAACGACGCGATTTCGATATCGCGAACTCACGTGGCTACGATATAGTGGGATAACTTTACCGGCAACAATGCTTTCTCTCCCTTGGAGTCCGAGAGCTTGGCGGCGTCTCCGCGATTGGCCTCGTCTTCGGAATCCGTCGGGCCGTACACTTTCTCGGTCCCCTCGCTCTCATCCGGGATCTCTCCGCACTCGTTCACGCTGGTAATGCTCACGAAAATCGTCCTCTCTAATACACGTCTATCGCACGCTACTCTCCGCGCCAGTCTGACCCGGGATCGTCGCAATCTAGAATCTGTAACGCCGGGCCAGACGGAGATGCGCAATCGGGGTGCGTGTTATCATGACCAATCGCTTGGTAAGGCGAGGCAGCCGTCGGGCGGCACGCTCATGATCGTACCGCGCGCCGGGGGCGCGCACAACCCTAAAATCGCGTTCAATAATTTTCGCAGGGCCCTTCTGAGAGGGCCTCGGCGAGTCTCGCCTGGATCTCGGGATCGACGAATGCACTAGTGATTTTCGACGACCCCTTTTTCTCCCGCCACGCCTCGCGGCGGTGGAGCTCCTTCGGGGAGACGTCTCCGCACGGTTCTGCGTCAAGGCGAGCGGATCCCCTTGTCCTCTCGCGCTTTCAAATTCGGCTGTTGATAATTTCCTTCCGTCTCACATCCTCTCGAAGGTCGCCCCTCATCTTCCAAGTTGTCTTTGCAGCCGCTTTACCGCTTCTTCGATAAGGCTTCCATAGTGTATCGAAATAATAGAATAATAAAAGAAATTAAACTAACGAAATAATACCGGCAAACAATGCCCCTCTGGAGATTTCGGTATGGTAGCTCTACTGTTTTTCGTTTGGCGCGGTTGCGTAGTCCGCGCTCAGCGATCGGGGAGAGATCCGACGCGCGCGGAACGGCAAGGTCACCTACCACTCCCAAGAGAAATCCGACATCGGTCAACCCGACAGCCACCATACCGATTCTTCGGATTTTCGTGCGTCGGAGAACTACCGAAACCTCCAGAGTATTGGCTCAAAACAAAAAGTGGACAATAAATAATCACAACAGCAATAGATGCAAACCGACGCAACTTCACGGGGCTGAACATAATCGTTTCTCTGCAATCGCATCTAACCTACGTCGACGGATTCTTCAGTCCTAGCGCTCGCAGGCGCTTCGCTGAAGTGGGTGGGGTAGGTAAGGAATAATCTCTAGAGTACGAATACTATTTTTTCTTTTTCTTTTGAAAATGGCGATTGGTGGTTACCCAGTGAATCAAAAGGCACCAAACCTTCGAAAAGGTTTGCAGCGGGGAAAAGAAAAAGAAATAACAAAAAAAAGAAAAAAAACGACAACTGGCATCCCGGGTCTCAGACGGGACGAAAACGGGCGAGAAAAAAAAATATCACGGTAGTAAAGGAGGCCGACAAAACAAAAAAAAAAACATGGGCCTAATTTAGGTCAGAGCGACCGCGACGCCGTTCTCTCGCTGCGGCCGGAAAAGCCTAGTTTAGGCCTCGGGCAGGGCAGCGACGATTGTCCTCGGTGGGGGTTTTTTGACCGTGAGCGCCATCCGGATCCTTGAGAGCCTTCCGCCCTCCATCCCTCTCGGCATTCGGGGCAATCCTTTATTGTGATCCCGGCATGTCCCCATCAGAAGCAAAACTGCGCTGGAATAGGCATTCGTTATACCGATGCTGACCCCCGCAGTTCCAGCATCCGCTGGTCGGGGCAATATTCCGGGCCCGGTCGTGACTCTGAGCGCCGAAAGATTCCTCCGACGCCGTCCCGTCCTCCGGGAGTTTGCATCACCCGGTCCCTTACTATGGGGCTTGCCTAGATCGCGCGGTCCGTTCCCACGACAACTTGTATGGCCCGTGCCAGTAACCACGGGCCAAGCGGGCTCGATCCAGTTCTTCTTGCAGCCGCCCAAAGGATCGGCTGTCGCTTCCATCAATTCCGCGCATTCGCGGAGGAATTGGCGGAATTCCATGCCGCCGATTAGAAAGTGGTAATCTCGTTAGCTCAACTTAGGGATTAGAGGCAATATAAGGTTTTAGATCCTTTACAAGGATCCAATCATCTTATTCTCTTCGTCCGCCAGCTCGTAGACAACTGGCGATAATCATCTCCGAGATGATGAACGGCCCATAATATTTCGTCGATAATTTCGCTGAGATGGCATGCGCTGCGGATGACAATACATGTTGTCTTTTCAATACCTTATCGCCGATTACAAAGCGTACATCGTACTTACGCAAATTATAATAACGCAATTGCTTCTGATGAGCGGCCTCTAAATTCTCTACCACCCAGTCTCGCAAAGTTTGGATTCGCTCCATACGCTCCTTCCATTTATCGATTGCGCCTTCTTCAATCTCGAGCTCGGGCTCCTGAGCCTATAGCCTCGAGTTTATAACCGACGGTTCCCTACCGAAATTCAAAAATGCAGGCGTAGCCTGTAATGACGTATGATACGCCGAATTATACGCAAAACGAAATTCTGCCAAATGCAGATCCCAATCCCGATGATCCTGCTCGATAAATGCAGTGATCATCGTCTTCAACACTCGATTTACTCGCTCCACCGGATTCGCTTGGGTGATATGGCGGTACGATTACGTGCGTGATATCATGTTCTTCCGCGAAAGCTTTAAGTCGCGATTGATAAACTCGGTTCCATCTGTCAACAATACACGAGGGGTTCCCTATCGGTTTATAACTAAGTCTTCGATAGTCTCGCGAATCTTTTTACCGTTTGCTCTACGGAGCGGACAACATTCCACCCATTTTGTAAATAAATCTTGTATGACCAGAAGATACGCGAATCCGCTCCTCGAGATGGGAAATGGGCCCATGATATCCGTAGCGACAATCGTCCACGGGGTATCGACCTTTTTTTGCCCCATTAAGCCAGCGGGAATGTCCTGTTCCACCTTAATTTGCTGACAGGTATCGCAACGCCGGATATAATTCGCGACTTCTCTAAACATACGCGATAATATTGCCAATAACGAACCAATAATATTGCCGGGATACTCACCGATACGTTTTCTCTGTGCCGAAGTGACCTGCCTGCGGAGTATTATGATTAGCTAGAATAACCCCACGACGCAAATCTCTCGGAAGCACGAGCTTCCACTGCTCTAAGTCGGTAACTACTTGCGACACAATAGGATTCTGTTTTCGGAAATATAACCGGTCGTTCTCGATTTTCCAACCCAGATATTTACGCGGCTCACTTTTGATATTTCGCACGCGCGTGTCGTACCATTCGTCTCCGATGATCGCAACAGCGCATAATTCTTCGACGGGTTCGTATCGAGATAGCTCGTCGGGGACGTGATTTAGTGCCCCCTTCCGTTGTTTGATCTCGTAGTCGTACTCTAATAAGTCAAAAGCCCATCTTGCTAACCGACCGGTGGAATTCAAATCAACCAACGAAGGCTGCTATGATCTGTAATGACTTTAAACTAGTAGCCCTCTAAATACGGTCTAAATTTCCGAATTGCCCATACGACTGCCAGACATTCCTGTTCCGTCGTGGAATACTTCTTTTCTGCTTCCGATAGCGCACGACTTGCAAATTTGACCACGTGTTCCACGACTTCCGATTCTTGCGTTAACACAGCGCCTAATCCGACCAAACTCGCGTCCGTTTATAGTACGAACGGTAACTCAAATTTTGTGCACAACAACGTAGGAGGTGATATAATGCACGATTTGACCGTTTCAAACGCTAATTTTTGGTCCTCTTCCCACTCCCAAGAGTAATTCTGGAGAAGACACGTCAATGGTTCTAATTTTGATGCACATTGCGGAATGAATCGTCTGTACCACGATACCATCCCAATAAAACGACGTAATTGTTTAATGTTTTTCGGCAGCGGATATTCTACTATCGGCGTGGTTTTGTCCGGATTGACTTTTAACTTGTAACGATGCGTCACTCCATCGTTCCCGACACGTCGCCCGTCGGAAGTCTGCCGCCCGGCGAACACCAGCCGGGCAAGAGCAGAGGCGCTTAG
>JBCEWD010000051.1:4312100-4346185 GCA_039654425.1 Cataglyphis rosenhaueri
GTTTCACCCCTTCACGAACCTTGATCCCGACTGCGCTGTCCGCGCGCACTACACCGCTCGTGAAGCGGCCCGTTACATAATAAAAAAATTGGAAGCGTCGACGTCGCGATTGACAAGAGAATCGAACGAGTTGAATATACATAAAGGATTTAGAGAAAGCCATGAGCCAATCTTCTAATAAAGCGAGCTCGACGAACTCGCCAGCTTCGATAATGGCTCTTCTGATATCGACGTCGAACGAGGAAGGAATGCGATCGTAAAAGGACGTTAAGATAAAAAGAGAAAAGGTAGAATGAGTGTCAAGAAACGAAGATTGATGAAGGAATTGCACGCGCCCACGAGAAGAAACTTACCACGTTGCGATGCGCGGGTATGGCCACCTGTGGCAAGCGGATGTAGTTGAGATGCGTTTTTACGCAAAACTCAACAAAGGCCACTACATATTCACCATTATCGACGCATTGAGTAAGTACACATATCGCTCAAGAGCAAAAGCGCCAGCAACGTTGCCCCGAGTTATATTATCTTAAGCTCGTTGCACACGATTGTTGGATTTCTTGATTAAAGCTGTGATAGCAGTTGTGTTGGGAGCGATGATAAAAAGTGACGTCACTGATGGCTGCGCTGCTGCCTAGCCTGCTGGATTTCGGTGATTGAATCCGTGCTATTTTTCTAGCAGATTCATCTGCCGGCTCGCAAAAAGAGCAGATGAATCTGCTAGAAAAATAAGAGTACATTAAACTGTCATATGGTTACCATAGTCACAAAACAAGCGACAAAACCAATAGCGGCTCTTGCATATTAGCACGCTGCATCTGAAACTAAGCTAACAGCGTTGCGATACAACTTCAAACAACGGAGGCTGCACGGTAATCAGCAAAAATATCCAGCGATCTTGCAAGAAAGCAAGCATCGTGTGCGATATGTTTAAAATAACGCCAGATTCTAAGGAGTGGCCTTCACTTGGACACAGTACAATTGGACACAGTGCAAATGGACACGTCTCAAATGGACACGAGATTTTGAACATGTTACAAATGAACGGTGCGCGTCTTTCTGTGTCCAAGTGAACAGTGCCCAAATAAACGGTGTCCAAATGAACAGTGTCGAAGTGAGCGGTGTTCAAATAAATGATGCATATTTATTTGCGTGTCCAAAAGCTATTATGTCCAAAATTACTGTGTCCAAATGCACTGTGTCCAATTGAACCATGTGCAAAATCTCGTGTCCAAGTAAGCTGCTCCCGATTCTAAGCGGTTTCCGAAAAATCTGCTGACTGACAAAGGAAAAGAATTCTACAATAATGAAGTACGAATGTTCACAGAAAAGCATGCAGTAAAATTATTTGACATATTCGATGATGAAGGCATCGATCATCGAGAGATTCAAACGCATGCTCAAGATATGGAAATACTTCAGGCTAAACATACAAGTGGATTCTGTCCGATTCTTAAGCTCGGATCCCTGCAATGGAAATAATTAAAGAAAAATATTAGAAATAAAAAATTAGGAATATAAATTTAACGTAACGTACAATAAATATAAATTATATATAAGATATAAATGTATCATTACATAACCTATTGTTTATCTATATTTATTGAGAAGAGAGATCTGAATCTAAAACTATAATTCTTTTATTCATATTATCTAACAATTATTCTTATTTTTCTGTGTGCAGACTTTATTTTATAAAGACCATTATACTCATCATCCATTGGCATACATCGAGTGAAAACGTATTGAAAAATAATCTCTGCATGCAAAAATGGCGGGAACTGAGAATTCTTTTCCTTCTCTTTTATTTATACTAGGTTTGAGAGTCACTCGTTTGAACACGTTAATATTTACTACGGTCCCGATTGACCACGTCGAAATTGACTACGATCCCGATTGACCACGGTCCCGATCAACCACGATCCCGACTGACCACGTTACAAATGACCACGTTAATTTTGACTACAGTCCCGATTGACCACGTTGATATTGAACACGGTCGTGATTGACCACGATCCCGATTGACCACAATCCCGATTGACCTTGGTCCCGATTGACCACGATGTTATTGACCACGATCCCAATTGACCACGTTGATATTGACCACGGCCCCGATTGACCACGTTAATATTGACCACATTACAAGTGACCACGATTCCGATTGACCACGTTACACTTGACTGCGGTCTCGATTGACCACGTTGATACTGAATACGGTACCGATTGACGGTTCTGATTGACCAAAGTCCCGATTCATCAAACACGCATTGAAATTGGGATTGTCCCATTTGCGGACATTTCGGATCGGACACGACAAAATTTTCCGATCGGACACAGACCCGAACCCAATCGGACACAGGCTCGATCGGACGCCGGCCCAATCGGAAACTGACGCTATCGGAAACTGACCAAAATACGTGCATGGACAAAAAGCACGCGTGCGCGCGCGCACACACACACAAATATACACGGGGGGGGGGGGCTATATCAACGTGGTCATTCGAGACCGTGGTCAATCGGGACCGTGGCAGTTGTAACGTGGTCAATATCAACGTTCAATCGGGATCATGATCAATCGGGACCGTGGTCAATCACGATCATGATCAATATCAATGAGGTCAATCGGGACCGTGGTCAATAGTAACTGTGATCAATCGGGATTGTCGTCAATCAGGACCGTGGTCAATCGGGATTGTGTTTAATTGCAACATGATCAATATCAACGTGGCTATTCGCAACATGATCAATCGGGACCGTGGTCAAACCGGACGCTCCCACTAGGTTTTAGATCACAAACCAAATGGCTAATATCTCAAGAATCGATCATAATAAGGTCACATATTCTAATTTATAATTTATATATAATCATTTATAATTGTGTTTTCTATTGTTTACATTATTTCAAGAATATATTAAAACAATATAAAATATTTTGGAAACCAAAGAACGCTTTTATCTGTAATATAGAATATGACTTCTTTTTATTTTTAGATCATTTTTATGTCGTTTTTTATCAGTGACTTTCAAGAATCAAATAAAATCATGGTGATATCCTAATGATATAATTATTACTTTTGTATTCTATTTAGGCGACGACTAACACTTTAAATAATTAATTAAAAGTTAATTATAAACTAACAAACGAAAATAAATGCACTACAATAACCTACAAACGAAATACAATCGATTTCATATTTATTTTTGTAATTTTATAGTACATGTCGATTAGTTTCAATCTCTACAATTAAATAATTAATTAAAAATTAATTATCAACTGACAAACGAAAATAAATGCACTACAATAATCTGCAATCGATTTCACACATAATTATTTAAAAAAAAGTTAGTCGTCGGCTAACATCATACGAATTAATTTTCTTAACACTACTGAGACCATAGACATAATATATCTGCACTGAGTGTTGAAGAAATGAGGGTAAAGTTGCACATAAAAAAGGATAAGCTCTGTTTCGTGCCCCTTATGTTCTCTCCCAATCGTGCGCATAACAAAAAAGAACGCTGTGCTACATGTGAGCGAGAGAGAATGTAGGGAGCACGAGACAGAATGTATCCTTTCCTACGTAACCTTTACTCCCACTTCTTAAATAAAAGCAAACGTTCAGTTTAGATATACTATGTCTACGACTAATATAGAGTTCACATTTTTTAACATCTCACTTCGAACGTGCTTATCAATGACCGATCAAAATTCATTATTTTAAGTTTACAATAGATATGCATATTTTTTATTTTATATTGTTGTGCCTCGCGAAGAGACACTGGATTGTCCGGGATTCACCACTAAGGCTTAGAAGCCGAGGACCGGCTTTAGGGCCGGTTGATGGGAAAATTATGTCTTTGTTTTGAATAAATTATTTTTATTTTTCTATATTGAGTCGCTTTCTTTTGCCTGTCGTTTTCTTTCACAACTGTGCGTATCACAGTATAGGGTTACGTCGGCGCGAGCCAGATATCGTGGTCACGGTCACGAAATCAGCTGTGACTTCGTTCGAGTAACAATTCGTGTCGCGGCTAGACTAGAGATTCCTTGAGTTAGGTTTATTGCGGTAACTGTCCAATATCACTCGTTAATAATGACTGCCCGCCGCATATTCGCGGTGGTCTCTTTTATTACCTCCATTTCGATTGATTTTTTGAAGGGGATCCCTTAGCGACATGACCATATATGGTCGTGTCGCTCATTTCAAATGGTTAGGCCAAAATGCAAGCGAAGATATGGTTCGATCGAAATTCCTTGCATTTCCAGTGGTTCGATCTTTTCGCTCGCATAGTCTTGGCGCGTGGCTCGCTTCGTCAGCGTTTCGCGCTCGTAACATTATACGCCTTTTACGATATCTCGCTATAATCGAAAGGCGTATTAAAAAATACCTTAAATTAATAATATTTAAAATTAACGATAATAATAGTAGTTATAGCTAATTTTGGGCTATACTCAATATATAAAATAAACAATATAGTTTATTTTATATAGTTTATTTACAAAGTTTATAATGTTATCGAATATATTTTTAAATTGTTATTTAAGTTTATTTAAAGATTGTGATGGTTGGTTTCATCATCGTAATTTTATTATTAATTAGAAATAATACAATTATATTTGTTTGGCATTGTACTACAGTAATGGCTTGCTCCATATTTATTTATTAAATATTCTCAGATAGCGAAGTCTGCACTCGATCAAGGGCTGACAGTTAGCTGCCGAACAAAAAAGCACGCAACTTTGCCTTTAAATATCGATTGTCATTGACCTTCTAGATGGATCCAAACTAAAATTTTGGCAAACAAACCGCACAAAAACTGTCGCCGGAAGCGCATCAATTTCTCGGTCCATCTGGATCCTTCTAGAAGGACACGAGACGATAAAAGTGGCCGGCAAACGAGTCTCCGGGCACTAAGCTCAGAGTATTCGATACGCGCACGCTATATCGTTCAATCACAAATTCTGTTACTCGTACAATACCGTAGCTTGCGGTATAGAGAGCCGATGTTCAACACGAACAGTCTTTTCACGGTTTTCCGTTGCTCGCGGATCGCTGCATTGTAAATATTTGTAATATAGTTTTTTATTCATGTAATTAAATTGTGCTTTGTTAAACTGTGTCGCATATTTCTTATTCTAAGTCGGTCTAAATCTCGTTCTCTCGGAATCGCTGTGCTCGCGTCCCGGTTCATTCAAGTCGTAAACAACCCCCTTAAAAAGAACTTTGTTTAGGACTTTTAGGAGCCTCGGATTAAATTGGAACTGCGGCGGGGACTAAGCAAACGAACTATAGACTATCGGATCATGGAATGTGAGGTCTCTATATAAACCGGAGGCGATTAAGGCTTTACTGGAACAAATAAGGTAAATTGAACATAGTGACAATCGATGACATTTGTTTAGATACGGAACGATTGGACACTGCTTGATTGGATACGTAGTATTGGATATTGCAATTGGACGCACACTGCGCATTATTGGACACCGTTTGATTGGACACATAGTATTGGACACGTTCCGATTGGACACTACAATTGGATACGCACACAGCACGATTGGATACGCACATTGCACGATTGGACACCGTACGTTTAAGTATCACATGATTGGACATTGCATATTAAGCACTGTAAACCTATGTAGAATCTCATTTTGCATTAAAAAGAATACGCATGGAGGAGTATTCTGCTCCTCTTGCGGGGGGATCACCACTATCAAAAAACTAGACACATTAATTTATGTTGAACCGCACTTTGCGTGTAAAGTTGTAAATCCATGTGGATCCTCTCTTTGCATTAAAGTGTTTATTTTTTATTGCAAAGTGAGATTCCACATAAGTTTGTGCTCAATCAAGCGGTGTCTAATCATGCAGTATGCGTGTTCAATCGTACAGTGTCCAATCGTGTCGTGACCAATAATTCTGTGTCCAATCGAGCGATGTTCAAGCATTCCGTCTCCTAACGAAATATGTGGCAGTTAAAAAAAATTAAATAGCTGGATGAAATTGTGGATGAAAAATGATATGAAATTACAATCTTTAAAAGTGATAAATCCGTTGGGAAACCGAGAATTTAGAGTGGTTCTTATTGACAAGGCATAATTAAATAATAATTCAAATAATTATTGTATACAATTAAATTTTTTCAGCATATTGAAAAAGAAAAAAAAAGTTACCGAAGACAGAATCGAACTTGGCGCTACGAGTTACAAAGCAAGCATCTTACTTACCGAGCTACTCGGACTCGTTAAACTTGTTACTTGCTAATGGAACAGTTCTTAAATCCTTGATAAATTTATCGCTATTTTAAAAAATTTAAAACTCGAAAACAACGGAGCATTCGACAAAGCTGAGACATGAACATTTTTTTGGCTCTAAAATCACCAAAAATTGACATCCCGATGTCCAATATACTGCGATGCGATGCGATGCAATGTCCCCTTGTTAGAAATCATTCTGAAATACGATCTGTTAAGGACGAACGGTTGTTCTAAATCATCCGGCTACAGCGCTCGATCAGCTGCTTGCTGACACATATTCGCAGTTCGCGATTGGTAGCGCTAATACCAACATAACCTGTTTGTCGTCGCGCGATTTCCGCGTCAATTAACATACGTTGTGTATTTAACGCGTTTTTTTAAGTGATTAAGTTAATAATCGCTAGTGATCCATTGTGAATAATTAATAATCGATTGCGATTATTATAATCGCATTACTAATTGTCTAATTCATTGATTAAATGCGTGAGTGTAAAAGTGTAAAGATATTGATGTAACTTCGATAGTGTCGATAAAAAACATTTCTCGTGCTATCCACGGCCGTGCAGCAATTATTCGTATAAATATTTTATTTATAAAAAATCAAATCTTTTTAAAGTTATAATAAGGAAATTGGCGAGCGAATGAGCGAGAGAAAGAGAGAGTGAGAATATGTTTATAAGCGTATAAAAATGTGTACGCGCATATACGTTCTCATACACACACAAACTCTTTATCTCTCCTCTCTCCCTCTCTCTCTCTCACTCATTCACTCGTCCTCTTACTTGCTTACTCACTCACTTATTTTTACTTGTAAAGATTTGATTATTCATAAATAAAATGTTTACACAATTGCTGCACGGCTGTGGGTAGCATGCAAAATATTTTTTATCGACACTATCAATGTTGTATCGACATTTTTACACTTTTACACTCACGCACTTAATCGATGAATTAGACAATTATTAACTATTATTAACTATTAAATTGTGATATTAGGCCGGTTTTAACCCAGGTCCTCTGAGGAAGGTAGGGGTAAGGGGGGAAGTATGTTGTCATGCGGGAGAATCGCGGCACGATCGATGGACGAGGAGTCCGCCAAGGGGGAGGGGGACCACAGCCCGACCGATGGGCGAAGGGTCCGCGAAGATGGAGGAGGACCGCCGCACGATCGGTTGGCGAGGGGTCCGCGGGGAAGAAAAAGATTGCATGCACGTAAGAGAGATAGCGATAATGATCTCATGTGGAAGAAGGATAGCGCAAAGCGTCCGCAATGTGTTGGAGAAGAATAGCGCGCGAGTATGAGAAAGATAGCGCAAGGCATTAGCAATGTGTTGGAAAAGGATAGCACTAATGATTTGCATGCACGTCGATGATGCGACGGTTGCAAGGCGGTGCGAGAAAGATAGCGCACGGATAGGAAAAGGATGACGTTCGCATGCACGTGAGAGAGAGAGAGAGAGAGAGAGAGAGAAAGATAGCGCTTGGATACAAAAAGGAGACACATAAATAATTAACAATTTTAATAATATTAATAACATTTATTCATTAATGTGCGTATGTGTGTTTAAAATATATATAAAGTATGTGTGTGTATGTAAAATACAAAAAATTATAAATATAAAAAATATATAAATTATAAAAATAATTGGCTCTATCTGAAACAGAAAAAAACCAAATTTATTAGCTAAATAATAATAATAATATTTAATATAAATTAAAAAAAAATACAATTATTTTAATTTGTGCAAATGTGAGACATGTTGCACGACAATATTTGATGAAGTGGCGTCCGACACTTTCTGCAAAATGCTCCTAAGATCAAAGCATAATTTATAATTTTTTCGTGTTCTCGTACAGCATGTATATTGGAAAATAGGCCCGTTATCCGCAGGAAGCATGATGTGCAATATTTTACACTGTCAGTTGTGTAAAAAAATATATACAGCACATTTTTTATATTTCATCCAAGTTATTTATTTCTGCTTGGTTTAATGTCTTGTAGATTCTATTATTCGAAATATCACTTTGTTCGATATCATAATCAGAATCCTCCAATGGTAGTATTTCTACATCGGAATCCTCTTAGCTTTTTTTTTTTTCGTCAGCAATATCCATATAAATATTTTCTTTCATTATAACCATGCCATTATTTTCTTCAGGTATTCAATAACAGATTTCTCTTCTGAAATATCAATCACCATAATATTGATATTTGATGAATATTTTCTTTATCTTCGATAATAATAACTTTTTCCTCAGCCATAGCGCAAAAAAAAACGTATGTAGTTCAAGATTGTCATAAGAAGTTGACTGAAGATGCTGCACGCCCCTCTCGATTATATATTTTAATTTTATATTTTTGTCTCCTTCTAATAGTATCACGTCTCATCTACATCAGTATTTTTCTACACCTCTAGCAGAGTGTGTTGAGAGAAAGATTTAAGTTTTGTCGACTATGCATACATTATAAGGGATGTTATAAAGGATGGAAAGAATAATTAAAATCAAATTGCAGGAATCGCTCAATATCGACATGTCTTTTGATGAATGTTTCCTACGTTTCATGATGTAGTGTTCAAAATTGAAATGTTCAAAAGACAAATTTTAACCGATTATTTCAAGCGAACGTCGCCGATTATTTCAAGCAAACGTCGCCGATAAATTAGAGTTATAATTCTCGAAATCAAAACACGAGCGAAGGCAAACAGCCTCGCGGTCACATGCTCCGTGCATGATCGCGTGATTTCTCTATTGTGAAAAAGAGTGACAAACATCTGGATTCTAGAACATGCGATACCAAAAAACTCCCCTTGTGGAAATCGGCCGATCGCGAGTCTTCACGGTCGTTAAACAGTCGATTCTAATGACAAACCGAGCTGGTCGATCCTCTCTACTCTTATCATTTTCGCGTTGTTGTTCGCAGTCTCGTTCATGTTCTGTACGCGTTCTTTCTACGAGTTTCTTACAATCTCGAAAAGTTCATTCGCTCGTGTCGCATAAGCCATCGTCATTTTGTTGTGCATCGCTCAACTGACATTCTCGTGTGCAAATGAGTGTAAAACTTTATTGTAAGAGACGCCTCAATTCGTATTTATTATTACTCGCTGTGTATTTGTGTTTGTGACTGGAGTCCGAGAGTCGATTGTTATCCGCATCGCAAATGTCCTCTGCCTCGCGTTAAAATTCATCTGATGGCCGCGTGCAAGATTTCTGCTCTTGCGGTGATTCCTAACAAGAAATCTTTCAAGATTTCCAAATAGCGGAAAAAGGGAAACCAATAAAAGGACATTATCAAGATATCCGATCGGAGTCGCGGAGCTTGTGCCGTCGCTCGCTCCTATTATTAACAAATAAAATACTTTTAAAACCATTTCACGCTAGCAATCATTTCAAACTCCTTATCCTCCAACGAATCTGCGGATTCACTTTACACGTCACTTCTCGTTCATCTCTAAGCGTTCACATCTAAAAGATTTGGGCGATCGCGTCGCGGTCGACTCCCGAAGAGATAATATTATATCATCTCGGATATCGCCAAGATGTAATTCCACAAAAGATGCAGATTCCACGCTGATTCCAATATCCAAGTATTTATACGCCGTGCGCGTCAATGCAAGTCTGCGTACCAAATTCGTGATATACAACAAAGTTTATCACGTCCGAAGAAAAAAACAATTAATATAGAAAAATATGGTAAAAACATATGAAAAACTTATGAAACATTTTGTGATACGAATCAAACGGTTTCTTGAATGGTTTAATTTCATCTCGAGGAACATAATAATTCATGCATTTAACACTACTGCTTCCTTCAGCGGAGCGTTTACCTCTATTGTTGCATTCTTCAGCGGAATACATTTTTGTCTCTGGGTTATGAGAATTAGAGCGGTTATGAAAAGTAGAGCTGTTGATGCGACACTGATCACATAAAAATTAACTGAGTATACGTGACGCTTATTTTTTAAAACTATGATGTATTGGGAAAATTGATGATTTGAAATTTAAGAGAAGGGAGAGACAGCCAAGTATGATGGAAAAATTAATACTTTGAAATTTAATAGGGAGAGACAATCAATTGAAAAGAAATCTTAGAAACGACTTGCAAGGAAAAGAGTGGGGAGAATAAGAGATAAAACATATAAATGTTAAAAACAAATTTTTATTTTTAAAAATATCGCAATTCTTTTTAACATTGCGACCACCAGTTAAATATATATTATATTCTGTAATGCACAATTCTTAACATGTTTTCCACATTGTATACTGTTACGTCAGGTTACTTCACGAATATTTTTTTTACTAATATATAAATATTGCGTCCAGCAGAGTGCATGGTTGTTTTCTTTCATCGAAAATTCGTTAGTGACATAAATTTATGTTCTAAGAAATAGTCTACGTCTGACAGAAAAAATAAACAGGCGAAGTCTGGGAAGCAAGACTGTGTAATCTCGCTGTCGGAAGTTAACTATAAAAACAGATCTATAAATTTAAACGTTACGACTCTGAAGGTTCGAGAATTTTAAACAAAAGATAGCAGACAGTCAAACTTTAGAAATCTAAAACCATGTGGATACAGATGACAAACGAACAGCGAGATATTCAAGCTCAAGTTCGGATCAGACCCAAGAACTCTAAGCAAAAAAAAAAGGAGAGCGAGGTACAGAACTATTCACAGATAATCCGGAGTTGAAAACTCGCGACATTTGACACCACATGCTTGCCTGCCAGACCTCTTATGTTATTAGTTTATCATAAATTTCAAGTAAAATGTCAATTTAGGTGATTAAAGCAAACTGGGCATGACTCAATCCGTAAAACGAAAGCCTCACCCTTACTCGATTGCAACTACTTTCCATTGGTCAAAACTCAGTAAAAGTCTTCACCAATACCTATGATTTAAAAACTTGAAGAAATGTCCTAGGAAAAATCGGAGGGGGTGATTAGAAAAAACTATTAGTTAAACTAGATTAACAAACCAATGGAGAGGAGGAGCAAAAGAGCTTAATAAACGCCGGACAAGACAACGCGACACACTCTCTGACGTTTCTTCATTAAGGTTTACCCATCTCTTTACTGCATCTCACAGTGTATTCCGAGTTATACTTGATCTAACCTTTATCATAGTGCATCTTGTGTTTTTATAGACTTTGCGCTGCAAGAATTATCCAAAAAAACAAAGAACTTTATAGTAAAAGATTGTGCTAAGTGAACCATTCTCCATCTGACGAGCTCGTGAGCCAAGGTCTACCAAACCACACTTTACAAATCAAATATCATCGCACTCGATAAGTAGTAAGTGCTTAAATTCTTCGATTAATTAGTCCAAAGTAATTCTTGGGTTTAACTGTCTAACTAAATTTTTACGGAATGCTTTTGAAATACTACGATTATTAACAATTTAGCATTATTATCGAAATTAAATTATTTCTCTTCTACTTCCCATACTTCCGGAACTATACACTCTCTCTCTTTCTCTCCTTCTCTCTATCAGTCACCAAGGGTTGTTCACATTTTTGCAGAGCTACCCGTGACTTTCTTTCTCCCCCTCTCTATCAGTCACTAAGGGTTGTCTGCGTTTTGCAGAGCTACCCGTGACTCTTTCTATCAGTCACCAGGGGTCGTTCGCATTCCCCAAGAGCGGTCCCTAATTTAATTTAATCTCTTCGTGGGTTCTAACTCACATAATTATTTATATAAAACCCAAGTGCATATATAATAAACTAATATAAATTAATACATTACGTCGAATAAAAATCAGAAAAATATAAGATCGAGTATTTAATCTAAAGTCTAATGATTAAAATAGTGAATAATACTATGCAGGACTAAAATTATTTTCTCTTCTTTAAACAAATTCCAAGAATTATTTCGGATATATCGCCAAATCGTTTTTTTTTTTTATTATATCCTCCCTCAGTAAAAGGAGTAACCCGAAAGCGATCCTCCCGTGCGTCGGTAAAACGCGCGCGTAACCATCGGAATAGACGGCTTAGGAAGAAATTTGCTCGGGCTCAGACGGAACCACTTGAAATTAACATTACAAACTAACGTTAACATTAACGTTAGTATCGTTTGTAATGTTAATATATCTACAGTTGACACTCCTCACTCCCCAATCCCTGCTACTTCTCCTCCACCTTTTCCTACCCGCTTAAGATCAGAGTCTCCTACCCCCTCTATTATCATTTTAAGCGACCCTCCTATTCTTCCCCTCATCGCCCCCTTAACCAAGAAAACCCCCTCGAAGAACTACGGGATACCAACAACGAAGGTGAATCACCTCTCTCTCCGGCTTCCCGATTCAACTCAGAGAAAGTATCCTCAGAGATCGGGGACACGTCTCGATTCACATTCCGAACCGGAACCGCAATCCAACCCTCAAAGGTTGTCCGAGTTCCACCTCTGGATATTGGGCCAGTTTCCTCTGATCTACGACCCACTTCCAGACGGAATCGTCCGCATAGGGGCAGGTGGACCTCAAAGAGTTGCAGACCACATTAACGGAGGCCCTATCCACAGCGTAATCCCGGTGGTTCGTCCCGAGGTGTAAATATCGCCCCCCTCCCGTCGCCATCCCTATCGAGGTCCTTTGGAAATAATTTCCTCCTTCTACATGCATTATAGAGGAAATTCCATAAAACACACACAAAAAATATATAAATAAGAAATAATTAATAAGTAGTATATACTAAGTAATATAGTAGTATAAACTAAGTAATGATGTTAACCTAGATAATCCATATAATTTTGTTTTTTTTTTCTTAATTCTTTTATTAAATAAATGTGAAAATTTGATGTCTTTAAAAATATAAATAATTTTCTTTTTCTTGCATACTCGTTCTGTATCTCATATCCCGAGATCGCACAAGGTTCCGTCCTGAGTAATAAGAATTTAGTTCCTTTACCGAAAAGGAGACCACCGAACGAACGGCCTACTGACAGAGTAAAAGTGACCCTTCCGGTCGTTGACCTGTCTCAGGCCTCGGTCAATTCATTTGTCTCCGAGACACTCGTTGTCTAGCGATTGTCTAGCGGAGTTAAATAGGTTACGCCCTCCCTCTGACTTTAAAGAGTCTGGACGTAACAATACTATTAGTAACATCTAGATTATTTAAAGATTCAATATCTTCATAATCAGCATCCAAAACATCGATGATTACGTTTTCTCTCGCATCTCAAGCAAATCCATCATTTATTTTCGTTTCTGATATCCTTTGACATACACATACTAAATTATTTGAAATATTGCGTGTAATTCTGTAATATCGCAAATTGGTATGGAGGAGATTATTGATGCAATATTTTTTCAATTCATCAAGCGCCGATGTACAGCTGCTATTCGCCATAATATCAACCCCAGATAGAGATTTAGACGAATATACATCTCTCAAGCGCCGATGCACGGCTGCTTCGCTATGATATTACCCCAGATCTTGCAGTTGAATCTTGCGCCCAAATTCGTGTCAAAATCGTGAAATATAAGAACAATCATCAAGTTTAAATCGCGCTAACATACAAGTAATTAAAACTTTTGCACCATGAATGGCATCGCTACCTACGTATTAGATTTAGCTGAATATGCAATATATATCTTTCAGCGCCAATATATGGCTGCTTCGCGATATCATTCATAAATATCCAAAATGTACGTGACAAAGCACGAGATTATTTAGTAAAAAGGTAATATAATAGGACCGCTGTATGCTTTTGTCATGCATCCATGATTTGACATCATCTTTAAAAAATGTAATATTCGACATTAGTCAAAATGTACGTGACAAATCGAAAAATATATGGATACTCATCAAAGTTGAAGACTACAAAAATGCAATAATCAAAACTGTTCAAAATGTGACAAATTGCGAAATACAGATTTAGTTGAAATATGATACACATGATGGAAAGAAACATCAAGATAAAATATTAAGTCATGGTAAAGAGGCATATCCTGTCAGTATTTTCGTCAAGGTTCCGAAACAATATTCATAAGCTTGGATATGGCGGAAAACAATGTGGAACAAAATCTGCGTGAACAATCTGCATGCTTAAAATCGATAGAAGAGTACATTGCGTGGGAGCAACGATGCGACACATATATGGAATTATTGGAAAAGCAAAGCCGCATAAAACGTCCATGATTATCGATCGGGATACGACAACCGCTTATTGCTCGAATCGCACGACCCAAGGGATTGAAGAACACGTTGCGCAGACGTTTTGTATATGCGGATGTAGGATGCAGTACGCAACAACATGGATTGAATTGGTGGGAAATTGATATGGCGTTCGAGAGCATATATTTACTGGCTCGATTATAAATCATAATTACATCGAGCCTCATCAATTCGAGGATGCGAAAAACATTGTGCTCAAACATGTGTAAAATGTAATGAAAAAACACTTTAATGTGAAAATTAATACAGCGTTCAATGGTAAATTTGTGACGGGTGATAAGCGTGCAAATAAAAGTGTGGCGGCCTACGCCCAATCACAGCTGCAACTCGCAATACTTAGTATGAACCACGCGATACCGCAATCCACGATACATAGCGCGAGCCGCATCATGGCGGTCAACGCGCCCACACGTAGTGCGGAGTTATGGGCGCCGCCGCTAGGCGGTGAAGTTTAAGTTTCGCGATCAGGAAACCACTCGGCTTAATAAGGCGAGCCGCTTGCGGTGAAAGCTACCAAAAAAAGTTCTTGGCGCTAGTCGCCTAATTTTCTAGCGCTAGTCGTTGAGTAAACCCTGACTTGAGCAGCACGGCGCCAGCCGCCATAACAGCTTTCAAGACGCCACGAATTAAGAGCATCATCTCGCTGCCCTCCGGCAAAAGACTCGATACTCCATCGATTAACAGCGATTAAGAGAAGACGAGTAGAAGACTACCAGCCAGCAGCCAGCTCCCGGCGTTACCCCCTCAGGCGCTCGCCTGCCGTCGTCCTTCGGCGCTCATTCATAGACAACTCACGGCGCTAATCCGCCAGCATCCTTCGATGCTCGCCCGCCATCGTCCTCTGGCGCTCGATCACCGGCGCTCGCATGCCATCGTCCTCCGGCATTCGCTCGCCGACAACTCACGACGCTCGTCAGCCAGCATCCTCCTCGACGCTCGTTCGCCAATAATCAATAGCATGGGTGACCTTCATTTGGACGCGTAACGATACCGGAAAGGTAAGGACACCGCCCGATTGGACACTGCACAATTGGACATACACATTGCCCGATTGGACACAGCACGATCGAACACTACATGATTGGACACCGCACGATTGGACATCGCATGATTAGATGCGACATGACAGGACACCGCATAATTGAACAAAGTAGTAAACCCCATGTGGAACTTTGCATTGAAAAGTATATGCGTAGAGGCAGTACGTTCCGCCTTCCCTCGGGGGGAGGGGGGGGGGCTCCACTACCATTAAAATTAGACACATAGGTTTTCCTTGAACCTCGTTTTGCCTGGAAAATTGTAAAATCTATGTTAAAACCTTATTTCCTAACCTAAAAGTGCAATGTTCAATCGTGCGGTGTTCAATCGTGCGGTGTCCAATTGTGCAATGTCCAATCGTGCAATGTTCGTATCCAATCGTGTAGTATTTGATCGTGCCGTGTCCAATCGTGCGATGTCCAATCGTTACATGTCCAAATGGAATACGCCTGGCGCCCATTCGCTAATTATTACAGGCTACTGCTCGCCAATCTTCATTAGCGACAGTTCACGATTATCTACTGGCACCTGTTCACCAGCTTCCACAGGCACCTGTCCGCTGTCATCAATAAGCGTGAACTCTTCTATAGTCTCAGGAGTCTGGCTGTTTAGCGTTCATCCAGCAGAATCAGACGCTGGTTCCGACGCGCGGTCACACGAGACACGGATTACGAACGGAGCTCAGCGATCCGCCACCTCCAGCATCGAAGCTCGACAGAGACGAAAGGACAGGTTCGTATCATCAGAGAGCATAGAGCGGATCTTGGCATCACCGATAATAGCGTAGTATCCGCTTCCGCTAGTCTCGCCCATTAGGATCTCGTTCATCAAGAGATCGTATCCGGCTCGAATCTCGCCTCTTAAGAGATCTCCCTAGAGGAAGACTTGTGGGACGCAGATCATCCTGGTGCAGATCAAGTGCTCTAGTCCTGGGAGGACTACCCAAGACGCCGCGGCTCAGATAAAGAAGTGTGGGAAAATGGAGACTGTTCAATAACAATGTACAGGCGTATAATCGCAATTTAAGATATTAAGTGTACAGTAGTTTTAAGAATAAACTTCTTGTTATGGAAAACAAACTCCTTAATTAATCTACTTCCAATTAGAATAAATTGGGTAGCAACACACGGAAGCAATTAAGAACACCTAGTGATAAACATCCAAGCCCTACTTACCCATAAAAAGTATAAACACCAAAAACTATGAACTATTTCGCACATCTGATTTACACGAGTGGTACGAGCGGCGCGTTATGGAACTCACTCTAGCATCGCTCAAAGAATTTCAGGAACGTGACAGCGGGTTGTCGCGAATACTCGATTTGACTGTAAATATAAATAAATAATCCTATGCGCGCGGCATGTCACATAAAATTACCGCAGGAGATAATGATGAAGAGAGCGGTGATCAACGTGCAATCTAAAGACAATGCGTGATTCGCGTGGTCTGTGGTCGCTATGCTGCATTTAGCTAAATTGATAGTGGATTGAGAATCATCATACCCTCATTACACAACAGTACTGAATCTCCAACACATTGAGTTTCCAGAGACTGTGAATCAAATCAAAAAATTCAAACTTGTCAACGATATATCTATAAATGTATATAGTATCGAGGAAAAGAATATTGTCCCGCTACATCTTTCGACGCAGAAAAAAGATAGACACATTAATTTGCTATATCGAAGACAACAATGTTGGACATTTTGCGGATCAAGAATCTATCCAGACTCGTGAGCTTGCAATTGAGCAAGAAAGATCACAGAAAATATATTTGCGATCGGTACGTATATTTTATATATTTTATATATATTATATTTTTTATTAAATATATACGAGAGGAAAATTAATTATTTCTATTTTTTATAGATCTTTACATTATTTTGGATCAGAGGATACATTGCAATCGCATACAGTGGACTGTCAAGAGATGAACGACTACGCTATCCGATTACCGAGAGAAAAGGACAAATGGCTCACATTCAACAACTTTAATCGGAAAGAACAGCTTTCTTTCGTCATATACGCTGACTTGGAGTGTGTTTTGGAGAAGACGGAGGAAGAAAGAAATTATCAAGAAAGAAATTATCATTACAAAATATTTAGTATCGCTTATTATATACATTGCTTGTACGAGATTCATTATCCGCGTATCATTCTCACCGTAATACCGATTGTATCGCGTTCATCGAAGAATTAAAAAATTTAGCGCAACGCGTAAAAATTATTTTAATCACTAATCTCCCCATAGTAAATTTAACGCGAGAAGAATTTAGTAGTGCGACGCATTGCCACATATGCGAGAAACCATTCGTACAAGACGATACACGCGTGCATGATCATTGCCATCTGACTGAGTGGTACCCAGGTCCCGCACATTCAAATTGCAACTTAAATTATAAATATTTTTTTACATTCCAATAGTTTTTCATAATTTATCCAGTCACGGCTCACATTTCATTATCAAGAAATAGCTAGCAGAGTTCGAAGGGGGAATCGAGTACTTTCAATAACAAAAGAAAAATATATATCATTTACGAAAAATGTTAAACTTGTAGAAGAGAAAAATCACATTAAATTGCGTTTTATAGATTCATATAAATTTCTTACAATCGATCTTGACAAATTGGCATCTTTTTTTAATAAAAACAAACTCAAAATTTTTTAATCTGAATTTCAAAATTTATCGGAAGACAATTCCAATTTATTAACACGGAAGGGCATCTTTCCATACGAATATATTGACTTCGTTAACAGGTTGGAAGATATGTGTTTACCACCGCGCGATTCATTTTACAGTTTCTTGACCGGTGACACAGTATCTGAGAGCGATACGCGCACGCCGAGAACTGAAGGCGATTCTTCCTTCGAACGCTAGGTAAATATGGCGACATGTATCTCAAAATTGACATTATGCTACTAGCAGATATTTTTGAAATTTTCCGCAAAAGTTGTATCAAAAGTTGTGGACTCAATCCAGCGTTACTATACTCTTCCCGAATTCACCGTGGGACACTATGTTAAAAAATAAAAATATTACATTTGAATTACTTACAGATATAGAGCTGGTTACATTTGTCGAACAGGGAATACGCGATAGTTTGAATCAATGTTCCGGTACGCGCATGCTAATAACAAATATATGCAGTCGTACGATCCATCAAAATCTTCATTGTACTTGATGTACTTTGATGTACTTTGTAAACAATTTATACGGACGGGCAATGTCAACCATTTCCTTATGCCGATTTTTGGTGAGTCGATGGGATTTCTGATTTTAACATTAGCGCGATCGCTTCGAATTCGCCAACAGATTATATTCTCGAGATCGATCTGGAGTATCCGCAACATGTTCACGATGCACACACTGACCTACCATTTTGTCCGACACGCGAAAAACCATCTGGTAAGCCACAAGATAAGCTGCTCGCTACTTTATACAATAAGAAACGTTACGTAATACACTACCGCAACCTGCAACAATATATATCACGAACTTGGCGTTTACAAAAATACATCGAATATTACAATTTTCACAATCTCCATGGCTTTGCAGTTGAACTTAATACGCAATTTCAAACACTTGCAAAAAATGATTTTGAGAACAATTTATATAAATTAATGAATAATGTGGTATTTAGTAAAACAATGGAAAATCATTGCGCAATCATATTAATGTTAAGTTCGTGATACATTGGAATGGAAGATATGGCGCGGAGGCAATGATTTCGAAATTTTCACAGTAGAAGCGTGTTTAAGAAAAATTTGATCGCCGTTGAATTGCGCAATCTTGAAGTAAAATTTAATAAACCAGTTTACGTCGGTATGTACATCCTCGACATTTTTAAGACATGTTTATACGAGTTTCACCACGAATACATGATACCATTATATCGAGAGAAATGTAAAGTACACTGACACCGACAGTCTCATATATCACATCGAGTGTGATGATGTGTATGAGAATATAAAGCACAACTTCGACAGATTTAATACTAGCGATTATGCAGTGGACAGTGCGTACGGTATACTTGTGAATAAAAAGGTATCAGGTTTAATGAAAAATGAAAATAATGGCGCAATTATGACTGAATTTGTCGGGCTTAAAATGTACTGCGTGTCGATGGTAAAAAGGATACGAAAAAGATTAAAGGTGTCAAGAGTAACGTTGTCGCGAGAACGATAACGTTTGACGACCACACGCGGTGTTTGAACGAAGAAATTGAAATGACGCGACAACAATCTTGTATTATGTCAAAATTACACGAAGTATGCACTATCTGCGAAACAAAAGTTGCTCTAAGTCCGCATGATGATAAGTATCGATGATATCGTATCTGAAATCACGGACGCTACCGTGGGGATTACCATTAAAAAGTATCATTGTAAATAAAATTATGTATATTTATTGTAAATAAAATTATATTTATTGTAAATAAAATTTATATTTTTTGTTAAGTATACATTTATATTTAGAAGTAGAATATTTTTAATATTAAGTGTATAAAATATCTTTAATTGTTATTGTTAATATTTTTATAATATATTATTTTTATATATCCAAGAATTGTGTATTGCATCAAAGCCATTTCACATAAAGCTTATCACTCTTTTTGCGTATCATCTTTTCCACGAGATGTATGTCAGGATTAGCAACGCGATGTAACTCTTATTTGTAAAAATCTCCACGAGTAGTTGTTTTTCAGATGTCTTCCGTAATACATATTTGATCGAGGCATAACTTATAATAATAATAATTTACACTACGTATTGTTATTTATGTATCTTTCGTCTCCTGCGTTGAATCAAATGTAATATGCGTTGAATCGTATAATCTGCGTGCGTGCTGCATACCAAAGCATCTCATCCATCATTACTCGTAGCGTTTGCACATTCGTTATTATTTCTTTCTCAAATTCTTCTTGGCGATCTTCCAAAAATTTGATAACCATTTCCATATATTGTTTGTTTGCGGCATCAGTATCATTTTCCGGCGCTATGCATAGTATCTTGCGTCAAAGGAGCTTTCTGACACAGAGCGTTATCGCGCACATAATTTCTTAATAATGCATTCCATTGATAATATGAATTGTTCGGTGTTTCCAACGATAACCTAATTTATTAATCGATATTTTGATATCAATAATAAGACAGACTGATTCGTTTTGCCGATGCATTTTTTAATTTATAATAAGAACAGCTTCGCGAAGTTTTTCGATAATTGATAATATTTCATTGTCGTGAGCATGTAATCGATCTTATTATCGTTTAACGTCATAGCGCGCAGTATGTTTATACCTATTCCAGCTTTTTTCCCAAAGATTAATGGTGCAATTATAAATTTATACTTGCATTCCTTGTTATCTAATACTAGCATATATTTATTATCATCGCGTTTATGCGCATTTGTCGCCAATAATATACTTTTGTATTTATACATATCAGTTTCAGTGTATACGGCATCTCGGGCATTCTCATGAAAATCAACTCGTAGAGACCTGGTGTTCCCACATATTTTATTCCAGCGATAATTATATTGTCATCTTTATCCACATCTTTAAATTTATTACCAATCATAATTCTTTCATTGCAAAATTTAACACCGTATACATAATCCATTCTGGTATTTTTATCTTGACTCAAAATAATTCCCACATATTGATGCTCCTCAATAATAAGACCGTCTCCATCTTTGAATGAAATTTTCATTCACAGATGGAGACGGTCTTATTATTGAAGAGCAATATTTGATTTGGTTGGACTACATCTTTTATTGGAGAAGAAGTAACTTATGTTTCGATTGATTTGGAGTACAAGTTATTAGCAAATCTTTCAATGATATATTTGATCACACGATCAAATATATCATTGAAAGATTTCGCTTTGTTCATAATCTTCTCGCGATCGTGACTCATCATGTGCGGATGAAAATTTTTAGACATTGCTCGATTGATGTGTCAATAGCGACTAATCGCTTTACGGAATTGCAAAATAGTTAAATACTTTTCTATGTCGTCCATAAACTGTCTTTGTCGATCACTAAGAATTCATATTTGTGTTGCCAACATTTGTGACAGAAAGCGTGAAATCATCATAAGACATGTCAGTAATTACGTGATCGTTGTATACATACTTTGTACCATCTTATTTAAATAAAATTAATAAATTTGCATTGTCGCGTATAAGATGCTTGGGTATCTTGGCATACGTTTGACAAAGATAGAAACAGTCGACGATCGAGTGTCGACTCATTGCGAAGTACTCAAAGAGAGGGAATCGCGCTTTATATTTCGATAGTTTTGGAAATCTTCGACCGCCCCTAGAATTAGTGCGATATTTTGGAAAGAATGTGGCGAATATAGAATACAATCATACGTCCTATCAAAATTGTAATCAAACTATTTGTGGACAATTGTGTCTACGATTTCTTCAAATGATAGATTTGAATTTAAAGCCTAACAATTCACCATTATGGCTCAGTATTGGTTCAACATGTCACTGACACTTACATTGACAGGCAAAAGTAGTGTTCTTACTGTAAACTATTTTCCGGCTATAGATTTAAACGATGAGGATTATGAGCTTGGTTTAGCAGACTTTGAATCTTATCATAAGATACCGAATGTGAATTCTTGGAATAATAAATTTTACTTTGATAGCAACGAAAATTACGATTCCCGAAAGGAAATTACGATTCCCGAAGGACCGTACGAATTATACGCGCTATAAATGAATATCTCCTACGTACAATTTTACAATATCGACGTACAGTTAATTCCAACAATATTATTAATGACGATATTGTGCAGAATGAAAATGATATCGAAGTACATATTATACAGCAAATATTGAATTATGCTTCATGCTAATCATAATACTCTAAAAAGAGAAATCAAATCTATAGAAATCATATCTATAGAATAAATTTTAGTAAGCCAGAAAACGTAGAATTGTTGTTGGGATTCTCAGCGAATCATATATTGCAACCTTGGAAATGGCACGAATCAGATGTACCGATAAATACTGTTAACGTAAATATTATTCGTATAGAATATAGTGGGACCACTGGCGCGTGTAACAATGACAAACGCGTACACACGATACATGTATTTTCACCGAGCGTGCCACCTGAGTACAAGATACCGGAAACGCCAGCACAGATCATTTATCTACTGATCGTCGTAAGGGACATTACTGATGTATTAACGATGTATTGTTGACCAAGAGGGACGATTTTCGAGAAGAAATTACCGTAAAATTGCATATACTTACAGCGACGTCAAAAATAATAGCTCGTAATAAAAGAAATCTTCGTGTTGAACGAAAGCACGGTGCAAACGAAAGACAATATCTTTACGAAGGACAATATTTCTGTAAGAAGTGAGTGACTGCGGATGACAGTAATCAGATATCTACTAAAGAAGCTTAGCGTGTTGAATCGCGAATTTTTGAAATCATTGGGATTTGTTGTACGAAATACTTAACAATATGATTGACATCTTGAATATCAGAAAGCCGATCTTTGATGATCGCATTATCAAGATTGAAAGTAATATGTACAATCCGTACGTCAATACAACGCTTGGATATATCGATGCGGATACCGAAATAATAAGATTTGTACATATTACTATGTAAAAGCTTTTTATAAGTTGAAGGAAAGTTGACGGTTCATAAAATGGAAATAAAGGGGCAAGGATGGTAATGGGCAACAATTGTGTCGCGTTTATGTTTGATAAACTTCATTATGAACTCGATAGTGTGGAGATTGATCACAACAGAAACGTTGAAATAACTTCCACGATTAAAAACTGTCTCTCTAACAATCAAAAGAGGTAAAATTTTGGAGAATGCAGCATGGAGTTTGTCATATAATGCTGTCAGTGCTAACTTTAATTTTTGTCTGCCGCTAAACATACTATTGGGATTTTTCGAAGATTATAAACAAATTGTGATTAACGCTCGTCACGAATTAATTCTGATACATTCGCGTAACGATATTCGGGCCTGCTTTGACGGAAGCTGAGATTGAATTATTCAAAATACAATGGCGTATGCTCCATGTAATATTGAACGAGGTCAATAAATTGTTCTTGCTACGAGCGTTGGAAAGCGGCCAATACTTAAAGATGAGATTTCATTCATGGGATCTATACGAATTTCCTTTGCTGCACAACACAAGCATTCATGGACGATAAAAACTACTTCACAACTAGAGAAGCCGCGATGATCTTTGCATTGCAGACTGACAGAAAAAGTGTTGTGTCGAAAGATATCACCCCATTTGGCGACTGCAAATTGACCAAAGTTAAACTTTATCTAAACTCGGAATTTTATCCTTACGATGATTTAAATTTAGATTTTGATAAAAACAGATTTGCCCTCTTGTTCGATATATACTCACGTTTTCGCAAATCTTATGGATGTGATATTGATGATGTGTTATTATCCGCCACAAAATTCCTACATTACATTCCTGTCGCGATTATTGATTGCACGCGACAAAACGAGTCTGTTAAAAATTCCACCATGACATGAGTCATCATGACGTGGACATGAGAGTAAAGTTTGAGTGCAAAGAAGATATAGTGCCAAATATTACCACCTATTGTCTGATCCTGCATGACCGCGTTGTTGAATATTGTCCATTGACCAATGTGCTTTGTAAAATTACGTAGATTAGTAAATATCCCCTCCAATATTAAAACTATAAAGATTATTGATTCTTGACAATCGATAGCAATCGTACATCATTCTTGCAATCGTACAGTAATATTTTCATCATGTTCGCGACGACGTTTGTGGATCTGCAAGGATTTATTATTGGAAGAAACTTTATCGTGAAAGAAGTAGCGATACTGAGAAATGAATATGTTCTCTCACACTACATTTTTGCAAGTCCCGTATCATGGCGTGTTCTTAAAAATCTGAAAGATCTTAAGCTTCATGGCTAATTGGACATCATCATTGACTTCAATGGGAAGATGGAAACGTTCCATATGGCTAACCGTTTAATTACGCTTTAATTGGCAGGGATGTGTGAGACGAAAGAGGAAGATTCCTCAATTTTATATGTCAAAAGACGCAAGAAACGAGAATGGCTGGCCGATAAACTTGACGATGATGCGAGAAACAATGTTATTATTGAGACTTTGGATGCTGATTATGAAGATATCGCTTCATTATATAAATTAGATGTTACCAATACTATCCGTTGTGAAAAACATTTAAAGAATTGCGCTTTACAAAATGTATTTAAAATATTCAATTGGACAAATCATCATAAAAATTTACCTAAACATTATTTAGAATAAACTATTTGTTAAAATATATTCTCTCTTTCACTCTCCTTTTCCTCTTTCTTATTTCAATATGCGAGTATTAAATTTCAGTACGAGACAACAGCGTCAGCTGTATCAGAATATAGATGTTACATTTCATGGATGTAGACTTTAAATATTTATTTTAATGTTGTATAAATAATTTATTGTTTGATTATCCTTTCATATAGTTGATTGTGGACTATTAGTCGTTCAATAGCCATTTAAAATGGTTCAATAGTCGTTCAAAGTGGTTCAATAATCGTTCGATATTGGTTCGATAGTCATTCGATAGTCGTTCAATGTGATCTGATAGTCGTTCAAAGTGGTTTGTTTCTCGTTCGATAGCTGTTCAAAGCCATTAGCTAGTAATTTAAAGCTGTTCCATAGTGCTTTACATTTATAATATATTATTTAAAAGATTTTAACTGTATAAAGACTGTGGAAACATGCTAGCTTTCGTTTTATTATCGCGTGTAGAAGGTAAGCGTTTTTTGTAAGTGATACATCTCCTACTCTAAAAAATGTTTTAATCGAGATCGTGTTTATCCCTTTGTGTTCGTCACAAAGTGTTCAACTGTCACGTTTAGTGTGTCAAAATGTTTTGCCACAATCTGGTAAGTAGTATCCAATAATTTCGTATGTGACATTATGTGCAATATTTATTAATTAATAATATATTTTTAGTTTGTGCAAATTGATGTCCACCGTCAATACATGCGAGCCAATATACGGTGGTCGCATGCGAATTTGTGGGACGACACTCGCGAAGTCCGCGAATGTGCATGCGTCCATCCGTATCAATTTAAAGATATATTTTTTTTGAGACCTCCTTTCGGTCTTAAACCATAGAAGAAGAAAATTGAGAGGAGGAGGAAGAAGGGAATTGAGAGGAGTAGGATGAAAATTGGGAGGAGGAGGAATGGAAGGAAGATTGGGAAGAAGAGCTTGTGGTTCGTTTCCTATAAAATGTAAAATAGGGATTCCAAATTTTATTAAAAAATATTTATAATATTAACAAATATATTTAAAAAATAAACTCTGTTTTTACCTGTTTTAGATGGCACCTACATTTATATATTATTATTATTTTTATATTTTATTATTTTTATTTTATAAATTTTTATATTATAATTTTTTATATTTTACACACGCACGCGCGCGCACACACTCACACACACACTTTATATATATTTTACACACATATTTTATTTTAAATAAATATTATATATAAAAAGTGTTAATTATTTCTGCGCCACTTTTTGTACCACTATCTCTCTCTCTCTCTCTCTCTCTCTTTACCACGCCAATGTGAACGCTACCCCTTTCCCACGTCCATACAACGCTTTATGCTATCTCCCTCATACTCACCTTTGTACAAACGTCATATCTCGCGTGCATGCCTCGTGTTATCTCTCTCACGCGAACGCCTCGCGCTATCCCTCTCACGCGAACGCTATTCTTCTCTCACGCGGACCCCTCGCGCTATCCCTATACCACACATCTCATTAACGCTATCCTTCTATCACATGCATGCAATCCCTTGTGCGCGCTATCCTTCTCTTTCTCGCGGACCCTTCGCCAACCGATCGCGCCGCGAATTCCCCTGCGTAACGTCATACCTCCCCCCGTGTGACATCATACCCCCCGTGACGTCATACCCGCGCGCGATTTTCCCTTGCCCCTCATCCCCCCACAGAGGATCTGGGTAGCATAGCTCTACTACTATTATCGCGCATTTCTTTCCTCCCATCTTTGCTCTTCATTTTTCAGCTTTACTACGACCATTTCCCTTCCTCCCTTTCCACCTATCCTTCTTACTTCGATCTCTGGCTTAACTCCAATGCTATTAAACAATTCCTCTACCGCCACCCTTCTCCTCCCCTCTTTTACCTCCACTCCTTTAATTAAGACTTTTTTCTTCTCTCCTCCCCTTCTACTTTCTAATTCTTTCACCCTATTCCCTATCCTTTCATTTACTCCCCTACTAACCGTCCTATTCTCTCCCCGGTATTACAATTTTCCACCTTTTCCATTTTCCCCTCTAACTCTTCAATACGATTTTTTAGTTTCTCTCTTTCTTCCTTCCATCTCTTTTCGCTCTCCCTAAACTCCTTTCTTACTTTTTCTATCACCTCACTTACCCTTATCCCTTGCTCCCTGAGTTCCTTCTTAACCTCTTTCAAATTTCTAATCTCTTCCCTCTAACCCTCCCTAACCTCCTCTTTCATCTTCCTAAATTCTCCTCCCCCCCAAAGCAGTTGTTGAAAGGTTGGAAATCAAAAATAGAGGAGTTAGAGGTTCATACCTCTCACTTCGTTCACTAACTCCTTTATTTCTGATTTCCAATCTTTCAACAACTGCTTTAGCTCCCCTTCTCTTTCTTTTTCCATCCTAACTCTGCATCTTTTATTAATTCCGACTTTTTCCTGCTTCTTAACATCTCTTCCTCTCCCTTCTCTAGTATCGGTTTCTCTCTTTTCCTTTTTAGGAGCTCCTCCATATTCCCGTAACTACCTCTCCTTTCTTTTCCTTCTTTAATGGCGAATTGCGCCATCTTGATTCTCCGCGCCCTCTATGCCGACTCCCGTCACTTTCCACTAGTTCGTTCTACGCTCTTCGCTATCTATAATCTATGATCTAACTGCCACTGCTCCACACCTCCCTTTATGCTCTTATATCCGCACTTACACCTTGCCTCCACTTTTACCCTTCACCTCTCCACGCTCTCTCTCACACACGCTTCCACACCAACATACTCATTCCTCTTTCACTCTTCACTTTATCTCTCTACTACCCACAAAATATACACGTCAACAACCTCGACACACTACTCGACACCAAAAACGGAAGTCATCATTTATATTATATAATCATTTATATTTTATAATTATTTACATTATATTGTTCGGGAGTTGACCACGATGCGATCGCCCGAATCTTTTAGATGTGAACGCTCAGAGAAGAGCAAAAAGTGACATGTAACGCGAATCCGCAGATTCGCTGGAGGATATGGAGTTTGAAATGAATATTATCGTGACGTGTAGTTAATGATTATTTTATTTGTTAATAATAGAAGCGGGCGACAACACGATTCCGCGAATCTGATTAACTAAGAATCCGGATATCTTGATAATGTCCTTTTCTTGTCAGGCTTTCTCCGTGATTCGAAAATCTTGAAGAATCTCTTGTTAAAAATTGACCACGAATAGCCACGTTGTAATTAACCACGATCCCGATTTACCACGTTACAATTGACATGATCCCGATTGACCACGGTCTCGATTGACCATGGTCCCAATTGAACACGTTGATATTGACCACGTTCCCGATTGACCATGGTCCCAATTGATCACGTTGATATTGACCACGTTCCCAATTGCCCACGGTCTCTATTGACCACGGTCCCGATTGATCACGTTGATATTGATCACATTACAATTGACCACGGTCCCGATTGATCACGTTACTATTGACCACGGTCCCGATTGATTATGGTTGACGATCCTGATTGACCACAGTTCCGATTCATCACACACGACACTCTTGAAATTGGGATTGTTCCGTTTGCGCACATTACGGATCGGACACGACAAAATTTCTCGATCGGACACAAACCCGATCGGTCACAGGCCCGATCAGATACTGTAGCATATACTTTGTAATTTGTAAAGCGGGGTCTATCCAGCCTATCGGCGAAGCGGGTGCGGGAGGGGGGCCGAAGGACCCCCTTACACTCCCTCGTATGTGTATGTGGATGTGCGCGTGATTCCATGCATACTTTGATATAGCGTCTGTTTCCAATCGGGCCGGTGTCAATCGGGACCGTGGTCAATCGGGATCGTGTTTAATTGCAACGTTATGAATATCAACGTGGCTATTCGCAACATGGTCAATATTAACGGGGCCGTGGTCAATATTAACATGTTCAAACGGCATGCCATATCGAACAGCTCGGTACCAAGCTCATCGAAAAGGATCGACTGACTAACGACTATGACTTGCAATCTGCCAATTTCCATAAAGGGAATTTTTTCGACATCGAATGTTCGAGAAACCAGGTCACACTTTGTCACACTTTTTCATTAGCGAAATCACGCGATCAAGCACGGAGCGGGTGATTACGGCGTTGTTTACCTTCGCTCGTGTTTTGATTTCGTGGATTATAGCTCGAATTTATCGGCGACGTTTGCCGTTGAAAATAATCGGTTAAATTTAATCTTTTGAATTGTTCAATTTTGAACATATATAATTATTTATAAATTATATAATCTTATATATAATCATTTATATTATAAAATTATTTAAAATATATATAATCATTGTAAACCATATTATATATCATGTTATATCTTATATTATGTAATCTATAAATTTAAAAAATTTGTTCGTTGTATATTTAAAAAATGTATTTATTGTATATCCATATACACATATTATGCACCTATTAACGCTCGTTGCATCTCTCTCTTATCACGACCGCGATAATCGCTCGCCGCGTCTCTCTCTTCCCGTAACGTTCGACTAATCGAATCCGCGAGGCGAGAGAAAGATAGTTGATGCGTTCGCACGTGGAAAAGGAAAAGAAGACATGGAGAGAAAATTGCAATAGATTGCATTGTTTTAAATAATAAAACTAATTTTATTTTACATTATAATATTTATACAATATAGTATTTATAATGTAGTATATATGTTTTTATAGTATATAAAACGCGTACACAAAACGATTCCCCGTTTCCTGAAAATAAAAAACAGTTGTTAGCATCAAATAAATTCTTTTTATCCGTTATAAATCTATAAAAAATACTGCGTCCTCTCTTCGTCGCTCACCGACGACGCGAAGTCGTCATAGCCGCGATCGTGGGGCTTCACGCAACGCTGCGCGAACTCTCCTAGCTTGTATAGCTGCGATCTTCGTCTTGCTAATCATGTCTAGAAGCGCCTCTTGCGCAATTTTAATCAACCGAATCTTCTATATTATTTCTAAAAAATAGAAAAGAACAAGGTGAAAAACCGAACGTCGCCCGCGAACGAGCGTCGAATCGCGAATACTTACATCAATTCAAATATCTCCTTGTATTCCCTCAATCGAAAATCGATCTTGAAACAGTCAAGACTATCCCCTAACCTTCCGTCGCTTCCCGCAAATTGGTAGCGTAATCTTGCAGGATATTAGCTTTTATGATTATCAAATCGCCATTCACGTTTACATATTTGGACGAGTTAACGATACGCGATATAAAATCCATTATCGAACAATTGCCGTTATTAGTTGCTTCGCGCGCTATGACACTCTGACATCCTTTAACAACGTTCGCACATTTTATAACAACTAATATGAATATCAGCAATAAGACTCAAATTGCATTTTCCTTTCTTTATCGTAAGATAAAATCGCAAAATAAAAAAGATAGGAGAAACTCGAGAATCGCCTAAGGATCCCGGATATTCGACCGATTTTTATCGTCGCAAAAAGAAACTTTTCGAAATAAATATTAACGAAAGAATTTTAAACAAACAATAAAAGAATTTTACTCGATACACATTTCAATCGTATTTATCACAAGATACGCGAAATATGTAAAATCGATATACATTTTACTCGTATCGTAAAACATATATGATACGAGAGAGGGAAAATAAACGTACATAATCAACGCACGTAATCGATGCGCGTAATCGATACACGTATCCCGAATATCCGACTTTTATCACAACCGAAAGAAGCTCTTTTTCCTCGAATGAATCATTGGTACATCCGCGTCTAAAAAGATAAACTAATAAAAATCGCAAAATAAGAAACGATAAGAGAGACTTAAGGATTTTCCAGAAAACGCGTCATCCGATTACTCGACCTTCGTCGCTCCTCTTCCTCGAACAAATCATCGGCGCTTCCGTGTCTATCCCTCTCTCTCTTTTCTAGCTCTAACTGCCCCCTCTCCTATCTCGCATTAAATTCGGGCGAGGATAAAATATAGGCGTTTCCTCGAAAGCGTGAATCAACCGTGTCTCGCGATCGATCGTTCTTCGCGCATCCCTCTCGATCCGCGCGATGACCACGAAGATAGCTCTTCTCGTCTTTGAAACGACGCTCATCGCCGCAACATCCACAACGCCAGTCGAGAAAAGGCGGAGACAGTCCGCTTCCTGCAAGCGTACAGTTTTCTGAGGGACGAGAAAAACTCTGTCGTCCAATAATACGATGTCTCTGCGTCGCGTGCTGTCGTTGTTTCAAGAATATTATCAATTATCATGTAATGACGCGTTAAACGTTGACACTCGATTACATACACAAACCGCGATGCGGCCTAGTGGACATTTCCGATAGCTCTTTCGCGAGAAAATGGCCAAAAACGCATCTCACCTGAAACTTTTAAGTAGCGAGCGAGAAACTCTTGCAAACGATTGAAACGGCATTCGCGCTATGGCGAGTTTGTCGTCAAAGTTGACCCGCGACCCGTTACTTCTCAATATTCTGATATCGTATCGCGCTCACACGTATGCGAATCGCGAGAACGGTGACGTTTGACCGGTGGTCTTTGAAGGTCCGGAAAAGGTCCTAGCTCACGCGTTCTTCCCCAGCGAAGCAGTCGACTTCGCCTCGGAGGTGTACGTCGACGACGAGGAATCGTGGCATGTGCATCTGAACAAGAATTCCCTTAACAAGTGTCATCTACTGCTAATGCTAACTCACGAGATCGGTCACGCTTTAGGTCTGCAGCACAGCATGCGATTCGGTGATGTTTTTGTACATATCCGACAACGAGCTTCAGTATCCGGTTAAGCTAAGCGTGGAGGATATCCTCGCCATACAGAATCTGAACGGATCTCATGACGAGGGAAATTGTCCCGCGATTTCCGCGGCATCCGCTACCACCGTAGCGTCTACGCCGACCCATCCACTCGCCGCGATAAATCCAAATCCAATTCCAAAATCGCACACTCTAAGCAGATAAACTTGTTCAGTGCACCCTTGATATCCCCACCCCCATATCCGACGTTCACGAATCGTTCGCGGTTGCAAACCATACCGCGAACCATATTCTAAATCGTAACTGCAAATCGCATCATTGCGAACACCCACCTACTATCGCATTACACAACGTCTTACGCATCGCACTATGCATATAAAAAAACGCATTCGTCGTATCTTATCGCGACAGCCGCTTGCCGCATATTTCTTTTCCCATAACGTTAGATTAATTAACGAAGAAATCCGTCCGCGCAAAATCAAGCGCTCTAAGCCTCGCCCCCGAAATGGTCGCGACGCTATCATCCGATCCCCCCCCCTCTACTTTCCTCGCAATTCCATCGTACGCTCCTCTTCTTGATCCATCTGCCGGCCCTTCTCCGATGAGATATCTTTCTGTCTTTTTTTTCTATATGTGTCTCTCTTATTCTTACTACGGTTATTAAAAACCAAGTGAAGTGGAACCGACCTTACACACATACTTTCGTTTTTGAATAATAAATTTTATTATTGTTATTCAGGGTAAAATATATCCCAAATAAATGTTCCTTTGTGATTTATTCGCCGGTTATTCATAATTTGTTCATAATTTTATCTTTATTATGAACAAAAATTCTGTATATTTTCGACGAAAAGCGAGTAAAATGAATAATTGTATTTATAAAAAAAAAGAAACTGATATTTCGCACTCTCGCTAAACGTAAAATCAGTTGAGTTTGAAAAAAATACGTGTTTTATGAAAAAACATGTTATTAATATATCTATGGAAAGCCTATGGAGATGAGGAGCTAGAATTGCCCATGAAAAATTAAAGAGGTTACGGAAAATGAAAATCCATCATGTAAAAATGACAAAGTTTATTTTCCCAGATAGCCAAGTCTGTTCAAACAGATTTTGTCAAACGTCTGCAAATTTTTGTCAGCAGAAAAACTGCAGACTGTATACAAAATCTGTTATATCAAATAATGATAGCAGAACATCAACAGAAATATTACAAAACCTGCTGACATAATTTGACAACAGATCAGTAACAGAAATCAAGCAGAATTTGTACAGAATTATTATAGCAGATTGGCAGCAGAAATTGACCAGAATCTGCGCAATGCAATTTGATGTCAGATTGGCGGCAGAAACCGAGCAAGTCTGCGTACGCATTTTGATGGCATATTGATAACAAAAATCGAGCAGGATCTTCTAACATGACATGATATCAGATTAGCAGCAAAAACCAAGCAAGATCTGCGCACACGCAACCTGACAGCAAATTGGCAGCAGAAATCGAGCAGAATCTGCAATAATTTATTGAAATAGTAGCTTATTTGCTTACCGCGACGCAGTATTCACTTTCTATATCTCGTATTCAAGTTCTTGTCATGAGCGTATATGAAGTCTGCAAAATGCGGCTAACAACATATATAATTATTTCTATCAGTTCAATTTTTTATGATTCCCATACAGGGAATTTAGATACTGAACTGATTTTTGAAATATTGGACAGATAAATGTCCGATTCACTTATTCGGACAATTTTTGCTCGAATAAGTAAAATTATTTAGTTCTTATTTATGAAATATAAAATTATTATATTATATGTATAAAATATAAATTCCATTAAATAAAATCTTTAATTGTATAAATTAAATTATTTAAATTTTTTGCTATATTTATTACATTAATATTATGTATTTATATATTATTAATACAAAAAACAGAAAATGACGTCCCCTGAATGTGATATATCGATTATTGACATCATTTTTGGGTTTCATGACACCTAATTTAGGATGTAATTATTTATGTCTAATTATTTATGTTATTTTGTGACCAAAATTTATTGTCATTTTGTTGAGATTCTTTAAATGTTTAAATCCATTTAAATGTCCATTTTATATAAATGTCTAGAAGCTGTAGAATCTGTTTGATTTCTACTGTCAATCTGTCAGCAGATTATGTTAACAGACTCTGTTCGGTTTCTGCCGCCAAGTTGTGTCAACAAAGTCTGTTTAAATTTTTCCGCCAATCTGTCGATTTATTATTTTAACAGATTCTGCCGGCAAAACATTAGCTGAATGCAAACGCAGTTGATGTCAGTTTGCTAAAAGATTTTTATTAAATCTGCTGCTAATCTGCCGTCATACTGCTAACATTTTACTTAAGGGAATCTTTAAGCGACTGGGTTACAAACTCCGATGGGTTAGCGCCCTCATCTAAACGTAACTAAATTTGCCGATAATACCAGCATTTGTAATTCCGCTATTATCGATAGTATTAAATTAATTCAAACATGCATAATAGAAGACGCAATTTTTGCATTGTGTTCCATAT